>JBBCBC010000029.1:702133-1302133 GCA_037126765.1 Stenogyne calaminthoides | reverse complement strand
TAGAGATTCATATACTAGGACCCTTTAACCAATTGTCAAAACTACTATTTCTACCTAACACATTCTTTGTCACGAACCACGACCACACATTGGCTTTGATTTCTAGTACAACTTTGGAAGAGTTTGGAATTATCTCATTAAAGACTCGATCATTTCTTGTCGTCCAAATTGCCCAAACAATACACGTCCATAAAGATGCAGATTTTCTCTCTTTCAAATCCGACTCAAAGAAATCACCATGTTGTAGGAAATTACGAATGCAGTCAAAATGTGGGACCATAAGTAATTTACTCCAAGCATAGCAATCATTCCAAATCTTACGTGCAAATTCACAATCGAAAAACAAGTGTTTTACGTTTTCCTCTTGCAAACCACACAAACCACACAAGATATCACCATTTGGGAAAGTAATACCTCTATTTTGGAGATCCTTCTTCGTCGGCATCCGTTGTTTTAGGACCTTCCAAGCAATTGATTGTACTCTTCTAGGTGCATAGCTTCTCCAAAATCTCTTCTATGCCTTCTCCGATTCTCGATGTCTCCCATCCACAGTTGTTTTTGTAGCGATTTTGTAAGCTAGATTTGTAGAAAAAAGACCATTTGTGGAATGGATCCATTTCTACAAATCTTCTTCATTCACTCTCAATTTGTACCTGCTTATATAAGAAAACAAATCATGAAGTCTCCCCTCCTCCCTCTCCCTCAAAAGTCTACACCATTTCAAATCCCACTCCCAAACACCATCAACCCACCTCCCCATATCACTTATAAGAGCTGATTTTTGAGAGCTCAATCTAAAAAATTTAGGAAATTTATATTTTAAAACACCCTCCCCAACCCACAAATCCCCCAACAATCTGTTTTATTACCACTTCCTACCACCCTCAACACTTCCAAATTCATCCCCCCTCCCCCCGATCCCCAATATAATTTACAAATATCCTTCCACCACCCCGAAGCTTGTGAAAGTCCCGAACTCCCTCGACCCCTTTTCCCCTCTCACCCAAAAGGAAAATCCCCATATCTAGATTTTATAACTCTAGCCCATAACCTATTTGGATCATTTAAACATCTCCAAATCCACTTTTTCAGAAGCGTTTCATTGAAACTTTCAAGATTTCGAATCCCCAACCCACCCTCATTTTTGTCCTTACAAATCTCATCCCAACTCACCCAAGGAATAGAACTTTTATCCTCACACCCCCCCCAAAGGAATTTCCTTTGAACTTGAATGAGTTGTTTTATGGTTTTAACCGGTATAAGATACAGAGAGAGACAATAAATCGGTACCGCTAATAGAACATGTTGGATTAGAGTGATGCGACCCCCAAAAGAGATGTGTTTTCCATTCCAAGCATTAAGACGACTCTGCACTTTGTTGACTAGAGAAGATCAGGAAGTCTGCATTCGATGATTGATGCTGTTGGGAAATATGTAATTTAGTTTTGATGGAAGTTCCAAAACAGGTTGTAATAGGACCGGTCGGACATTGGTGATCGATGACTTAGAATCAAAATAAGATGACCAGCTGAAATGTATAGATAGCTGATGTAAAAGATAGGTCACATATTGAGGGGGAACTCAATATGTATAGGTCAGGTCGAAGTATCAGATGACCCAGAGAAGGTCAGATGATTAGAAGACTAAGCGCAAATCAGAAGACAAGAAGTCAGAAGATCAGGTGAAGACAAAAAGACACTGAAGACTCAGAAGAATCAAGACTCGGATGAACCTGAAGACTCAGATAAACCTGAAGACTCAGATGAACTCGAAGACTCGGATAAACTCAAGACTCAAAGATCAAACTCAAGACTCGATCTGTTGAATACACCGAGGCTCGAGACACCAAGATCAAAGACACGAAGACCTACTTTCAGCAGAGTCTCAGATATTGAAGCTAAGACAATGTGCCGAAGACTCAACATGGTAGATCGACCCGGTTATTTGATCAAGTCACCACACCGTGACAATAAAAAAGATACACCAGACAAGATGAATCCTCTTCGAAAGGAATATCAATCGTCTAACGGGCAAATTTCTGAAGTGCCGCCTCGCGAAACCAAGGAGAAAGCGACACGCACAAAAAGAGCGACAAACTGAGGATACGACTGCAGCAGAAAAAAGCGCGTTAATCATGCCTACGGCCACGCCGAAAATCGCAGCACGTCACAATCATATCCTACAGCCTACCTAATATAGCCCGAAATTCAAATTGCTCTCCAACGGCTCTTTGATTTCGAGGTCTATAAAATGGGATCGATCTTCATTTTGAAGAAGAGGTTCAACAAGTAAAAACGCAAGAACAAACACGGAGACATCGCAAAAGAAGCTAAAGCTACAACAAATCTCCACTCAAAAGAACACTACATCTGAAGATTATTCTTAGAGTGTTCATCCCATAGTTCTTAGCAAGAAATCCTATCCACTAGCATTTTGGCTACCTAAAGCACCAGGATAGATTTCCAGTTGGAACCCTCAATCATTCTTTACCCAAACGCAAGTTAGGTCAAGTCTGTAGAGTGAGAACTCATTAAACATCTCGGCTATCCTCTTTGTAGGATATAAGTCCCGTTGGTTACGTTTGTAGAGTGGGAACTCGATAAACATCTCGGCTATCCTGAAAATGATATAAGTCCCATAGGTTAAGCTTGAGTGGGAACTCGGTAAACATCTCGGCCATCCTGAAAAGGATATAAGTCCCGCAGGTTAAAGTAGGTTAAGATTCCCCTGTGTTAAGGGAAGAGTGGACGTAGGACGGGTTTCGTCTGAACCACTATAAAACGTCTTGTGTGCATTTACTTGCTTTCTTATCGCTTTACACAAGTCACACAACTGTGTTTAAACTGTATACATATTCTAAAGTTAAGTTCACCGCACCAAGCAATCGATCGATCGATTGACACTTGATCAACCGGGTTGAAAATCGACTTAAGAATCGATTGATAAAACCGGTTTTTCACACGGTAAAAACAAGCTTCCGCACCATTCGATTTAAAGGCGACAGATATCAAACCGACCGCCCTCGGGCACTCAAGAAGATTGAACATCGGTCTAAACCGATACACTAGCACTGACGGGTGTCTGCGGTTCACACTTGATCCGCACGAAAAGTTTTGGAAGTTTATTCACCCCTCCCCTCTAGACTTCCACCCTCACAAAACCCGTTCGGGACCTACAAGTGGTATCAGAGCAGTGGTTCTACAGACCACTGGCTTTGAGTATCATCGATTCTTGAGGAAGAATCTTTGTGGTCATTTGAACAGATCTTGAAAGACCGTTTTTTAAAACTCATTCGTTTTCAAAAATCACTCAGCATGGATAATACCTCTGGTATGTATCATGATTTTCCTAAATTTTCAATTGTTGAGTATGCAGATTGGACTATATATATGTGCAACCATCTAGGATCAATAAGCGGCAGAATGATGGAAGTCATCGAATGAGGACCCATCATCATATACCACGACAACCCAGCAGTCGGAGGAGATCCAGACTTTACCACGGAAATCTTGTGCGAAAAAGCCCAGCCCTGATGGATGCAGAGGAAAGAAAGCTGTTTACTCTAGATACAATCGCCAGGCATATAGTCATGAAGACAATGGATAAAGTCACCAAAGAGAAGATAAAGTATCTCAAAAACCGCAAAAGCAATGTGGGATACTCTTCTTTGAGATATCTGAAGGAAATGATCGGATCAAAGAGACCGCTTTACAAATGTTTGAATGGTGAAGTTCGAAAAGTTAAAAGATGTTGCCCAAAGAGACCATCAAGGAGCTCGATGGAAGGATCACCATGTCAGTCAATAAGCTACGAGAACTTGGTAGAGAGATGTCAGACAAAGATATCAACTACAAGATCTTAAGATCCCTCACCAAGAAATGGGACATGAAAGTCACGGTAATCAAGGATTGCCAAGACATTTCAAAGATGAAGTCGATTAGCTTGTTCCTAAGCCTTAAAGCTCACTAGTTTGACTTAATCGAAAGAGGACAAGTAGATGAAGACGAGACGCCTGCTGAAGCCTCAACGTCTAAATTAGTTGTGTTTAAAGCAACCAGCAGCAGATCGAAGGCCAATTGAACTGTTGGAAACATCATAAGTCAAGGTAGCGGATAGCTCTGCTTACCAAGAAACTTGAAAGAACAAATACTTAGCTTGGTAAGTATCGGAGATTCTATAGTGACTATCAAAGAAACATGAGGCCAACTGACAGATCACGAGAAAGAACCAGATCTGATGATCGAAGAGATCACAGAGAAGAAAAGAAAAGAGATGATCCGATGATGAGAGAAGAGATAACAGATTCGACAAAAAGTTCGACATTATCGAAAAGGAAAGTTCGACAGACCCTACAGAAAGTGACTCACCGAGGATCATGCTTCAATCACAGAAACCAGTCACTACAAAGACAACACGCCTCGCGACGACTCCGAGAAAGAGAAGAGAAACGAACAAAAGGCCCGAGAGATTCCAGAGACATCGTGGAGGATCTGCTTCAACTCGTCATGAGAACGATGATGTTGACTTCCACGAGCATGAAACGATATTCTTCGATGCCGATGAACCTTTGATGGCCAAGGAGGACCAAGAGTAACCTCCAAACCTTTTTTCAAATTCCACAAAGATTATTAACACACGCCTGGAGAGATTGACTTGCGGAAAGCAATTGCTTGATGAACTTCTTCGGCGGTAAACACACTTATACAATAGTGGAAATTTTGAAAATGACAAGCTAAGGATCGAAATAATCCGCTCGTTAAAGAGAACTCTCAAAGAAAGCTATTGAACTGAAATCAATAAATCGCTTCAGAGGTAACTGCGGAGAACTTAATGTTCAAGGTTAAATCTTCGACGAGAAGCAGATCAAAGATGTTAGCAATTCAGACGACAAGGTGATGATTTCAAAATCCTTCAAGATCTAAATTTGATGAGTTATTCGATACATGAGAGTCTTAAATCTATCGAGGATACCGGAAGAAAATAGAGGTAACCTCCGATTCAAGAAATGAAACCTATTTTGATACGACTAACAAGAAGGGAATTTTCAAATTCTACACAAAAGCCCCATTTGATTAGGGTGTAATCAAACGAATCTCCGACAAAGATACACTAAAAGCTAAACATGTATCTAATAAGGAAAAAGACGACCGAGTAAAATTGCTAATCGATGAAATCTCTAATCGATAAAGCATCAGAGGAATTAGAACCCAATAGTGAAGGCTGAAAATGAACAGACAACCAATAAAAAAGGAAATCTAATCTGAGAATAATCAAGGTCACCGCCTAATAAGCAAGCTTTAGGTAAACCGCAAAAGACCACCTATGCAAAAAGATATGAATCTTTTGATGGCAATCGTACTTACCCTTATAATCGAGGATCTAGGAATGTTCTAAAGGTTACCTTTGGATTAAAAGAAGACAAAATATAAAGAAAAAATCCCAAGTCTTCTAAGTCATCCAAGGCACTAATAATCATACTAATCGAAAACATATAAAGAGACGTATGATTATGTTGATTTTAAAATCCTTCTAAGATTTTCATAAAGTGCTTTGATGAGTTATTAACCCCCAGACCCTATTCAAAGGGTACCTAAAGTGTCTTGGGACTCGCTACAAAGCCATATCGGTACATCGATAGTGGATGCTCAAGGCATCGAAGCAAACATCTCCTTAGATCCATAAAGAACAAGAAGGGTTACTCTTCGGTGATGATAACTTTGGTTATACCAAGGGATGAATAGAGAATGATAATGTACAAGTGCATTTTTCGAAGGATTAAAACACAATCTACTATAGCGACAACGGAAGTTTGAGTTCTGTCGAACAACCTCAACAAATCTTTTGAAAAAAGGCAACGATCTACATGTCTTAGTTGCCCAAAGAATACATTTAATTGTTAAAGTTCTTGGTAGTTGGCTGAAACAAAAAGATCGAGTCATTGGTATGACTCTTAACAAGATCGCTAGGATTCTTTGGTTGAGGACTCGAATGAGATTTCTCCAAAGGAATAGACATGTGGTCGGAAGGGAAAACAAATTAAAGCCTCATTCGAGGAATAGAAGATGGAAGCCCATATGAATCTATTCGGATGGTTCTCGGTGGGGATAAATATCTCTTGTAATCGTGGATGATTATGGATTCTTATACAAGAAGAATTCGACAAGTATTAAGATGGTTCCGAATGAAAAAAAGCTACAAAATGAGAAGTTGATGCAAAGATTAAAGATGTCGATAAATGGAATTCCTTTATGAGTTTGGTATCTGAAGGATTACAAGAAGCCTACAACAAAATAAGTAAAGTAAGCGGAGAAACAGAATATTCACACTATGTTCATTGGAAATTCGAAATAATAAAGAAGATGCCATGGTAACATATGTTTCGGAGTTCAAAAAACCTTATGGAAATTAAACCTCGTGTTTCATACTTCCAATGATGAGTGTTTCATTCACAACAATGGAAAATCGGTTGAAGACTTTTGAGGCGAAAGTCGATGAGGGCATATTCATAGGATATTCCTCATCGGCAAAGGCTTTTCAGAGTTTACAACAAACGAACTCTAGTTGTGGAAGAAAACCCTATGTGGTCTTTTGATATGACACGGACATTACAAGAGAAAATGGTAAGCATATGAGCGAAGATGAACACGTAAAAATGCAAATCGATTCATTAGGCCACCTAGAAGAAGTTACGGTGAGAAAGATCAACCTAACCAGCGGTTCTCAAGTTTTATGAATCTTGAAAGACATGATGAGTCCAACATTGGTTTATTTTACAAGTGGATCATAAATCCCAATCACTTAGTGGGAACTATCGATTGGATGATGTTCTCCGGAGGTTCGAAGGACTTGAATCGGCGGGTTCGATTATCGGAGACCCGACCTAGAAAAAACTAGACATCTTGTTTGAAAAACGGGGGACAAGGGAAAAAGCTGGATTCAATTTTGCATCGATGAACAAAGAAATCAAGTTTGGGAATGGTGACATCACCAACTCATCAAGACGTAATTGGCACAAAGTGGGTATTCAAGAACAAAGAGATGAGAAAAATGTCATAACCGGGGAATAAAGGCAAGACTTGTTTAAAGGGAAAAAGAATTGATTATGATGAGACCTTTGCGGTACCGGCCATTTAAGAAGCCATTAATTTATTTGGAGGGTTCCCTGAAAGTGCATTCTTAAGCGGGTACTAGCGAGAGTCATGAACAACCTCCGTGCTTTGAAAAAAGGCAACCAAGTGTACCGAAAGCTCTTTTCTTTGAAAAAAGCTCTCGAGGGATGACACATGTTCTTGACATCGGGATTAAAGGACAATTGGCGGAATAGAAGATGGAGAAGATATTGATGGTTCCGATTGGGCGACATCATCGGATCTCCCAACAAGAAGCTATGTGAAAAGTTGACAGAAGTTGATGCAAGGGAAATTCGAGGAATGATGGGTCGATGAATTACTTTTGCGGGATTACAAGTTCGTATGAATATTGAAGGAAACAAGGAATCTTGGCAAAGTTCGGAGTTCAACACGCAAGGAAGCGGAACCCAATGATGAGATTCAAGTGGATCCACAAAGCCTCCTAATCGAAAAAGTATAGAGCTCTAATTGGATCGCACTCTTCTTGACAATCTTTTAAAAGGTGATCATTTGCAAATCCAATGCTCGAGTGGATCTTCAAGATATTGACTATCTTGGTTTATTTTACCCGTAATCTAGAGATAAGGGTAATCGATTCGACACGGAATCGAAGGCTTTAAATGGCACATCTTGTTTGAATGCAATTTTGCATCGATGAAGAAAAGACATCATTGATGAAAAACGTCGTCTTCAACAACCTTAGATCCTAATAATGAGCGAAAATTCTTGAGTGAACTTATCTTGGAGTTTCTTTACAACTGCAGAGGGATGAAGACAATGATGTCTTGATTTCGTTCGGAATGAAACGAGTGATGAATGACGATCTACGAGGATATTCGGACTAACTCGAGGAAGCATCAATTAGACTTTGGAGGAGAAAAGGAGTTTCTTGAAGCCGAATGGAGACCAAAGCAAAAACAAGGAGAACACGATTTAACGCCAAAGCCTCCTACACGAAAAAAAGAAATATCGCCTTCTTCTTGAGATCGTTCGGAAGGTGATCATGTGCTGAGTGACCTTGATGCGGTCACTTCATACAAGATAAGTGTAATCATTGAATAATCAAGAAGGCTTTAGACATCGATTGGTTGGGTATGGTCAAAGCAAGATCGAGAAAAGAAAGGAAAAAGAATAAAGAGCAATGAAGTGTGCTTATCTTCAAGTGCTCATTCATACACAAAAATTCTATCATTCTCACGATAAGCCGCCACGTAACTATGAATGGAACGAGAATGGAGTTTAAGATTTATCAAGCAAAGCACAAGGCCATATTGGGCAAAGATGAGTCCCTACCGACAAGCCGATGAGGATCCGACTTTATATGCCCAAACCCAAGGAGAAAAGAAAGGAAAAGATAAGGCAATCTTCATCAATCAAGCAGAAAACGCTATTCAAGAGAAGAGGATGAAGAGGAAGGATCTCGCCAAGAAACCAGACGCCAACGAAACGCGTCAAGAGAGTCTCATCTCCTCTCGAATCGCTTCCAAGTTCTCGCCAAAGAAGTCCATAACAAAGGATCTCGACGCGAAGAAAGATCGACGAAGAGATAGCAACCGCTTCCGAGCCAACTATCGAGAAGTACGGAAGAGCAGATGATCGCAACAGAAGGAGAGAAATCGGCGACGTAATGGTGCAATCTAAGGAAGAATCACCATCCGATTCTCTGCTTCTAACCAAGATCTTCCAGAGAGCAAGATCGCCAACGCCCACTTCCAAATCACCATCACCCTCTCCTCGTAAATCATCACCTCCACCCTTTCCCCACAAAACCTTCTCTCCTCACCCTCACCTCTCGTAACAAAATCTCCCACACCACCAATCAATGAACCCGATTCGAGAAAAACCGAACACCCTCTACACTAAAAAAAAGAACGAACAACAAACATCCCAATCCCCAATCCGGTCTCAAAAACACGAGAGATTCGACAAACATGTGTCCATCTCTCATAATCCCTTCAACACGAGCAAAGATTGCTTGCTTCACCGCTCAAAGAGAGCCCCATCGTAAGAATAATGAAGCAACATATCAAAGAGTATTCTTTGGATCTATGCCTGAATTGGATCAACATCCCGGCATCCAAAGAACAAATAGAAAGATAGTGTTCGGAGGGATATCGATCAAGAGCATTGAAGAACCGATTCTAATGACAACTCACGGGATCGGACTTCTTTGTAGACTTAGAGTTGAAATGTCTACACAATGTTGGGATTGAAAGTCTTTGTTGAATTGGCATCGACACGGCGATATCAATGGCCGATTCACGAAAGGTTAGGAATTGCCGATAATGAGGAGGAAACTGTTCAACCTCCTACAGATCATGATGGGGAGCTGCCGATGAACCAAGAATGGGTCTGCCGCAGATGAGACCCATTTTGGCAAAGGCCTCAACATCTGAGCAATTTCGCTAAAATGAGCTCGATATACCTAGATCATCACTCTAAGAAGATTCAGGATGGGATCCAAGCTGCATTTGAAGACAAATTTGCAGGTTTCACAAAGCAGATCTGATGAAGAGGTTTGAAGATGAGCAAGCGAAACTGTTGGGATTATACTGAAATGTATGTTTTTTTTACTTTGTATAATCGAAACTGAATTTTCAGACTTATTTACTAAAATAAATTTTTTATCACTGATGCTTTAAATATGATTGAATGTTACATATATTTACTGCATAATTGTTCAATAATTCGTACGTGTTACATTGTAGTTAATTTAGTGATACCGGATCACGAAGACTAAATTAATGATCCCTTGTAACTAAAAAAAGTACGCCATTCACTTACCTAGATGGAAATGAACAACCCATCACGAAAGGTTGAGGTGTAAGGCTCAGATTGGTTTGTCTTGACCAAGAGATTACACTAGTGCATGACTGATGCGCTGAATAGGACCTTCAGGGGGATAAATTCTTCAGAAGTGAACAAGGAAGAATTAGACCTCAGTGGTTCGTTGTTTCTTAATCTTCGTCCCTTAAATAAGATCACGTGGGATTGGTAACTATTTCTTTGACTTATCATGGGTAGCGAATCAAGGAGATTCAATATTTTTTATCTTGGGCAATATTATTGGTCACATGTGATTGCTAAGATTTAATACGAAGAATCATGTGCAAGTACGCTTTGCTTGATTTGCCCTCTTGGGAGGTTCATAAGCTTTATCATACCAAATCTTGCAAGTGGAATTAGTTTTAGGTATGGATAATAATGTTGAACTGTTCTCGACCAAGGACAAAAGATATTAATTAACGGAAAGCTATTTGGTGGCTTGAATTAATTAATGGGCTAGATAATCTTAAAACAGGGAAATAATGAGCGGAGTCATATTGGTCGTAATATGGGTTAAGATGGATAGTGCAATATTAATTATGTAGTGGGATTAATTAATATTTATGGGCTTGAATTATATTGTGGCTCAATATTAGATATTCAAGATCCATTAGAAGGTCCAATCTTAATTCTCCTAAAAGCCCCACGAGTAGCCCAACAAATAGTCAATAACTGAAAAAATGTGATTAAAATAAAATAAATATTGTTGCTTATTTTTCCTCTATTTTTTTCGAAATTTATGGATAAAAGAGGGAGAAAGATTTTCTTTGAATTTTGTTATGGAATGAAGATATGTATTCTTGGAATACAGGATTATCTCATTAAAATCAAGAAATCTCCCACTTGGTTATTCATGAAGGAAATTTCGAAATTTTGAAAATATAGTGGGCAAGAAAGATTTTCTTGATTTTCTTGAAAAGATATTATGGAAGATATTTATTTCTTGAAATACAAGAATATCTCATAAATTCAAGAAGATCCAAATCTTGGAATCTTGCACTCTAAAATTTTCGAAAATATCCATAATTGAGGAGGTGGGATTTTAGTGGAATATTTTAATTATGGGAAAAAGAATATTGGAGATATATTCAAGATTTCTTGGTGACCAAGAAAAGTCTTTTCCCACATTGATTTTCTACTAAAATTTTCGACCCCTCCTCTCCTATAAATAGGGGATGATTAGTTCATTCCCAAGTACAATTCCATGTCTTTGGAAAAATTAGCAAATCCACAAAGGTGGTGCAACAAAGTTTATTTTTTCCTTTTTTGTTAATTGTTCGACAAGTGTCCTTCCATGGGATAGTTGAGCAAGGGCTAAGGGAATACTTGGGAAGTCCTTTTGGTTAGTCCGTCGGCCGAAATCATTGCCATCCCGAAAGAATGCGTTCACGTAAACCCGTAGATTCGCGTCGTAGGTTTTACGTGGCTTTTTATATGCATGATATGTTGTTGTAATTATTATTTGAATTAATATAGGATTAATTCATGCTAGTAATAATTAATTAATTAAATTTGTATTTAAATATTCACGTTGAATAGATCATGCAACTCATTCCCCAACAAGCTGGTATCGAGCCACGGTTTGAGACTCAAATTTTTAAATTGTAATTTAATTCGTGGACATTAATTTTAAAATTGGATAGTAGAACTGTTAGATCTGTTTTGCGGTATCCAATTGTCATGGATTTTAATGTGTTTATTTATGCATGCATATAAATTGTGGTTTTAATTCGATTCGATTCGAATTTGTTTTTTGCCTCGTGAGAAAATCCACGAAAGTAGACTAGGATTTGTTTGATTTGATCAATGTAATAGACTAGTCTAGATCTAGGTTTATTTATTTTTTTAAATAAATTGTAAGGATCGGGAATGAAGAGATGAAGAATTAAAGGACAAAATCTAAAGCAAGTAAAGCGGAATGTTGTGTATAGAGGCATAAGCAGACGATTAGGGCGGTCATGTATGAACGAACGCCTTATATCTAATATCAGTACCATCTTGTGTGGTATTAGGCGGTAATCTGAATGTATGATCTGGTATTCTTGGTCGAGGCGAATGGCGAAGCGTCTTGTGCATCGGATTACTCAAAGCGTTAGGCGCTTCTTGCAGCCTTTGCCGACAGAAAGCGTCGTGCGAAACCTTGTAGCCAACCAGCCGCAGTCTGTTTGCAGTAAACCCAATTGAAGGAATGACATGGGATCGGTACAACAGCGTGGCGTTCGAGACTAAGTTTTTTAGGCGATCAGTGGGAGAATTTGGGCGTGTTTCTTCCAAGGAATCAACCGAAAAAAAATCAAACCATGACAATTGGATAATTTTATTGCCCAATATGTTTATTTTTACATTATCTTGATTTATTTGTATTATCTTATGCTTTATTTAATTTGTTTAAATGTGTTTGCATGAGGGTTGCCAAATGGAAAAATCTCACCTTCAAAATTACTAAGTATGTTTGAATAATTAATTGACAATTTTATTCCGGATAATAAAATTGAATTAATTTTGACCTCCATGATTTATTTGTTTGTGAATTCTTTTGGAGAAATTCCCCAACGGAGACGGTCAAAAAGATAACTTTCACATGAATGAATTCCAAACGGATGATTGTGGGTTATTACTAGTGGCGACGATGACCCTCCCAACGAGGCTCGATCAAAGTGAAATAATAATCATGTATTTAATCATGGTTATTACTTAGGTATAAAATTGATATGCATATACTTCCCCGAAGTCCCTGTCAATTTTATATTGGTCAAGTGGGAGCCAACTATTAATCTGGATATTAAAGGTTTGTAACTTTTCTTGTTTGTAACCTGCTTGAATGTGTTTAAATAATGACCCACCCAACGTGGCTTATTTAAACTGTTTTGAGATGTTGGCTGATGCATGTTCATATTTTTTTGAGATTTTAATATGATGCATGTGATCGAATCTTGTGATATACTTATGCTATTGCATATAGTTGTTTATTTCGAGTTCAAAGATGTCGTTACCTTTTAATCCATTTGTTATTATACTTAAAGTCAATACAATATGTATGGAAACTATATTGATTGGAAACAAAAATTATAATTGTCCTAACTGCACAAAAGCACAAGTGGATTCTTGACACACCAAAATCAGATGAGCCAACTGACGAGTCAAAACATGCGGGACTCGTCAGATCACCTTGCGAGAGATGTCGTCGCTGAAAATGGTAGAGGGCAAACCCGTAAGGGATTACGTCCTCAAAATAGATGGCCCATCTGAACAAACTTGAGATTCTGAGTGCAGATTATGATCTGGAGACTCAGATGAATTTGGTACTTCACTCTTTGCCCAAAAAGTTTTTTGAGCATTTTGGCCTCGCTAGCTAATTTGTTGCAAGCTTTTGGTCTCGGCAGAAATGTTGATAAGGCACCAAACTCAAGCTTTGATGGCAAGTGGTCCGTCTTCATCTTCTAAGCCAAAGGTAGGCAAGATAAGGAAGAGGACCAAAGGTCATAAGCAATAAAACTCAATTGTTGCCAAGGGCAATGGTAAGATGAGGAATGCTTGTTGTGTCAAGGAAAATCCAAAGAGGAAGTGCTTTAAGCTGCGGAAGAGAGGACAATGGAGGTTTTGCTGTTCCAACCCCAAAAAGGGACGGAAAGAAAGGTAATTCTCACTCACTAGTTGTTGAAACTTGTTTAGCGGCGTATACTTCTCATTCGTGGGTGGTTGATACGAGATCCACTAATCACGTTAGCTTCACGGGTTCTAAAGGATCCAGCAACTTAGTGGGAGTGAGATCCTCATCACACTGGGCAACGTCACGAAAGTAGAAGACATTGCAATGCTACGTAAGTGGCAGATATTGCAATGCTACGATAGTAACGATTATTGCAATACTACGAAAGTAGTAGAGACATTGCAATGCTGCTACATGAGTAGCGATTAAAAGCGATGGGAGAAGTGCACCTATCTTTTGAAGATAAAGTTTTTTTTGAGATTATCTTTATGTTCCCGGTTTAGAAAAGAATTCACTTTCAGTTTCTAAAATTCGATTAAAGGACACTAAGTTTCTTCTAATAAGAATGACATAATTTTTGAAATGATGAGTGTATCTGCTACGGGACATTAATGGAAAATCTCTATACAATTAACTGTGATCACCACTCACGAAATGCATCCTATAACACATCAACTATTTCCGACAAAAGAAAGCGTGAACGAAATACTTCTTTGGCATCTAAGATTAGGTCATATAAATCCAAAGAGGATCCAAAGGTTGGTGAAAGATGGTTCACTGGAGCGTCTCCAAGTCGAATCGATTCCAACCTGCGAATCATGTTTGGAGGGTAATATGACCAAGAGGGCATTTGGAGCCAAGGGGATTAGGGCCAAAGAAGTGTTAGAGATCGTTCACACAGATGTATGTGGTCCAATGTCAACCAAAGCAAGAGGAGTTTATGAGTAATTTTATTGATGATTACTCAATGTACGGTTACATTTTCCTTATGAAGCATGAATCTGAGACCTTTGAGAAATTCTAAGAATTTAAGGCTCAAACAGAGAATCATAGGGAAAACGTATCAATTCTCTACGATCCGATCGTGGAGGCAAATACCTCGGCGATGAGTTTTTGAACTACTTATCTCGATGAAGGATTGTATCGACTCATCGCACCTTTAACTCCTCAACAAAACGGGGTTGCAGAGCGAAGAAACATAATTCTTTTAGAAATGGTTAGATCAATGATGAGTTATGCGGATCTTCCCGAGTCGTTCTGGGGTCATGCCTTGGAAACAGCGACTTACATTCTGAACTTGGTGTTATCCAAATCGGTTCCCAAAACTCCCAAAGAATTGTGGACCCAAGGCAAGTTTATTATGAGACACATGAGAATTTGGGGGTGTCCACCCACGTGTTGGGCAAGGAAGCCGGTAAATTGGATCCTCGATTAGAATTAAGGTTGTTTGTAGGATACCCCGAGGGAACAAAAGGGTGTATGTTCTATAGTCCCGAAGATCAAAAGGTGGTTATCAGCACCCACTTTAGATTTTTGGAAGAAGACTATATGAACCAAAGAAAACCCAGAAGTGAGATTACCTTAAATGAGCTTAGAGGGCAAACCTCGGTGCTTAATTGTTTTAGATGATATACCAAACGATACGTTTTCACAATTGGAGCCTCGCAGATCTTTGGGAGGGTTGTTAGACAAATCAAGAGAGATTCATGGTAATAGAGAGTCCTTGGACTTGATTCCCGGACAAGATTTAATCAGATCCATGGACATATGACGAGGCGCTCCAAGATAAGGATGCAGATTCTAGGCAAACAGCAATGAAAGCCGATATGGGTTCTATGTTTCATAATAGAGTGTGGGAGCTAGTCAAACCACTTAATGGGGTCAAACCCATTGGATACAAGTGGGTATATAAGAGGAAAAGAGGACCGGACGGGAAGGTTGAAACCTTTAAAGCAAGACTAGTGGCGAAAGGTTATACTCAGAAAGAAGGGATCGATTATGAGGAAACTTTTTCGCCCGTAGCCATGCTTAAGTCCATCCATATTCTCTTATCGATTGTTGCGCATTTCGACTTTGAAATCTGGCAAATAGATGTCAAGACAACTTTCCTTAACGGAAGTCTTGATGAATAGATCTATGTGCAACAACCCTAAGGTTTCATTGAAACAGGCCAAGAACACCTAGTTTGTAAGCTCAAGAGGTCCATTTACGGACTCAAACAGGCATCCAGAGCTTGGAACCAAAGTTTTGATCACGTAATAAAGTCTTATGGGTTTGATCAAAACGAGTTTGAAAGTTGTGTGTATAAAAAGCGTGTCGGAACTGCATTGGTATTCTTAGTACTGTACGTAGATCACATTGTGATCATCGGGAACGATGTGAAGGTGTGATCAGACATAAGGGCATGGTTTTCAAAACAGTTTGATATGAAAGACTTAGGGAAAGCTGGACACATCCTTGGGATCAAGATCACTCGAGATCGCAAGAAAAGGATGATCAGGTTATCGCAAGTTTCATACATAGACCTTTGTCTTGAAACGCTTCAAAGATGCAAGATTTCAAGAAAGGATTCGTACCTTTCGATTTGGAATCCATCTATCAAGAAAATGTCCCTAAGACCAAAAAGGAGATAGATGACATGAAAGGCATTCCTTGTGCCGGTACCGTTCGAAACCTTATATATGCAATGTTGTGTACGAGACGGATATACGCTGCCGTGAGCATGGTAGCAAAATATCAAAGTAACCCAGGAAAGCGCATTGGACTGACGATTAAAAACATTCTGAAGTGTCTGAAAAGAACTCGGGATAGAATGTCGATTTATCAGTCAGATACTCCAATCCCCATAGGCTACACGGACTCGGATTTCCTATAAGATTTAGATTCCATAAATTATCTACCTCAGTTAGTGTGTTTCCATTTGGGAAGTGTAGCCATCAAATGGACCGATTGAAGAAGTAAATGCATCAACGACTCAACCATGGAAGTCGGGTAAGTAGTCGCTTGTGAAGCGGTGAAAGAACCGATTGGGCTCTAGACCTTCTTAGTAGACTTGGATGGTGTTCTGAATTTGTCTAGCAATATCTGCTAGGGGCAGTTGCAAATTCAAGAGAACCAAGAGTTCACGAGTCAAACAAACACATTAAAGGAAGACATCTTATACAAGAAATCGTTAAGAGAGAGATATAGATGTGGCAAAGATAGCGTCGAGGACAGCCCTAGCGAGATCCATTCACAAAAGCGTCGCCCTCTGAATACATTCGAGAGACATGTGAGTGGAATGGGTGGTTGCTAATCTGCTTTGAGTATAAGTGGGAGAAATTATTAGGGTTCGTGTAGGTGACATTAGATGTCACGGACTACGGAGACATGTTGTAGTATACTTAAAAGCGGACTTTGAGTATAAGTGGGAGATTGTTGGGATTATACTAAAAAGTATGCTTTTTACTTTTGTATAATCTAAACCGAATTTTCGGACTTATTTTTGAAATAAATTGTTTATCATCGATGCTTTAAATATGATTGAATGTTACATATATTTCTTGCATAACTGTTAAATAATTAAAGACGTGTTACATTGTAGTTAATTTAGTGATACCGGATCACGAAGACTAAATTAATGATCCCTTGTAACTAAAAAGTACGCCATTCACGACCTAGATGGAAATGAACAACCCATCACGAAAGGTTGAGGTGTAAGGCTCAGATTGGTTTGTCTTGACCAAGAGATTACACTAGTGCATGGTGATCTGTTGAATAGGACCTCCTGAGGAGGATAAATTCTTGAACCGAACAAGGAAGAATTAGACCTCGGTGGTTCGTTGTTTCTTAATCTTAAATCCCTTAAATAGGATCACGTGAGATTGGTAACTATTGCTTTGACTTATCATGGGTAGGGAATCAAGGAGATTCAATACTTTTTATCTTGGGCAATATTATTGGTCACATGTGATTGCTAAGATTTAATCTGAAGAATGGGTGTGCAAGTATGCTTGCTTGATTTGCCTTCTTGGGAGGTTCATAAGCTTTATCATACCAAATCTTGCAAGTGGAATTAGTTTTCGGTATGGATAATAATGTTGAACCGTTCTCGACCAAGGACAAAAGATATTAATTAACGGAAAGCTATTTGGTGGCTTGAATTAATTAATGGGCTAGATAATCTTAAACACGGAAATAATGACGGGAGCCATATTGATTGTAATATGGGTTAAGATGGATAGTCTGCAATATTAATTATGTAGTGGGATTAATTAATATTTATGGGCTTGAATTATATTGTGGCTCAATATTAGATATTCAAGATCCATTAGAAGGTCCAATCTTAATTCTCCTAAAGGCCCCCTGAGTAGCCCAACAAATAGTCCAATACTGAAAAATGTGATTAAAATAAAATAAATATTGTTGCTTATTTTTCCTCTATTTTTTTCGAAATTTATGGATAGAAGAGGGAGAAAGATTTTCTTTGAATTTTGTTATGGAATGAAGATATGTATTTTTGGAATACAGGATTATCTCATTAAATTCAAGAAATCTCCCACTTGGTTATTCATGAAGGAAATTTCGAAATTTTGGAAATATAGTGGGCAAGAAAGATTTTCTTGATTTTCTTGAAAAGATATTATGGAAGATATGTATTTCTTGAAATACAAGAATATCTCATAAATTCAAGAATATCCAAATCTTGGAATCTTGCACTCTAAAATTTTCGAAAATATCCATAATTGAGGAGGTGGGATTTTTGTGGAATATTTTAATTATGGGAAAAAGAATATAGGAGATATATTCAAGATTTCTTGGTGACCAAGAAAAGTCTTTTCCCACATTGATTTTCTACTAAAATTTTACCCCCTCCTCTCCTATAAATAGGGATGATTAGTTCATTTCCCAAGTACAATTCCATGTCTTTGGAAAATTAGCAAATCCACAAAGGTGGTGCAACAAAGTTTATTTTTCCTTTTTGTTAATTGTTCGACAAGTGTCCTTCCAAGGAGGATAGTTGAGCAAGGGCTAAGGGAATACTTGGGAAGTCCTTTTGGTTAGTCCGTCCGGCCGAAATCCTTTGTCATCCCGAGAGGTACATTCACGTAAACCCGTAGATTCCGCATGCGTAGGTTTTACGTGGCTTTTTATATGCATGATATGTTGTTGTAATTATTATTTGAATTAATAAAGGATTAATTCATGCTAGTAATAATTAATGAATTAAATTTGTATTTAAATATTCACCCCGAATAGATCTGTGCAACTCATTCCACCAATCAATGAACCCGTTCAAGAAACTGAACACCCTCTACACGCTGAAAACGAACCTAAACAACAAACATCCCAATCCCCAATCCAGTCTCAAGAACCTGAGAGATTCGACGAACATGTGTCCATCTCTCATAATCCCTTCAACACCGTAAGCGAAGATTTGCTTCACCGCTCCGCAGAGAGCCCCATTGTAAGAATAATGAAGCAACAGATCAAAGAGTATTTGCTGGATCTATGCCCTGAATTGGATCAACATCCTGGCATCCAGCAACAGATAGAAGAGATAGTGTTCTGGAGGGATATCAGACTGAAGAGCATTGAAGAACTTCTAATTCTAATGACAACTCTGGGATCAGACTTCTTTGTAGACTTAGAGTTGAAATGTCTACACAATGCTGGGATTGAAAGTGCTGTTGAATTGGCATCAGACGACGATATCCAATGGCTGATTCACGAAAGGTTTGGAATTGCTGATAACAGGGAGGAAACCGTTCAACCTTCTACAGATCATGAGGGAGCTGCCGATGAACCAAGAATGGGTGCTGCAGATGAGACCCATTTTGGCAAGGCCTCAACATCCCGAAGAGATTCGCTAAAATGAGCTCGATACCCTAGATCATCACTCTAAGAAGATTCAGGATGGGATCCAAGCTGCATTTGAAGATAAATTCGCGGCGCTCACAAAGAAATCTGATGAAGCGGTTTGAAGATGAGCAAGCGAAACTAGTTGACAAGGAACGAAGTCACACTGTTGGGATGCACAATGACATCCTTGCTAAAGTAATGCAACTAGTATACCCTCTTGCTGAAAAGCTCAAGCTCGATCGACAAACTCTCGGTTGCACAGAGATGCTCAATCGGATACGGTACTTTTGGAGAGTGTCTGGGCATCCTGGACAAAACCAACAATCACTGGATATGGGTTGGAAACATTTTCTAAAAAAGCAAGACAGAAATCGAAATCGCTCTCGACGCTTTACACACGCAAGACCTTCGCCACCGTCCGGATCATCTCCTCTTGTTGTCGAGGAACTTAGAGAGGAGATCTCACGGCAATTAACAACTCGAACAAAGAAGATGTCCAACCTCTTTGATGCAACCAAAAAGGGGGAAGGAAAAGAGTCTGGAAAAGAGTTTGAAGGAAAAGAGAATACAGAAAACAGACTCAAGAAAAAAGAGAACAAAGAGAAGGAAGAAAAACAGACTCGGACACGGTTGGTAAAATTTTCATCTCTACCAAAAACCATTGTATCTAACTTGCGACCACTCCATCTACCGATCTCGATTCTTTGAAATGAAAAAAAGCGTGGAGCAACACAAGAAAGAGATCATTTGAGCAAAAAAAGTACTCTTTCATAAATTACTGCCAGAGTCGACAAAATTGAAGACTTCTCTTCATCCGTTCAGAAAAGAATGGAAGCTGATGATCAGGCCAAGAGTCTTGAACTCGCTAAGAAATTAGCTGAAGAAGAGAAACAAGATGAACTCGAGCGGACTCGAGGAGGAGGAAGAAAGGCAAAGGCAAGATGATGAAAGCAAGCTGCGGAAGATCGAGAGACAAGGCGGATATTCTCCACCAAAAAGTTGCGGATGACTCTGAACAAGTTCAAGAGCAAACAAAGACAGAGAATAAGAGAGGGAATCAAGAAGTGGTTAGCAGAGGCAAAAATTTGAACACCGCCTACATCCGAAGGGAAGAGGAAAACCAAGCCGCAGAGAGGAGATTGCTTGGGAGAAAAAATGCTCTTCCCAAGACTGTTAAAGGCATCCCTCGTGCCGACAAGATTTGCTTTCGAATGGGATCAAATCGAGAGGAGAATGGTTATGTGACGTCCACATCCCGGAGAAGATTCCAATTCATCAAGATCGATCAAAAATGATGATGAATTTCGAACCGTTAGAAACAAAGTATCCAGACTTCTACCGCATAAAGTGATGATGAGGAGAAGGCAAGATCATGTCACTAATACCGTAAGCTCCACCCTTTGAACTACTCCTTCCACCTTTTTGTCCGCGGACAACAAGCTAGATCAGATTAAATTCACTAACATCTACTATGGACTAGCGAAAAAAGGAGGAATCCATAGAAAAAAGATTTGGACAAGCTAATGCAAAGGATGTATTGGGATGTTTGGCATCCCCAAAGAATCGCAAATGTTCAAGTACACGAAGAAGACAACTTGGAATCGGATGATAGGCACGTTTTCACATATTCTACAATGCACACACCTATCTGAATAAAACTTTCCATTCCATTGATTCTAAGACAATCATCTCATTGTCTTACGAGGTATGTACTATTTGCATTATCTACATTTCCATTCATGGTATCTTTTTTTCGATCAAGGTTGGTTAAGTGTTTTGGTTCCATCAAAAAAGGGAAAATTGTTGGGAAATATGTAATTTAGTTTTGATGGAAGTTCAAAACAAGGTTGTAATAGGACCCGGTCAAACTGTTGGTATTTGATTGATGACTTAGAATCGAATAAGATGACCAAATTTAAATGTATAGATAGGCGATGTAAAGATAGGTCACATATTGAGGGAACTCAATATGTAGGGTCAGTCGAAGTGTCGGATGACCCGAGAAGGTCGGATGATCAAGACTAAGCGCAAATCGAAGACAAGAAGTCAAGATGATGGAAGACAAAAAGACATCAAGACTCGGAAGAACTCAAGACTCAAATGAACTCAAGACTCAGATAAACTCAAGAATCGATGAACTCAAGACTCAGATAAACTCAAGACTCAAAGATCAAACTCAAGACTCAAAAAGACGTTGAAATACACCGAG
Organism: Stenogyne calaminthoides; assembly: GCA_037126765.1. Lineage (NCBI taxonomy): Eukaryota > Viridiplantae > Streptophyta > Magnoliopsida > Lamiales > Lamiaceae > Stenogyne > Stenogyne calaminthoides. The sequence continues at coordinate 1,280,637 of JBBCBC010000029.1, read as the reverse complement.
GCTCATAGAGACACCAAGATCAAAAGACCAAAACTTATTTTCAAAGCAGAGTCGATATTGAAGCTAAGACAATGTGCAACCGAAGACTCAACATGGTAGACCGACCGCCATTTGATCAAGTCACCACACCGTGTGACAATAAAAAGATACACCGCATAAGACGAATCCTCTTCGAAAAGGAATATCAATCGCCTAAAGGGCAATTTCAAGGTCTTGCCTGGGCAAGGAGAAAGCGAACACGCACAAAAAGAGCCGACAATACGGGATACGACGTCGGAGATAAAAAACGATGCTTAATCATGCCTACGGCCACGCCGAAAAATTCGCAAAGACGTCACAATCATATATCCTCTGACCTACCTAATATAGCCTAAAATTCAAATTGCTCTCCAACGGCTCTTTGATTTCGAGGTCTATAAAATGGGATCGATCTTCATTTTGAAGAAGAGGTTCAACAAGTAAAAAACGCAAGAACAAACACGGAGACATCACAAAAAAGAAGCTAAAAGTTACAACAAATCTCCACTCAAAAAAAGAACACTACATCGAAGATTATTCTTAGAGTGTTCATCCCATAGTTCTTAGCAAGAAATTCTATCCACTAGCATTTTGGCTACCTAAAGCACCGGGATAGATTTCGGTTTGAACCCTCAATCATTCTTTACCCAAACGCTTGAGTTAGGTCAAGTCGTAGAGTGAGAACTCATTAAACATCTAAATTTATCCTCTTTGTAGGATATAAGTCCATTGGTTACGTTTGTAGAGTGGGAACTCGATAAACATCTCGGCTATCCCGAAAAGGATATAAGTCCCGTGAGGTTAAGCTTGAGTGGGAACTTCGGTAAACATCTCGCCATCCCGAAAAAGATATAAGTCCTTGAGTTAAAGTAGGTTAAGATTCCCCTATGTTAAGGGAAGAGTGGACGTAGGACGGGTTTCGTCTGAACCACTATAAAACGTCTTGTGTGCATTTACTTGCTTTCTTATCGCTTTACACAAGTCACACAACTGTGTTTAAACTGTATACATATTCTAAAGTTAAGTTCAGTCTGCACCAAGCAACTGATCTGATCAGATTGACACTTCAGTCAACTGGTTGAAAACTGACTTAAGAATCTGATTGATAAAACCGGTTTTTTCACGGTAAAAAAACAAGCTTCCGCACCATTCGATTAAAAGTCGACAAATATCAAACCGATCGCCCTCGGGCACTTTCAAGAAGATTGAACATCGATCTAAATTGATACACTAGCACTCGACGGGAATGTCTGCAGTTCACACCTGATCCCACGAAAAGTTTTGGAAGTTTATTCACCCCTCCCCTCTAGACTTCCACCCTCACAAAACCCGTTCGGGACCTACAGATGCCCACATTAAGTCCCAAATTTTGAAAACGGAGTCTGACTTACCTCACAACCCAAGTATTCCGCCATGTTTGATGTCATTATTGGATCTAAATTCAGCCCCACAAGACAACATTTATGAAAATTGACTTTGAGACCAGAAACTACCTCGAAGCATCTCAAGATCTTCTTGACTGCCACCATGCTATCCACATCACCGGGACACATGAAGATTGTGTCTTCTGCATATTGGAGGTGAGTGACCTGTAGTCTGCCCCTCCCAATTTCCACGGTATTCAGAATTCTAGATTCATTAGCTCTTTTAATCAGAAGACTCAATCCTTTCGCAGCAATGAGAAAAAAGGAAAAGTGAAAGAGGGTCTCCTTGACGAATACTCCTTTCCAACTTGAAATCTCCAGTAGGACTTCCATTGACAAGAACTGAAATAGAAGCAGAGGGCTCACATTCCTTCATCTAGCCTCTCCACTTGGAGCAGAAATTCAGCCCTTTCATCATGTCATCCAGAAAATCCCAATCAATCGAATCATAAGCCTTGGCAAAATCCACCTTAAAGAGGAATCTTTTCCGCTTCTTTTTCTTAGCTTCATCAATCAGTTCATTAAGAACCACAATGCCATCCAAAATCTGTCTGCCCCCGATAAAAGCTGATTGATTTTCCAAAATATACGAATCCAGAATCTTGCTCAATCTAATAGCCAACACCTTCGAGATGATCTTGTATAAGCTTCTAACCAGGGATATCGGTCTGTAATCATCAAGAGACTGACTTTGATCTTTATTTGGAATTAGAACAACAAAAGATGCATTCAATCCCTTAACAATCCTTCTGTTGCAATGAAAATCATCCATCATACGCATAATATCAGCACTCAAACAGTCCCAATTTTCTTTAAAGAAAGCAAAAGAAAATCCATTAGGACCCGGACTTTTTGAAGAATCACATGACCAAACTGCATCTTTGACCTCACCAATGGTAAATGCCTCTTTCAGAAACTCTTTCTCACAAGCATCAAGCTTTTTATGGAATATATCTTCCGGCATGGATGGACGAAATTTGGTTCTGGCACTAAAGTGTTGTTTGAAATGACTAAAAATAACATCTTTTACACCTCCAACGGTCTCAATCCAGGAGTTGTTGACAAGAAGGCCTTCAATACCATTTGCCTTGACCCTTCTGTTAACCCAATTATGAAAAAAAAATTTGAGTTTACATCTCCTTCTCATAACCAATTGGCCTTGGCTCTTTGATATAGGAAGCTTTCATGCCAAATCATCTTTCTTGTCAACTCTGCACAACACTTGTTTCTCTTGATAATCTCTTCTTGATCGAGCCCGAAAGTGTCATCTATACGATCCAGAACTTCAATCTCTTTTTTCTTTCTCTCAATACTCGTATCCATATGACCAAAAACTTCCACGTTCCAAGATTTCAGATCTGATTTTAGGAGTTTGAGTTTCTCATTGAGGACAAAACCCACCCATCCTGTCACATTGTAACTGCTCCATTTTTATGAGAAGAATTGCTTGAACTCCGGATGTGAAAGCCAGATGTTGATGAACTTAGACAGTTTTGGCCCCCATGGTCTTTCGATGAATGAGAAATTTGTTAGGGAAAATTGATTTTGAATCAATTAATTAAATTAATTGAAATTTAGTTGATATTTTAATAAGAGCGTTGGACACTCGCTTTGACCAATTAAATGAGCGAATAAAGTTTTATTTATGAAAAATTAAACGGTATATGATCGAATTACTCTCGGAGTAGATGATCACAGTGTATTTATAATCTCATAACTGAATTTCAATGAGTGAGAAATTAAATCACGAAGTTGAGACGTCATAATACACTTTATGGATTAAAGTGTTGTTGGGAAGTGCAAAAATTAATTGAGCTTTAATTATCCCACATTGAATTAAATCTGCCCACGAATTTGAGTTTGAAGTGTAACGAATGTAGACGTCCAGGACGTCCAGATTGATTGACGTTTCAAATCAAATTGTAACGTTAGACGTTACATGATGACATTAAGTGTCATTAGTGAAGACATTTCAAAACACAAATAATTTTAATGAATGACATTAATTGTCATTATGAGCCCGAATTAAAATATCATTATGTCTTCACATGATGGACGTACCTATAAATAGGCTGCTTGCATTTGTTCATTTTCATAGTTGAAAACCGATAAATCGAACGATCTATCGTGAAAAACCGTGAAATCGGTCGAACAAAAGAAAAGTTTTTCCAAAGTTAGTGCATTCGTTCATACTCGTTTGCATATTCATATAGAGTGTAGTCCAAGTTTCACGTCATTTTCAGTTTGTTGAAGTTTTATACGTTGTGGTGCTGCATAAAGACGAAGTTGTTTTACCTATGGAACATTACGTCAAACCGTGAGCACTAGCCGAGATGTATTGTTTTGCGGGTAAAGGATTCATCATTGACTCGACTTGTTGTTTTCGTGCGTGAGATTTTAATTATTTATTCGTAGGTTGCTGTTGTCGCACTTGCTCAAAGTGGAAAGTTGTTGCTCATGGAAAGCTTCTACAAGGGGAAACACATTGTTTTTTAAAAGTATTAGTTCTATTTCTGAAAAGTATTAGTTGTAAATTTTTCAGATTTTATCCTTTATTTTATTTTCGTCTATATTATAAGCCATTGTTGGTGCCCAAAATCCCATCAAAATTGGTGTTCACTATGAGGATGATAATGGGGTAGGTTCAAACAATAAACACCTCACAGAGCGGATATGGACCTTGGCAAACTGGTCTGGGTCGGGAAATGATTTTCATAGAACTCGCCCCACGAACCATTTTTTGGACCGACCATATATATATATATATATATATATATATACATATTATTGCATTTTTATATGTATATAAATGTAATGTGTTATTTAAAATTTTTAGTATTATTGATTGAATATTAAATGTGTTATCTATTATTTAAAATTAAGATTTTTGGTTTCAAAATAAGTGGGGTTGATCGGGTTGGGCCTAGAGGTTCACGGGTTGTGCGATGGTATAGGTCAAACCCGTCTCAAATGCACTCTCATAACATCCCTAGTTCAAAGTTGGTGTTGTAACAAGAAAATATCAAATAGACTTTATCTAAATTAAGAAATAACTTTGACAAAAGATTACAAGTAGAACACTTAATGCCATGTAAGAAGTTTTTCCCACATGTACGTCTATGATTGTTCATTTACTTCTAAAACACTTTCTTACTTCTAGATAGACGATTAACAACTCTTTATCTTCTCAAGAGCTTTACAAAGTTAGGATGTGATAGTTTTCCCAAAAGTCCACTTCTGCCTAATATTCAAATTAAGAAATTATCAAGAACAGAGTGAACATCTTTCAACTTTCTTGATCACCAAGAGCAAGAGACATCAGCATATTAGAAACTTCAAATGACCAAGGATGGCATTCTCAAGTTGTAGTATGTGTGAAACACACAAAATTAAGCAAAGAATATATTATTCACTATGTACCTCATCAGCTTGACTTGCACAAAATCAAGTTACATGTATTGTTTACGTACCTATATATCCTCCAAATCGAACATACATTCTATTAGTACACGTGGACATTCTATGTCCTTGGCTAAATGCAAAGAGAGACAGGGGTAGGAAAGATGAAGAAAAAAATAGAAAGATATATACAAGTGCATAGAGATGGACTCAACATTTTAAAAGTTCAACATTTCTTCTTCAAGCATTTTCAACTATTTGCTAACATGCATCATCATCAAGTGGAACTGTAATATACAACTTGACTGGTTCTTGACATAATTTTGTTGTCACAAGCCAAGAGACATAGAAAAATTCATATCTCTGTCCAATATAGTACAAAAACATGAAGTTTCCCTAAACCCATAAACAAAAAACTAAACACAGCCAAACCAAAGCGCTAAACCCTAAGAACAACCAAATCATATCTACAGAACTTGTACTATTTTAAAGACCGATGTATGTCCATATAGCCGGAACTTGTGGCTTAGGGAAACATTTAACAGCTTCAACAGTTGGGGGGAATTCGATGTATGTCCATTGATAGGTAGATGAGATTAGTCTTGCCCATATGAACCGAAATTGCTAGTTCGAATGGGTGGAAACCGGTATCTAAACCGAAAAATAACGGTTTGGTTTTGGTTCCAAGTTTTGGGAAACCGAAAACGACGATTTACTAGTAAGTTGTAACTTGTAACTTGTACGGTGTAATATATTTTGAGTATTGAAACATGTGAAATTATAGATTATTTTATGTTGCAAGTTGTAAGTTGTAACTTGTAAGCTATAATTTGTATTTTTAAATTTAAAAATTGTAAACTTGTAATTTGTAAAATGTAAACTTTTCACTTTATATTTTAACGTTTAGTTGAATAAATCAAATTTAGTTCAAGATCAAGTTCAAGTTAATTCAAGTATTTAAGAAAAAAACCGGTAAAATCGGAACTGGAGCCGGCGGAATCGAAATCGAAATCGGCTAAATCGAAACCGACACATACATACAACCGATTCGATTTTGATTTGGCATTTCTTCAAACAGGAACCATTGGTTCTGAACCGAAATTGACGGTTGGCAATGTCTAGATGAGATTTGAAGGAAGAAAAAGTGATTTTTTAGAATTTATTAAGAATGTATTATAATAATAGATTAATTGTTACTGAATAAAGTATATATAAAATTGATAAAGGGTGCGACTATTAACAATTATTGAATTGATTTATAGACCCACCCATATGTACAAAAAAAAATTAACTACTAGTACTATCAAATACAACTATAAAACGGGTGTATGAAGTAATTATATGGGTGTTAATTGCCAGATCCATAAACAGAACGACCCTTTGAAAGCATCCAGCCCATAATAAACTGGTCGCTTGGACTCGATTTAAGCCCAATCTGAAGTTGATAAGACGAAAAGGGTTTAAGCCCAATCCAATTACATTTGTCAATTAGATTAGGTTGAAATATTGCCTATAGTAACATTTATATTGTGATTTTTCATATTTCATTATGCTTTGCAAATTTCAACTTACTAATGATCACATCCCTATAGATTTAAATTGGATTAACTATAGTTTTTTAATATAATTATGTTAATGTTATAACATCACAAAATTGATAATTTGGAGAATTAGGACTCTTAAATAAATATAAAATTCTTATGTAAACTAACATTTTAATTGTAGGAGTAACATTTCTATGACTCAAATTTGTGCATGAACTATGTCATTGTTATGCTAAAAAATTATCATTGTTATAGAAAAAAAAAATATCACTATTTAAAAAAAAAATTACTTTTCTAACATTAATTGTTTTTGTGCCGAATCAGTAATAATTTTTTCGCATGACAGTGATGATTTTTATGAATAATAGTGATATTGAAAAAATAGAGTTCATCGAAAACTCGAATTCACATAGGCTCCATTTGGATGGTAGATTTGGAAATCCATGAATTTTACACACAAATCATCACTCTCCAATGGATTTACAGATACTTAAATTTGAGAAGTTAGTTTAAAATGGAGGTATTTCAAATCTTCATTAAAACCTAGTCATTTATGAAATCTCCTCATCTTTACCCTTTCCCCCTTTTACCCTTTACTCTCTTCCCTAAACTTTCACGTCTAAGTATTTATAAATCTATGAAGAGCATGATTTATATGTAAAATCTATGGATTTCTAAATCCATCCATCCTAATGGAGCCATAAATTTTTGTCTAGTTTTAGCCTATTTGAATAGAAGAAAAAAAATAGTAACGGTGGGTTTAAAATTTAAATAAAGTGTTAATTATTTTTATTTTTTACTATATTTTTACTATTTCTCATCTTTCTTTCACACCCTGACAGACACACGGACGATTTGGGGGTAAAAAACCGCCGGTGTTATGAATTTTAGGGTTTAGCCGATTGCCGCATTCTCCAACACTTCGCCATGTCTTCTACGCTCGAAATCGAAGCTCGAGAGTAAGCTTTTCTTCTCCGTTTTATTTGCAGAATATCTATATTACTGTATGCGTGTGTCTAAGTTAGTGTAAACGCACGTTAATTTTTCGCTTTAAGGTGTCAATCGAAACAGAGAGTACAAAAGCTCCAACATTTTAAACGTTTTAGGGTTTATCAGCTGTCCTCCTTGTACTCTGAGCTATTCGTAAGCTAGAATTTGGGAATTGGGTAGGTTTCTGCTATGTTGTCTTCGTTTCTGTAATGCGCTGGAAGAAATTGCGGACTTGAGCAGTGTTTGGTTTGAAGGCCTGAAGAATGTGCTTCTTTCTCAAGCTGCCCCTTTTCTTTCTTTTAAGTTTTTTTCCTCTGTAATTTAAGGATGTGCAAATGTTATGTTATTATTATTTTTTAATGGCGAATGACATGATTATTACTTACATGTTGAGCCCCAAACGTCGCAGTGTTTTATTGTTTATGGGATGAAGATCTACTTGCCACTGGATTCCGACATTCATTTTGTGTTAGATATTATCTATCATGCTTGAGCCTTTTTTCCTCTCATTGGACATTAGCCATTTGCTTTGCTAGCAGTTCTTGTCGTCTATTTAGTAGGCATACCATGCGTGATTATTTTGACTTATATAGCTTTAACAGCCGATCTGTTAGGGCTACCTTATAATAGTCATTAATATTAACTTTTCTTTTGTTTGCTTACAGTGTGATCAAGATTGTACTCCAATTCTGCAAAGAAAACTCTCTCCACCAGACTTTTCAAACATTACAGAATGAGTGTCAAGTTTCTCTAAATACAGTGGACAGCCATGAAACATTTGTTGCTGATATTAATAGTGGAAGGTGGGATGCAATCTTACCCCAAGTTGCACAGCTTAAGCTTCCCCGGAAGAAATTAGAAGATCTTTATGAGCAGGTAGCCTTTTCATCTTAAATCTCTGTCCAACTTCCGTCACGTGTGCAAACAGTCTTGTATTTCTTCTAGCTATTTCAAAATTCGTAAGCATGGACTTTTTAATTTGATACTGTACTAAAAGAATTTATTTTTCTATAGATTTTGAGGATTCTTTTCTTCACTCTGTTTGGTTTTGTAATTATTCTCTTATACTTTCTCTTTTCTTCTTCTTGTGCATAGATTGTATTAGAAATGATTGAGCTTCGGGAGACTGATACTGCTCGGGCTATACTAAGACAGACCCAGGTGATGGGTGTCATGAAACAGGAGCAACCAGAGCGATACTTACGACTTGAGCACCTACTAGTTCGTACTTACTTTGACCCTAATGAGGTACGTGTGATTGTTACACAATAACGTATAATCAAATTTCTATTAAACCCTGATAGTCAGAATTGATGATTGATACATCTTACAGATGATTGTTTGGTTAAAAATAAAAATTTTCTATTACAAAATAAAAATCCAGCCCCATGGGTTGCCTGGTTGGCACCAAATCCAACTAAAAGGCCAAGCAGACCAAAAGGGGAGGCTCCTATGCCTAGGTGGCTGCCTTGCCCACCTTTTGTAACACTGCTTTTGCACCATGTTTCCTACTGTTTAAATTGTTCATTGTTCCTTATATATTTTTTTTTTTCCGTCATTCCATTGCTAGATTAGATTAATCCTCTTTGGCAATTGTTAGCAAATTGTGTAGTGCATGCTTTTTTTCTCACTTAAATGCAATTTCATTTTGAACTGATACCTTAGCATCTCATGGACAGGTGTATCAAGACTCAACGAAGGAGAAAAGGCGTGCACAAATTGCTCAAGGTTTAATCTTGAACTGAATTTTGGTTTAATTGATCTGTCATATTGGTTTTACATCTTGTCCAGATGTCAATAATTTACTCTCCTTATTCAGCTATAACCTAATAGATCTATTTCATAGATTAATTGATCACGAATTTTAAAACCAGTTCATAGAATAATTGATTGGGAAATTGAGCGACATGTTTTTAACAGTTTCACTGATATCTTATCGTCTAGATTCGGCATTAACTTGTTGTTACACAGAAAAATACATTAAAATGTAGATTGAAATTAGAAGGTAAAAATGCTAACAAGTCGTGTTTCGTTCTTCAATGAGTCTCTGCAGCTCAATATTTGAGTGTTGTAAAGATACTCCCATATTTATCAACTTCTATTTGGTATTTCTTTCAGCAACTTCTTTTGCAGCATGATTGTTTCACTGCTTTTGAAATTTAGTCAGCTAGATGGATTTGAATTTTTGTATGTCTTTAGTTCCTGTCTTTGTAGTATATGTTCTCACATATACTGTTCAACTATATTTTCAGCTGTTGCAGCAGAAGTTTCGGTGGTTCCACCTTCACGATTAATGGCTTTGATTGGTCAGGCTCTGAAGTGGCAGCAGCATCAAGGTTCATAGCATTTTTCTTTGGAAAACATGTGATTCTAACTTGTCAACTTTATTTATAAACTGGTTCTTCTATATGTTTATCTGAAATCTCTATCATTATCATTGTCGCATATCTCTCTTGGTCAAATTTGTGTTCACGGTACATGTTGCTTTATTCATCATGTGACATCATTCTTTAACTTTGTCAGGTTTACTTCCACCTGGAACGCAATTTGATTTGTTCCGAGGAACTGCTGCTATGAAACAAGATGTAGAGGATATGTATCCAACAACTCTTGGTCACACTATAAAGGTAAGTGGTAAATCTAACTTGAATTTGCGCGCTAAACAAACGAACCGAGCCTTTAATCCCAAATAATTGGGGTAGGCAATTTATATGCTACTTTCTTATATTTTTGTATATTCGATTCTATTTTTATATCAAACTCCCTGTAGAATGTGGATGATTATTCATTATCTGATGCAGTCTCATCTCATACTCATGAAATATTTAACGTTCTCTTAAAAAAGCTCAGAACTTTTCTTTACTCAAGATATTTTGTTGAGGCCTCTTTAATCGACTATCCTCTTGTCATCCACCTTTTGTCCTGTATTATTAACAATTATATTTGAAGGACTCTGTCATTTGCTGCTTGGTTGAAGCATCTATTTGTTATAATGGAAACAAAATTTGTTTCGAAAAATCTGTGTTATTCTCGTCTCTCTCTCTTCTATTACTTTCTCTATCCTACCTTCGAGATGCTAAATTTCTCATGGTTTATTGACTGCAGTTTGGGAAGAAATGCCATCCAGAGTGTGCTCGGTTCTCTCCAGATGGACAATTTCTCGTTTCTTGTTCTGTGGATGGAATTATTGAGGTTATTTGTTATGAATTCTCTCATTTTATGACTGTTGGAGTTATATTTCAGTTGCTCATATTAGTGAATTCTAGGTGTGGGATCATATAAGTGGAAAACTGAAGAAGGATCTCCAGTACCAGGCAGATGTGAGTTGCTTACAACTTTTTCCTTTTCTTCGTGTGTGCTATCTTGGTTCATTTTATTATTTCCTGCTCTATCATTCATGCAATACCGATATGTTATATCCATAGGCGAGGGATCCGATGGTTCTCTTTTCTCTTCTTTTCTCGAGTAGGGGTGGGTGGGGTGACTGGGGTCATGGTAAAGCTGCAGATGCACTATGTCATATTTTATTGGTCATTGGTTATACAATTATTGAAGTAAATGTTCTTGCATTCTGCTAATCATACTATTATCTTGTCAGACTTTAAGCAATTCTGAACCATTTTTCCAAATTTTCCATTTGATAAGCTCATGCTGGGAATCTGAGGAAAAAGGGAAAACATTTTTATTTTAATATCTTGGTTTAGCAGAATTTTGATCCTCCTTGCTGCTTGCTGCTCGATTCTTGTTTAATGTGGCTCTATTATGACAATTGTTAAATGATCGTGGCATTCCAATTGCTGAGGTGGACATAACGTCACGTGTTTGGTTGTACTGATATTCTCTAATTGAATGATAACTTGGCAGGAAACATTTATGATGCATGATGATGCTGTCCTATGTGTTGAATTTAGTAGAGATTCTGAGATGCTTGCATCTGGATCGCAAGATGGAAAAATCAAGGTAGGGGCGTTTGAACTTCTAATTCTCGTCTGATTTATCTTTATCTGTTTCTTCATGTGGATTTGTTACTTGGACCATGAAGATTGGTGTATACTGAATCCAGCTATGTTGTAATTGTGGGAGAATAATTGTATGACATGACTTTGAATTTATCGAAGAAAATGAATCTAGTAATATATGCTGTAGGTTTGGCGTATCAGAACTGGTCAATGCTTGCGTCGGCTCGAGCGTGCACATTCTGAAGGTGTCACTAGCGTCAGCTTTTCTCGAGATGGAACGCAGTTGTTAAGTACGTCATTTGACAGCACTGCAAGGTTTGTTGAACTTGTAACCCTATAAAATTAAGCTATTATTGCTTCTTCTCATGCCTCATTATTATATGAGGGTTAAAAGTTGAAATTTACCATTGCAAGTTGGGAAAAAACAGCACCATGAGTTATGAGTCACGGTTTTATGTACTCAATTACTTTTTACGATTTATACAGAATTCATGGTCTGAAGTCGGGGAAGATGTTGAAAGAGTTTCGTGGCCATTCGTCTTATGTAAATGATGCCGTCTTTACTGCTGATGGTTCTCGTGTCATAACTGCATCCAGTGACTCTACGGTGAAAGTAAGTTGCCTTAACGATTGGTTCTTTTAGTGACCATTTTTTGCAGACAAATTGACCTTTCTGTTTGTAAAACATGTCAATGTTGCACTTAGGTTTGGGATGTGAAGACTACAGATTGTTTGCAGACATTTAAACCACCACCTCCACTACGGGTATTTATTTTGTTATCATCTCTTCACAATTTGAAGTTCGGTAACTTGTTTTATTAATTACGTCCATCTTATATGCCTACAGGGAGGTGATGCATCTGTGAATTCTATTCATCTTTTCCCGAAAAATGCAGATCACTTAGTTGTTTGCAATAAGACATCATCGATTTATATCATGACACTACAGGGGCAGGTAATAATTATTGCTGCTTCTTATCATTATATGAATGCTATTGTGCAGTATATGGGAAACTATTGATTGCTATCTTATCTGCATCTGATATTTTTGTTTAGGTTGTGAAAAGTTTTTCGTCGGGTAAAAGAGAGGGAGGAGATTTCATGGCGGCTTGTGTATCGACAAAAGGGGAGTGGATTTATTGTGTTGGCGAAGACAGGTAATCTCCCCCCCCAAAAAAAAAACGGGCCATAAACCTGAATTTTTTGTATGCATAGATGTATTCTATTTGCTAGAATAGTTTCATTAATTTATTCAATCTATATGCAGAAATTTATACTGCTTCAGTTACCAATCTGGCAAGCTAGAGCATCTAATGAAGGTAAAACCAAGACTTTCATCATGTTATGTTTCGTATCATACATAGTTTTCTTCGAATACTCAACGTGTTATCGTATCTTGAAAATCGTGCTTCTTTTACTGTCGACAGGTACACGAGAAGGATGCGATCGGCATCACTCACCATCCCCACATAAATCTCGTCGCCACTTACGGCGTAGACTGTACCTTGAAATTGTGGAAGCCTTGAAAACATCTGACCCTCATACAACTGCAATGTTTTCATTATTGTTTAGGTATTTTGTAATGATATGTATATTCAATCTTTTATTTTTGTCAGATTATATTTGAATATTAATTTTTTTTTTCCTATTTTGGAGTTCGTTCCATATTTATGGCAATGTTAAATTCACAACTTTCTCAACTGTACCCCCATCCCATCCCCCATTCCATGTATTAAATGAAGGGGAGTTTGAATTCAACTCATGTGTTAGTCTGTGCACACGCTATTGAAACTGAATTATTTGATTTGTTTCACCCATTTTAATACATTTTTTTAACTCATTAAACTTGATCTGTATCATACCTTGATAGATTCACACTAGAGTTTGCCTCATTTTTTTACTAATCGAAGACATTCATTTAATTAATTTTTAGTATTCTATATTTCCTATTTATAGTAGTAAACTGATTATTACTGCCGATTATAAATTTTAATGATTTACAAAAGTACAATGGGAAAACGGTCAGTTGCATACGTGTAATTATAAAATCAGTAGCGATTTACATAAAAAAAAATTAAATTAAATTAAGTTCGTAATGAATTTTAATATTCTATTGTTACGACTTTTTACACATTTAACTAGGCGGTAGTTATGACTACAGAATTACTGCATGATTACACAATATATCTCCTGTAATAATATACTATATCAATAATGCCATTTTTCTCATTCAAGTACTTTCATAACAGTCCACCTGTAGTACACAAACAAAGATAAATCAGTACCCCAAAAATAATAATTTAACACTCATTTAAACTAGGTGTATACATGAACTCTATCACTATTATATGTAAAAAAAGTATCATTGTTTAAAAATATAAAATATTTTTCTAAACAGTGAGTTTTTGTGCATAACAGTAAAAAAAAAACTTATGCATAAAAGTGATAGTTTTTACTGTTAGAATTTAAACTGCAATTATAAAAAAATTGAGAGAAAACATAACTAAATAACACAGATTTGGTTATTCAATTCGTCAGAAATGACTACATCTGGGAGCACTACCAACCTAGGAGATTTACTAATATTTCGGTGATGATAAATATAACAAATCAGATAGGTATTTATAGGCGAAATTGGGTCAAAACTCTAAAGGCGTGAAACAGTCGATCAGGCTCCATAACCCAATATTTACACATAACAGTGATATTAAAAAAATCGACTTGATACAAATAATTTCTACAGTCCGAAGATAATCAAGACCCCGAAAAATAAATAAAACCATTTTGAAAAAAAGTAAAAAGAAAAAATACAATAATAGCATGTATTTACTACAAGAAACACTATACCGGTGAGCATATTTACTCTCCATAAACCCTTCATCCCCACCACTTTGAGCGTAATTAAAAATGGCTGCAACAATATTCTTGAATTTTTTTGCAATAATTTTCTTGATGATATCTGCAAAAAATGCAGGCTTGGTTAGGGGCCAAGATGTGGGTTCAAGTGCAAAAGGAAGATCATCCGTACCGGCAATGTTCTTTAGCAAAAGCCAACTATTATCCTTATGGGATTGATTTCAAGGGAGGTGCAACTGGAAGATTCTCCAATGGTTACACCATGGTTGATACCATTGGTATGTATAAACTTTTGTGTGTGTTTTTTATCAGTATTAGTTGTTTCATTAAAAGGTATTAACTTGGTAGTATTAGTTGCGTCATCAAAAGGTATTAGTTTGGTAGTATTAGTTGTTTCAACAAAATGTATTAGATTGATAGTATTAGTTGATACCATTGGTATGTATAACTTTTGTGTGTGTTTTTTAACAGTATTAGTTGTTTCATTAAAAGGTATTAGTTTGGTAGTATTAGTTGTTTCGTTTAAAAAGATATTAGTTTTACAGTATTAGTTGTTTTGGTAAAAGGTATTAATTTGATAGTATTAGTTGTTTCATTAAAAGGTATTAGTTGTTTTATTATAAAGTATTAGTTGCAAAATAGGTTCACGGTAACATGATTTACATAAGAAAAACTCTTTCAAGATTTTACTTTAATAATTTTATATGATTTGCAGCTGAATTGCTTGGATTGCCGTTAATTATATTGATTTTATAAGATTTTAGTAATATATGTTTCATTAAAAGGTATTAGTTTGATAGTATTAGTTGTTTTACTATAAAGTGTTAGTTGTTTTACTATAAAGTATTAGTTGCAAAACAGGTGCACTGTAAAGCTGGTTTACGTAAAACGAACTTCTCGGATTGCCGTTGATTCCTCCTTACTCTGCTGCATCTGGTGATCAAATGAGATATGGAGTTAACTATGCCTCTGCTGCTGCTGGAATTCTTGATAATACAGGCAGAAATTTTGTGAGTTTTTAATATACATGACTATTTTTTAATGTGAATATATTAATACTTTTGATGAATGTGAATGAATTTGAATTTCAGGTTAGTAGGATTCCATTTAACCAGCAGATCAAGAACTTCGAGAACACTCTAGACGAAATGACGGATCGTCTGGGGGCACCCGACGTAGCGGATGCGCTTGCTAAGTGCATTTTATTCGTCGGAATGGGAAGCAACGACTATCTTAACAACTACCTCATGCCTAATTACAACACAAAGAGTCAATACAATTGGCATCAGTATGCTGATCTCTTGGTTCAGCAGTATTCTCAACAACTCTCGGTATGATAGTATATGATTACAACTAATACTTTATAGTTACGAAACTTATGCATGTTTGAATTCACATGTTTTACAACTGATACTTTATAGTAAAACAACTAATACCTTTGTCTAATTATTTGATGCATGTTTGAAATTACATGTTTTACAACTAATACTTTATAGTAAAACAACTAATACCTTTGTCGAATTCTTGATGCGTGTTTAAAATTACTTGTTTTACAACTAATACTTTATATTAAAACAACTAATACCTTTTTCTAATTAATTATTGATGCATGTTTGAAGTTACATGTTTTAAAGCTAATACTTTATAGTAAAAGAACGAATACCTTTGTCTAAGTCTTGATGCGTGTTTGAAGTTACATGTTTTAAAGCTAATACTTTATAGTAAAAGAACTAATACCTTTGTCTAATTCTTGATGCATGTTTGAAATTACATGTTTTAAAGCTAATACTTTATAGTAAAAGATCTAATACCTAGTCTAATTCTTGATGCATGTTTGAAATTACATTTTTTACAACTAATACTTTATAGTAAAACAAGTAATACCTTGGCCTAATTCTTGATGCATGTTTGAAATTACATGCTTTACAACTAATACCTTTTCCTAATTCTTGATGCATGTTTGAAATTATGTTGCAGAGGTTGTACAATCTAGGAGCTCGGAAATTCGTGATCGCGGGGCTAGGACTAATGGGGTGCATTCCTAGTATTTTAGCTCAAAGCAACAATGGTGTTTGCTCAGATGAAGTTAACAACCTCATTCTTCCATTCAACGCAAACACGAAGGCCATGATCAACAACCTTAGTGCCAGTCTTCCCGGCTCTCGATTTTCTTACATTGATGTTCACAACATGTTCCAAGATCTTCTTGCTAATGCCAGATCATATGGTACTTAACTCTACTATTATCATTACTATAATTTCCCTCCGATTTCTCTGTTTCCAAGATTATTTTGATCACTTTTGTTTGGTTCCTTGTACTTATGTAGGATTCAGCGTGCTAAACCGGGGTTGCTGTGGTATCGGGAGGAACAGAGGACAAATCACGTGCCTTCCGTATCAGATGCCGTGTTTGGACAGGAAACGGTATATTTTCTGGGACGCGTTCCATCCGACGGAAGTTGTGAACGTCCTGTTCGGTCGCCAAGCTTTTAATGGAATAAGAATGTTGTCTATCCTATCAACATACAGCAACTTGCCAATCTCTGAATTAAATCTCTCTTATATTATTACATGAAATGAAAATTACTGTCCTTTTCTTTAATTTGGTGATCTCTTGCCACTCTCTGTATTAAATCTCTCTCACATTATTACATGAAATTAAATTACTGTCCTTTTCTTTTGGTGATCTCTGCTAGAGATTTTGTGCTGTCTTGTGTCAATTGAATATAGAGTATTAATGAACTGAATCTTTAATTGAGCTGACTACGAGTTGAGCTTTAGTAGTCCGGTATTTAATATATATTTTTTTTTTTGAGATAATATACTTTTTTTTTGTATCGGTAAAAATTCAACTCCATACTTTAGGTCCCACCGAGAGTCGAGCTGTAGTAGTTCGGTATTTAATATACTTTTATTTTTTTATATCGATAAAATAATATAGCGCATATTTTAGGTCCCACCGAGACTTGAACTCGGGTTACTGGATTCAGAGTCCAATGTCCTGACCATTAGACCATGGGACCTTTTGTGTTTGGTATTTAATATACTCTTTTAAACTTATAGAGTTCGTTGTTCGAATCGAGCTTCAAAAATTTATAATTAAATATAAAATCTAATAATTATGTAAAAATCTAAAAAATCAGTGAATCATACTCAGCGCGTATTATATAATATAACTGAAACAAACGTGTATTAAAAGTAGTGAAATATAAAATAAACACCGTTAGAGAAGTGAATTTCATCACCACAAATTGAACCTTACATCATAGTACTAAATGGGAAGTTAATTAATCTGAAACATACTTCCAACAATGAAATACAGATCAACAGAAATTGCAAATTCAAGAAATTAATCCTAGAGCATGGCCAACTGCTGTATATTAATGGGATAAGCATATGATTTGGACTTAGAAGTGTAAGCTTTCTTAGCAAGCAAAATGTTGGCAGTTTCCGTCGGATGAAACGCGTCCCAAAAAATGTACTTTCTACGGTCTTCACAGGGCGTTTGAAGAGGGAGACATGTTATCTGCCCGTTGTTTCGTCCCACCCCACAACATCCTTTATTTGCAACTTCAAATCCTGTTTCATAAACTTTCATTAAAAACTCTGTTTTATTAGTGCATTGTAGTGTTTCTAAATAGAAGTAGATGTGTTACCATATGATCTTGCATTTAGGACAAGGTCTTGGCTGCTCTCAAATGAATCTAGGTAAACATATTTTGATCCAGGTAATTGGCCCTTGTTAAATTTAGTAACCAATTGTTTTAGACCGGAGTTGAAGAGGGAAATAGCACTATTTATTTCTTCGTTGCATCTGCTGCCGTTGTTGCCATCCAATCGTGCTAATTGATAAGGTATGCACCCGATTTGTCCCACTCCTGTCACGATAATTTTCCGAGCTCCCAGGTTGTACAAGTCCTATATTCATTACAAAAAACGTTCAAAGCCTAAATTGCAAATAAAGTTCTGACTGCCACATCAACAATAAGTTACCAATACATTAGTCCAATTGCAAAAAAGGTCATGACTAATTAATTAGCGAAAATGCCAACAAGTCGCGAATTTATATGCAATAGATTTATATTAGTACGAAAATATCATGTCGAACCGTTAACTGTTTAGTGTAATCTTGGATGAGAGAAGCTGCATAAGCTGTAGGGGTGTATTGAGAGCCGGTTGAGTAATAATCGCGCATGAAGTAGTTGTTAAGGTAGTCGTTGCTTCCTATACCCGAGTAAATAATGCACTTGCTAAGATAATTGTTAGTTTCTCCTTTCAAGTATTTTCTCATCTGTTGTATGGATCTTGCAAAAGTCTCTACTTGTTGATTCATTGACATGTGATCCCCCTGACATAGTCAAAATTAAAGAATGAATGATATTGTTAATTATTATACAAAATATTTTTGCCATTTTTTTACAAAATAATTCAAATGGCATTCATGTACGTGGATACCAAATTGTTTCCTGTTTGATCTCGTATTCCAGACGCTCCGGATGCAAAATTTGCTCCTTGAAGCAATGCTCGGCCGCGAACCCTAGTATAAGGAGGAATGTAGTTTGGGAAACCTAATAATTGAGCTGCAAGTAGTGACACCATGAGTCAAAAAACATGTTGCACCATTACTAATTAGAAAAAAATAGCATCAATTAAAAACATCTGAAAATTGAGAATATTGTAACTAATATTGAGGGTTAATGTAAAAAAATAGTTATGTAACTTAGACAGTATCCAACTTTAGTCATGTACGCATTTACATTTTCAATTTGGTCCTTTTGGACCAAAATTAATATAAAAAGGACAAAAATAGGGGGAAAAAACGTAAAAACATGAAAGGCTAGATTAGACCAAAGAAGAGCAAAATTGACCAAAAAATGACCAAAATCGATATTAAAAGGACCAATTTAAGAAAGTAAAAACATACCAAACTAAATCGGATATGTATTAAGTTACAAGACAATTCTTGATGTTAACACATAAACAACGGTGATGATCGTGTGTAAGGGATATATTTAGGGTTGTGGATGGTCACTTTCCTTATAATTTTTTTTAAAAATAAATAAATCATTTCATATGATTAATAAAAAATATTTAGACTTTTAATTTATCAGAGTTGATCTCCCTCGATACGTAACACCATATGAAATTTATTACAGTATATAATAATTTTTGCCCATTAATAAAGTAAAATTTTAGATTCATCCTTGACCATACCTAAAATGTCGACAAAAGTGCGACCATTGGTGAAGCGTCCCGTCGCTCCTTGCGGAAAATCAATGCCGTAAGGACTATAATCAGCTCTAGCAAGAGTGAGGATACCATTGTTATTGCCATTATCAACTAATGAATCTCCAAATATGAAAAAACATGGAACTTGTTGCCCTTTATTGTCAGGTTGTGGGCAAGCCTCTCGACCCTCACTAGCTACAAAACACCACAAACTAAAAACAACACACAAAAGAAACACTTTGAGAGTTGCCATATTTTTTTTCAATGTAATAAGTCAGATTTTTGGACTTTAATTTCTAGGACAGGTTAATTTTGAGTATGTTTTGCATGTTTATTTATATTGAGATTCTTGGGATGTTGAAATCAATAAAGTGGTATTTTGTAGGTGAGAATCCGTGAGAAAAAAGTGTTTGCAAAATGTGATTTTTAGCTGTAGATCATGTGTTGAATTTGGGATGTGTTTTTTTAATGATAAAATCAGCGGTGATAAGAGGTGAAATCTCGTGAGAGATTGTAAGTTAGTGTTGATATATATCAATGCAAATGCATGCACCCGTGAGTGTACAAATAATCCATCTTTTTTGGGAAAAAGGAGTGATGATTTTTTATAGTTATGAAAATTGAAAAAGGATATCATGCAAATTATAGGTGACATTTTTTCTAAATTAAAATAAAATTTTATATATACCTGATCCATACTACAAACTTTATTTTTAATTAATGAGCATTTGAACATATCCAGTATATGATACGGGTCAAGTTTAGTGGGTTAAAAAAATGATTAAATTTTTTGTAGTCCAATAACTTATTATCATTTTGAAATTGGTCCTGATTGTTTTGACATTTTAATTTTAGTCCTATAAGTTTGTGAAATTTTTTGAAATTGGTCCAGGTGACCTGTTAATGCAGATCACTTATTCACTCAATGCACATATGGTTTTTTTTTTACTTTTTCTTTTACATGTGGCAATGTTAATTATATTAATGTGACATTATTTATTTTAATAATTTATTAAATTAATAAAAAATAATAAAAAATTGAATTTTTAAAACTTATTTAATATATTCTCAATTCATGTTACCGTATATTTTTTTAAAAAAAATATATAAATTTAAAAAGAATTAAATTTTATAATTCTATTAATTAAAACTGTAATTACCCCAAAACAAATTAAATTTGGCTAAATCAATTTAAATATTAAATTAAAATATTTGAAATATCTAAAGTAAATTCATTAAAAAAAACTTATAACAATTAAATTTGTAAAATTAAAAATCTTAAGATTTTTTTTAAAACAGTAATATAAAAAAAAGTTTATTACACTCCACCACAAGATATTGAGGCCCCTTACAATCTAATACAATTGTTTTTTACACTAACATTCAACTACAAAATAAGGCACTTAAAAGACCTAATTGTCCTTAATTAATTTATAACATTTTCTCTCTCCTCCAAAAAATTAACCGTCTTCATATTCAATATTTTCCCAAATTTGAATTTTCAAATCATTCACTCTTTCCTCTCACTCTTGTTCTCTCTCTAAAAAAATCGATGCTTTCTCTCTCTAAAAAATATCGGAGAGTGAAGGATGGGAAGTCGAGATTCACGTTCTGGGAAACCGCCATTGATGGCCTACAACTGCAACAGAGGTTTGCAGAGAATTAGGAAAATTGGGAAATTGGATTCATGTTGCGATTAATTTTCTCCAATTTTTTTTTCTTTTAATTTGTGTAATTTTCTTCATCTCGAATGAATTATAGTGTTTCCTTGCCCTGATTCGATTTTTGTTTGGTTTTTTATTTTGTGAGAATATACAGTATTAAAGGGGCTGGGTGTGCTTTCTTGATCGGTTTTTATGTAGCAATAATTGTGAATTAAATTTGTCAATTATAGCTTGGGGTTTTTGTTAGGGTTGTTTAATTTCGATCTATTTGTAAGGGTTGATGTTCAGTGTTGGGTAAAGGTGTACAGATGGAAAGGAATAACTTCCCACAATTAAGGTATTAATCAGTTTATTTGTGGGGATGATTTCTTGATAAGTTGGATTGGTAAAAGAAACATGTAATCGGCTTATTATGTCTGTATTTATCCGGTATTTTTTTTTCAATTTATCTATAAAATTCTCATTTACACCTAAAAAAATCTAACTATATATAAAAAAAAATTCACTTTACTAAAAAAGAGTTCACTTACGTTGAAGAATATGCACTTTCGAAATAATTAAATTTCTGTCAATTTGGAAAAAGAAAAAGGTACTTATAAAAAAAAAAAGAAGAATAATTTGGCTGATAATTGGGATCAAATATTTGTGAGGTTCTAAATTATAATTAAAATAAAAAAATGAGTAAAAAAAATTGCAATTTAGTTAAAAAAATTTGGGATACTGTTCATAAATGGGTCACTGTTCACAAATGTCACATCGCAACAGAAAAAGTAAAAGGATAGTAGAATAAGGGTAATTTAGATAATTGATTGTCCTTTTTGTAGTTGTTTGTAATAAGAAAAAATATTTTGTATTAAATTGTAAAACACTAAGGGACTTTGCACCCCATTGTTTTTTTCCCATAAATAAATTAAAATAAAATTTAAAAAAAAAATCATTTTTTGATCTATTTTAACATGTGATAATGTTAATTGAATTTTTATGTCATTTTGACATTATTTATTTTAATAATTTATAAAATTAGTAGAAAAATAAAATTTAAAAAATTATTTTTTAATATATTCTCAAATTATGTTACTGGAAGTTTTATAAAAAAATATATTATTTTTAATTTTTCTTTTGTAATTTTATTAATTTTCATCATACTCTAAATACCTTAAAAATAAATTAAATTTTGCTAAATCTTTGTAAAAATTAAATTAAAATTTTGAAATACCTTAAAATAAATTCATTAAAAAACTTATGACCTTTAAGCTTGTAAAAATTAAAAACCTTAAGATTTTGAAATAAATTAAAATAAAACCTTAAAAAAATTTGTTTCTACTACAGACTTTTCAAAATCAAAATTAAAATTAATTTTTTCAATATTTTATTCTAATTTATTTATATTGGTGTTTTTAAAAAAATCTTAAGATTTTTAATTTTGCAAATTTAACTGTCATAAGTTTTGTTTAATGAATTATCTTTAAGATATTTTAAATATTTTAATTTAATATTTAAATTGATTTAGCAAAATTTAATTTATTTTGGTGTAATTAAAATTTTTAATTAATAGAATTATAAAATTTTAATTCTTTTTTAAAATAATATAAATATATATAAAAAATATCCAGTGACATGATTTGAGAATATATTCAATAAAACTAAAATTCAATTTTTTTATTTTTTGAAAAATTAATAAATTATTAAAATAAATAATATCACATTAACATAATCAACATTGCCACATGTTAAAGAAAAAGTCAATAAAACCCCACATATGTATTGACTGAAGGGTTGACTTGCAATAGCAGGTCACCTGGACCAATTTCAAAATTTCTACAAACTTATATGATCAAAATAAAAAAGTCAAAACAATTAGGACCAATTTCAAAATGGTGATAAGTTACTGGACTACAAAAAAAATTATCCCTTAAAAAAATGTGAAAATGGGTGAAATGAGTCAAATAATCCAAGTTCTGGCATAGACCTAGTTCATGAGATATCAACTCTTTTTAATGAGTAACACTCATGTGAGTCAGGTCTATACATGAATTATAACACTGTTCTGTACAAAAATTATCATTGTTATGCACACAAAAAATATTGTTTAAAAATATATAATATTTTTTAAATCGTGATAGTTTTTTGTGCATAACAGTGATGATTTTTATATATAACACACTATAAGAAAATAGTGCATTGCCTACGAATTTTTTCAATATACCTACGAAACTTCCAACGAAAATAATTATGTCCTTAAATTGTAAGGTTTGTCTACGATTTGCCTATAAAATTTTTTAATTTTTTTTTTTGAACGGAAAATTTTCTAATTATATAGGCTATTTTTAAACTACAAATATAATTGTTTACGGAAATGTAAATTGCCTAGAAAATTATTTGTATAGGTAAATTTGCTTATGGAAATTACAAATGCGTAGGTAGATTACTCGTAGGTAATTCGTTTGTCTAGAAAATTATTTTTGTTGGTACTTTTTTCAAAGATTATTCTGAAATTTGGTAGGCAAATCATAGACAATCCTCACTTTTTAAGCAGTGTTTTCATAACCGAATCTACAACCAAACTATATGCATATTTCTTTTATAGTTTGTATGTTACATTAAAAAATAAATATCTATTCATAAAAAATTAAAATTATACTAATTTATAACTTATAAGTCTTATATTAAAATAAATATAATAGAGTTTGGAGACTAGAGATGATGGCGTTGTGGATTAATTCCACACAATATGTGATGGCGGTAAGAGATTAAATGAAGTTGATGACTTGTGAATAAATTTATGAGAGAAAAAAAATGATATTGAGATAAAAACAATAACATTGTACATAGAGATTTAGAAAAAAATAATAAAAAATTTAAAAAAAATGATTTAATAAATAATAAAAATAATAAAACCAGATTAACCGTTTTTAAGGAGTAATTGGACCGGCGACATGAGCGGTTCATGGTTCAACCGATTTTTGAAAACACTATCTTTTAAGGACCAAATTAATTATATAGGAAAAATTTGTTGGCATTAAAAAAAATTCGTAGGCAATTCTTTATTTTCTTGTAGAAACCGTGATACTAAAAAAACTGAGTTCACGGTGAATTGGGTCAATCGATTGACCCAAGTTATTGTCAATTTTGATTTGTTAATTTCTCGAGGGTTAAGAATGGTCAGCCGGTTTTAACCCAGCTAACCCATAAAAATTAATTAACAAAAAACTCTGAATTTACTAATTAATTAGTTAAGACACACTATAGCTTATATAACTTAATTTAAATACATTATTTTCAGGAAAAAAACATTAACTTTAACACTTACTAGTAATCGACCCCGTGCGATGCACGGCTGTAGTTGAACATTTGTTTTAATAGAGAGTAATATAGTTTTTGCAAAAAACTTTAAGAATAACGTTTTAGCTAATTCATACTTAATACGTAAATTTAAATTAAATATATTCGTTAAGTACCGAAAATCTTGAAACACGCCGAAATGTAAGTGAAATGAGATAACAACTGTGAGTTCATGAAAAAAACGTAGTGTCAAAATAACCGAAATTTTAAATGACTACAGATTCCAAAAAATCTCTCTGAAAATCACTTTTTTTTTTGTTTGGTTGTTTTTTCATCGTTGCCGCACACCAAAATCTTCAAGCCCTTGCGATTGGTGACTCTCTCGAAACTGCCACGTAGAACTGACCGTGACTGAAAACTGATTTCTTAAAAAATATACCAACATTTGCAAGTGATTGACCTTGGTTGTTGTTTATCGACATTGCGTATGAGACAATTAACGGGAACTGTCTCCTCTGAGGATTAACACCATCTCACCCGAATTGCTTCAGGTTATGACCTTGCCTTCCAGTACACGGTCACCCAGTTTTTTCAGGACCAATCTTGTTCTGTTACACAGTCCCCTCGAATAATATATATTTATGAGCAGCATAACTGGAGTCCCAACTTTCAAAATCAGTTCATGATTGGGGACGCCGGAACAGTTCAAGCTCTTCAAGAACTCCGGCGTATGTAAATCGGCCAATATATCAACATACATATCAGACTTGAACGCGCTGTCGAAACTCAAGTATGTTCTTGCCTCTTAGTCATTCATGTTTATCATGTATTCGTTAATGGAATCGAGACCTCAAGAGTTGGCGCAAGTATGGCTCTGTCCTTAAAATATTTGAGGTCGTCCCGGATATTCTTGAAGTCCGGATACGTGCTACTCACAATCGTGCCAATAGGATCGTTGTCATATTTCAACAAAAGGTCATCGGGCACTTCGATATCTACATCGTCATCTGTCTCGTCCCCTAAATATAGATACATAGAATACATAGGTATAATTAACCTCAAAATACAATATTTTGAACAATACTTATCATACGAATTCTTAACTTTATAGGACGAATATTACTTTCAGTTTATTTCGACACTCAACATATTTGGTGCAATTGTAAATTAATTGATAGCATAAGAAAGATAAAAAATATTAAATAAAATATTCATAACATTATTGTAGGAAAATTCCCCAAAAAAAATCATAACAAAAGGAAATAAGAGACATAAATTAATATTGAATTATTCTTTCTCAATCTTGAGTTTAGTCATCCTTTTCTTCTTTGGATTTAAACTTATTATATCATTGCCAAATAGTGGTCTCTTAGAATTTTCTTCATCTGTTACATCAATGAGGTCGAGATCTGGATCTTCTAATTGAATTGGAGTGTTTTGTTGAATTAAAGGGTTGACGGTCTCGCCGATTGAATCATCCTACACGAAAATATTTTATAATTACTTATTTATAATAATAACTTTAGAATAAAAATATTCTAACAGTTACTTGAGTACTACAAAAATTTATAGAATACTTAGAGACGATTTTCTCATCTGTATTAATTTTAATAACACTGAAAGTGTTATTAGAATTATGTATATATATGCTCATCTTTAACGCCAATTTTAAATATCAACTTCCTTTCAATAATATATTGTAGTTCTTCGCTAAACCATCCCCTTTAATCTGTATAATTATTTAGATCATATTTTTTAATTTAGAAAATAACATGTAAACCAATTAAAAATAATATATTTTATTAAAAAGATCTTACCTCTGAAGCGTTATTCATCATATCACTTGCACTCTTACCAAAGAGTTCTAAACATACAGCATCCCATAAAGTCAAAGAAATATTGCTCGTACCATCCATCACAAGCACTTTAACTATATACCTCAAGCTTGCTAAAACATCACTCTTATTGCAGTTTTTACAATCAAATCTATTTACCATTTTTGTTCACTATCTTTGTGCGACGCTTGCATGCTGGATAGCACTAGTAAATATAACTATTCAAATCATTTATTTTGATATATATCCAGAAATTAACCATCTGTTCATGTATAATACATAAATTATGAAATAAATTAGAATTATAATAACATAATTAATAATTATATATAGAATACTTATTAATAAAATATTTAATGAAGGTTGAATTACATATGGGGTCTCTATTAATTCAAGTATAGTTTTTATTTTGAAATTTTCACTCTCGTAGTCATCTTCATCATATGTTAATGTAGATTCTGATATATTATTCCATGGATTTTCATATGTGAAATCTGGACTTAATCTAGTTAAATACACAAATATTAATAAAGGTAATCAATGGTTTATAAGGGAAAAAATGATATTGTAAAAATAAAGAAAATATTTAAGTGTAATATTAGGAATAATTTACATTGCTTTAAAATTGAATTAATGACTCTCCACTACAAAGTTTCTAACAAAAAGACTCTAAGGTACAAAGTATTTTTAAAGTGACTCTAAGATACAATTTGTACCAAAAATACCCCTTATCTCATTTTTTGTATGTATTCATAAATTTATTTTTTTGTTTTGACCAAGTGCACATTTTGGGAAAGTGCAAATTTTATAAAATTAGAAATTTAAATTAAATTATATAAAAAATTACAACTAATAAAAAGTGGGCAACTAATAAAAAGTGGAATAAAAAGACGAAAGTGCAGAAAATTAAAAAAACTACACTCTAAAATGCGTCAGAAGTGCGGAAACGTGTCAGAAGTGCAGAAAATGGACAGAAGGGCAACTTAGACTTTTAACCATATTTTTGTACCTTAAAGTCAAAATAAAATTACTTTGTACCTTAGAGCCACTTGGGGAGTGACTTTGTACCTTAGAGTCACTCCCCCTTTAAAATTTTGTATTTCCTTTACGTCCAAAGAATGAAAGTTTTTTTTATGGATTAAATGCACTGTTGACTAATATGGTATCTTCACAACAGCTATTCGAATTAGAAATACATATATTTAAAGTACTAATATAATTATTTAGAGGCATAAATTTAAAAGAAAACATAATATATGAATTATACCACCAAAAAGTTTAGGGCGAAACATTTGTAAAATTATCACTGGAGCCTCTTCACCTCTTTTTTCTTCACTTTGAATATTTCATCTATGAATTCTTCCCATAATGTAACTGTCATACGATTACTCTACATATTTAAAAGAAAAAAAAATTATATATACATGTTTTGGAATCTAAAAATAAATGTATTTCATATATAAATTTATGAATAAGTAATAAACAAATAATACTGACTTTGTATCCTCCAAAGTTAACTCCATCATCCTCACTTTTGCTAATTTTCCCTTAACAGACTTAAGTGACACTTTGCCAGTATCGACAATGATTCCAATAATATCTGTAAAAAAACAGTAGATATATATACACACATATATTTAAAGGAATTATACAAAAAAAAAACATTAAAATTACCAATTAATTGGGTGTCATCCAATGAAGTTGCAGAAATCAAGTCAACATAGCTCTTGAAGTTGTACATATTATGCAAGAAAATTGAATCGAAGAATTCTGTCACGTGTGTGCTAGAGATAAAATATAATCTTTTTTTTGTTCAGGCTAATCCTATATTTATTGTTATTTTCTATAACAACAAAGTTACGAATGATGTATAATCAATCTTCAATTTATTTTTTCTTGTTGACCTCAACCTCTTTGTGCCTTATTGTTGCATAAATTCTGCGCCATTTAATCAAAGAAGGTCAATATTAACAATAGAGGAAAAATAAATATATAAGTATTATAAAATATGAAATGTTGTGCTTTTAATATACCTCGTTGTCATGAAAAACACATTCGAGATTCATTGTCTTGTTATTATGATAATGGGCACCTGTCTCATACGCTCGAACATAACGCAACTTCATACACCATCTCGTTTTCTTGGAATCTATTTCTTTGATTAGAGAAAAGTTTGTAGACATTTTGATAATTCATTGAAACAACTCTACAAATAACAAAGTGTTTGTTAATCTCCTATCAAAATTCAATTTAAAATCTCGTTAGCAATGGGATAATATTTAAATAAAAAAAGATAATCAAGTTGGGACATGACTTTTCTGAGTTAAAATTTCCAGTAAATAATTTCAGGAGGTCAAAATCAGACCGCTACACAATTGGCCAACCAAAAACATCACACATTAAGAACACACAACAAACCTACAAAGCTACAAATCATTCCAGAATTACCAACTTAACTAAACTTATTAATATCTTTTCAAAATAAATCTTTAATGTTATTCGCACAAAATATATATGAAGTGCATCATCCGTGCATGTCTATTTAAAAAACAAAAGTACTAAGGATTTTTTTAAGTAGTAGACTGACTTTTTGCATAAAATAATACGTATAAAATAAACATTAAACATAAGAACTTAATCTGATAAAAACTATGTAAAATTTCTTCAACCCGGTTTGTATACATACTTAATCTTGTTAAAGAAGGAAATATATAAATATGTATTATGATGAATATATCATGTCCATTAAACCTTGTAAAAAAGAAAATATATATTTGAAAAACGTTTTTTTTTCAATGATTTCGCAGATAAATTCATATCCCTTAAATATATCGTCTCTTAGTAATTAATCTTGTAAAGAAGGAAATATATACATGGAAATATATTCTGCTGGATATATCATATCTACTAAATATTGTAAAGAAGGAAATATATACAAAAAACGTTTTTTTTAATATACTAAAATATTTTATTTCAATATTTTTTTACACAAATATTTTCGATAAGATTATCTGCTACTTTTTTTAATATATTAACTTTCGATTTAGCAATAATTTTTTGGGGAAAATTCAATGATTTTTAAATTTGGGGCGGTTTCTACTTTTATATATATATAAATTTTAATTTTACATCATAATCATAACTCGGGTATTCTAATCGAATAAATCAATTTTCTACAAAAGAGACCCGTAGATGATGGGCTAAAAGTTGGGCCTGCAAATATTCAAGGCCCAAATGACTGGGTCACTTTCAATTGGGGAACACTTTTAGAAGTGTATTTTGTGATTTTGATCAAAAGAAAACAAAAAATGTAAATAATGGACAATGGAACTGAAGCTTAGCCAATCCTCTCTGCCTACTCCAATCTTCAATTCATCTTCATTTTTCCAAAACCATTTTTCTCTACTTGCTCAGGTAAGCATCTTCAAATTCATTCATTTTTTTTCATGTTTTATGTGTACTGTTGCTGAGAAATTAAGTGGAAAGATTGGGTTTTTTTTTTTCCCCGAAATGTGATATGGAAATTAAGCTGATTGTTTGTGGGTTTTTTTTATACAGAAATGGAAGCTTGATATTCAAATAATTTCGTGGAAGGGACAAGAAATTAGCAAGAAAATCTTGGTCCATGTGGTCAAAGAGTAAATAACATTTTCTTGAACCAATTTTCTTTTGTAATTAGGTTTTTTGTTGTTAATAATTGAGAATGAGACCGCAGTTGAAAAAAGATTTTAGCTCTTCTAGGGGTTTTTGAGTGTCTCTGTATTTACTTGGGGTTTTGATGTTTTAGGGTTGAAACTCTGAGTTCAATTTCAAAAGTATATGGGGCTCCAATTCTTGAAATTGCTGCTGCTAATAAAGAGATTCCTGATGCTGTTGCTATTAATCCTCAACTGGTGAGCTAATTTTTTTTTTTTTTACAAAATCACTTTTTTGATGATTCTCTTAATAGCTTATATGTAGACTTTCAAGAATCTTGTCCCATGTCATGTATTTTTAGCTTCTTAATTTGGGATAGAATTCAAAATAGTCACATAACTTTTCACCTTTTTAAAAAATGGTCCAAAAAAAGTTTGATGTACAAGGTCTCAATTTTACGTGAATTGTAGTGAATTGTACCATTTTCGTTCCAAAATCGCCGGAACTGACGTAAACGACATCGTTTTTGGTCATGCGCCTTACATGTGAGCATTCAATTTGGAGATTTCCGACTGAAATGCATGATTAAAAAAAAAACGTCGTTTCATCAATTCCAGCGAATTTTGGACGAAAGTGGTACACTTTGCGAAGAATTGGGACCAATTTCATACATTAAACTTTTTTTGGACTATTTTGAAAAAGATGAAAAGTTATGGGAGAATTTTGGATTCTATCCCTTCTTAATTTTCTGTGTGTTCTGAGAATTAAAAATTGCCAAGATATGATGAACCACTGTAAAAAATGTAGCTTTCGAAAGCAAAATTTGATAGCCTCCGAGCGCATTACTTATGGATGTTGTTGCTATTTTCTGAGATTTGAGTCGAATATTCTTGCTTACATTCTCTTTAGTGTAGTCCTCAATCGAATCGACTTTAGCTTGTGCATTCGCTTGTGCTGATTCTGTTTATACCTTACATGGCAGTGCCATTCTGAGGGAAATAAATTGAACGAACATCAGTCGCCCGAATCTCCCAATTTGGATATTCATGGCAGACATTGGAGTCAGATCTTCACTATGCAATTATCTCATCGTTTTCCACTTGTAAGCAATCCATTTTATTTATAGTAAATAGCACTCCCTCTGTCCCGGAAGACTTTGCACAGTTACTGTTTGGTTCGTATTTTAGCGAGCGAGTTTTTTATTAGTATTTGAAATGATAAATTAAATTTTAAGAGGATGGTAAAGGGCTATCATACCCCCCCTTAAAAGTCACTTTATTATATCAAATATTAATAAACAACTCGCTCGCTAAAATACGAACCAAACAGTAACTGTGCAAAGTCTTGTGGGACGGAGGGAGTACTACATGTTCATGGGATCATTGTATTAAAAGTCCAGTTTCCGACCTCAATACGCTTGTTATTGTTATCATCAGGCTAAGACGTCTTGTTCTGTTTTACTCCTGGTTCCTCTGTTCGTCTTTTGCATCAGATGCATAATGGGCGCTTTTCAAAATATAGTTGCAAGAAACTTGAGGGCAAAAAATTCGAAACTGCATCATCATAAGTCGAATGGTGTAAGATGGAAAACTGCCCTTAGTGAATTACGAGATCCAGAGTCACTCGATGCTGAATCTGAACCAGATTCTGATGTAAGTACTAACTGCATTCATTTGTTGAATTGTTGAATTCTTATCGATTTTAGGATTATAATATTTCATATCTATGAATATTCTATACCTTTCTCTGTTGTCAAATTCTTTGTTGTGGATAAATTGAAAAATCGGTCCTGTATTTATTGGATGTTGGCGATCTTAGTCCCATACGAATGACTTGGCGTCGGTTACGTGGCTAGTGAGACTCCAACATATTAATTTCAAATTAAAAAAATTTCCCAAATTAATTATCATTCTAAAACCAAAAAAATTGTCAATATATGACTAAAATTGCATCATTTTCATGTTTGTTCGCTAAATCTTGATGGTCGGAACTTTGTTACAGCCATTGTCGGAGGACCTTGAAAGATCCGAGTTTGAAGATACGTCTCACGATTATAACAAACTTGAAGGCGAATACCAGAAGTTCCTTTCGGAATGTGGAATGAGCAACTGGGGGTATTGGCGCGGTGGTTCGCCTCATTAGAGATTCACAAATTGTGAACATTTTAATTGGCTTTTTTTTTCTCTTTCACTTAGCCATAATTGTTGTTAGTACAATTGTTTTTCTTGTTTGTTGGATATAGAGTTAGAGTTAGTTCATGGTGATCAATGTACAGTCCTCCTTAAAAGGTCGAAGCCCTACCGTCGTCCCTATGTGAAATGGTGGAGACAGAAAATCGTGGGACGGGCTTTTTTTTTTTAGCATGATAATACTTAGCTCGTATAATTGCAAGAACAAGGTGTAACAGGGCGTATTGTTTAATTGTGATTGCAATAAGTTCATTCAAGTACAATGCTGCATTGTAGGTATGATTGATGTATGATGCAATTACTAGTAAAAGTTATTGTAATTAATCTTTGTCAATTTTATTTATGTTATAAGATTACAAGCTTGAAAGAGATCAATCAAGAGGTCCAATGAAGTTTAAAACAGAGATAAAAAAATCCCTAACAGCATCTAGTTGTTCCTCATGCTACAAGGATTGTACATATAATTCATGCGTTGAAAGATATTTTACAATAAGAAATTGATGCATGAAAGAAATATTGAAAATATATATATATATATATATATATATATATATATATATATATATATATTGTAGAATAGGTGATTGATGCATAAAAGAGATATTAATTTTTAAAAAAAAAAAATCGTGTATTCATTAATCAAATTCAAATTTGAAAAATACAAAGAAGAGAAAAAAGACCGCACCCGGAGAGTTTCGAACAAACAGTCAGAATCCTCCAAACACAATAGAAAGAAGCGTAGAAAGGAAAGTTCTTGGACCATGAGTATTGCTTTCGAAGTTGGAGAATCTTCGACTAGGGAACATGCAGTCGCTGATCACGTGCCTCAACTGCCCGAAAAATACACGAGGGAAGTTGAGAAAATGGCGAGAGGACAACATGTGTCGGACATGAGAATGGTGATGGAAAAAGAGTTGACCAAAACGGACTTGGACCCATACCAGAATCGGTTATTAATTCCGCTTAAACAAATCATTGGGGATGATTTTTTGAAAGAGGACGGAAAACGTTCATTAGTGGGAAACACGAGGGTGGTAGAAAGAAGAAGTGCTTGAATGTGAGGATAATCGAGCCGTTGGATAAAAATCGAGGGGATAGTGTGAAATTCGGGAAGATGGATATGGATAAAGAGAATGGGAAATCATCTTTGAATTGTAGAAATAAATTGGAAGAAGGAATGAAGCTACAAGTTTGGTGTTTTAGAATTGGAGGAGAGTTGTGTATTGCACTTGTAGTGTTGCCCAAGCCTTCCAAAAAAATTGCTCTTAGTGAATTATGAGATCAAACTATCTCTAGATTCTGCATATTGGCAAGACAAGAGTTAAAAGGATGGAAATCAATCATAATGTAATGTGAATGTTAAGAGGCACTTGAACAAGCTTATGAAATCCTTTTGTGTCAAATAAGAGATGGAGTACTAACATATAATATTTCCTATTTTAGAACATATTTCTTTTCTTTGAAGTACTATTATAAGTCCCTATAACCAATTAGAATTTTAGATAGAATGAATTGTCCCCGATATGATTTCTCAGAAGCTGAAATCTCTAGTTATGCTTTTAAAATATCACACACTTCAATTATCACAATTAATATCCATTTAATTATATATATCACACTCCTTAATCAGATTAACAGTTTTTTGTGTAAAACATGTTCACCCTATGCTTTCATTTAATAAAAATTGAGATATGAGACTAAATCATAATCTAAGAAATTCATACATCCCATCAGGCCATCACCCTTCTTCAGCTTTATTGTATTGTATTGAGACGATGCTACACAATTATTGCTTTTTTCTTTTTCCTTTTCTTTTTGGACCTCTTCATTATTATCCTAACATTCTCATGATTTGATGCTTCATTCTGGTTCGGTTGATTTTACAACGAATTATACCGATTATTATATGAGACATGAACTAAATTTATATATAAATTCTATTATTATTATTATGTATATTAATTTTTGTACAAAATAATACTATAAAAATCACTGAACAACAACACATAGCTAAAATACTTCGAAGAAGAGAGATCAAACGAACCTGAATTTAAGAAAGTTCTTGTTAAAGAAGAAACTATATTAGTAGATTAAGGTAAAGTGCAAGTACAAAATCTAGTCCATCTAATCATCTTCAAATTGGATAAGAAAATCTCTCTCAATTCAAACAAGAGGAAATCAAAGAGGCATGACATGTGTCTTTTACCCATCTATAATTCAAGAATTCTAACAACTTATCACTCACAACCCAGAATCATTAATCAACCACAAAAATTGGTACAAATTAGAGAAAAATACAGTACCGTCACATTCGATCAACAACAGCATAATAACACAACACGATTCCTGTTAGATTAAACAACATCAATCCACATCAATTTTCTAAGTCACGCGATAAGCTCCATACCTGTGATCTTCAATGTGTATTTCCTCTTCAATGCAAGAACATATAGTGGTAAGAATGGATCGATCACATTGGAGTTGAAAGAGCAAAAATCGAAGAAATAAGCAATCTGATGTTAACCTAACTTTGTTTCCTCTTCTTTTCCAGAAAAGCGAAATTCCTCTGGAATTCTATGATTGCTTGCACCAAATGCCAAAACCCTATCTCTGGCCAAAGAACCCTAGGAGACGAGAGAATCGAAGTTCCACTCTGCCACAAGAGGAAATTACTTAAACGGGTCTCACCAGAAGACCGGATTATAACATCTGGATCAGGAGCAACTCCCATATACAAATGTTTGTCAATATCTGCAGCGTAAATTAGAGGCTCATTACCGTATCTGGCCCCACTCATGTCCGAAACCATAAATTCATCCCGTTTCTCTAGGCAAGTTTCTTCAACAGCATGCACTATTTCGTCTGTTGACGTGTAGGCAATGCATATCGAAAGTACAGCTTTCGAATTTTGTGATGTAGCTTTCATGGCTCGCTCAGCCGCTTTCTTTATGGGTTCGCTCAAAAGTTTAAGGTTTCCAATGAAGTGTACTCTCACTCCGTGAGAGTTGACTATACTCTCTTCTTCGAGTAACGCTTCGATTTTTTCAAGAATCAACTGCATAGTGGATTGAACTTCTTCCGGTTTTCTTTTGAAATTTTCAATGCTGAATGCGTAAATAGTAACATAGACCACGTTCAATTCGTAACAGTATTTTAACATGTTCATAAGAGCTACATATCCAACCCTATGACCAACTCCTTGTTGTAAACTTTGCTTCTTAGCATATCTTCGATTTCCATCCATGATGAATTCAACATGTCTTGGAATAGGACCAACAGAAAGCACTGAATATATTACTCTACGTAGAAAACCGCCCAAACCTTGAATGAATTGAGTTGTCCAAGTACTACTCCGTTTCTCCATAAACACTTCAGATAGAAGTGTCAAAAATGCCTAAGCCAGATAACCTGATAACCATAATAGAAAACTTTAATCTATCGCCTTAGCTATGAAAAACCAGAACCATACATAGTATATAAAGAGAAAAGAACGAGACGGATGTTGGATAAGTTCAGTGAAGTATCAATTCTTATCACCTAACTATATGTCCTGTCTTTCCACACATATGGATCTAAGCTAGAAAAATACTCCCTTCGTCCCAAAAAAAATTGCACATTTACCTTTTTGCTCATGTTTTAAAGAGCGAATTGTTTATTAGTAAATAAAATAATAAAGTGATTTTAAGTAGCCTCTTACCCCTCATCTATAACACGCCTTCTTAAAATTACTTTATCACTTTAAATGCTAATAGAAAACTCTCTCGCTAAAACTCGAACCAAATAATAACTGTGCAAATTTTGTGGTACGGAGGTAGTAGTAGATTACCAATATCAAGATGCATTAAAGAAACTGGAAAACAATGTTGGATCTTTCAGGTTTCCCTCAGAATGCCCAAGCAAATTGAAATCATTACTTTGATCACATGAACAAAACAAATCTATCATGGCTTCCTAAATGAAAACAGTTGACAAGTATCCAAAAACTAATAATTTTTCAACTCATAAATTGATTAGGGAGTGATTAATCAACGGATGCACTGAATGGTTACACTAAAAGACACAGCACAGGTGTAGTCTGCCTTGTCGAATTCAATTGCAAGACAAAAATGAGTAAAAATCAAATTGTGCAAAACCAGGGCGCGAAAATCAAATTGTGCAAATTGTGCAAAATCAAATGAGCAGGGCCGCAATTTCCTTAAATCGGCGCCGCAGTTCACGGTCTCACCTGCAACTGCAAGAGCATCTTGGGCGGCGGCGTGCGGATGATGGGCGGTTCGAGCGGCCGGCAAACGACAGCGGTCACGGCGGCGGCGCGAGGGAGGATGAAATATGTTACCGGAGCACACGGCCGACGGCGATAGGAGAGACTGTATAATATTAGCATTTGATATTTGAGGTTGGGGGCGGCGGATTTGAGATATAATTAGGGTATTTTTATCAGGGCATTATTATCTTTTCAATTTCTACATATAAATTTTAAATATATCAATTCTTAAATAAAAGTATCAATATAAAATTTTAGTTTTTTTTTTTTTTTTTATCGGACAAAGTTAGTTGTTAGTACACCAAGCACCAAAATACTCCACGAAATCGTCAATCTACCTTATAACTCTCATAACTCCAAATTCATTCTTAATGGGTCTCCTACTCAAATGAGGAGTTTAGTGGTCAGGTGATCTATGCCACCGATTAAATTTTAGTATTAAAAATTCTATATTAATCTTCATCAATATCTCTTGGAAATTCTGATCATAAAAGGAAACAAAATTGAAATATGGTATATTTTAATAACGAAAGGAGATAGGGTTGGTATATGATATGTTTCTTATTTTTATAATAGAGCAAGAAATTATACTTCCGAAAAAGAACTAAAATTAATAATTATAGAAAAAATTCTATAATTATGTTGCAAAAAATTCTAAAAATAATTGATAATGTTGCAAAAACAAAAAATTCATAAAATTCATAAATTGTAAAAATCGACTTGTGTTCAACTCTTAAACTATAGCTTTGAAAGTTTATTTAATTTAGTAAAAAAAATAAAAATAAGAGAGGGTTAATTTTAAAGACAAAAACTCATATGAGACGATATTATGCATGAAATGTAGTACAATTTAGTATAAATTACACTCACCCCTCCCAAAGTGTTAAAGCGTCAATGTCTAATTTATGACGCGTCTCACCGTGAGACCGTCTCATGTAAGTACGTCTCAATTTTAAAAAGTTAAAAAAAAAAAAAGATTAAAGTTAACAGATTTTTTGCAAAACGTACGAGATGTATATCTATATAATTTAAATCTAGTTATCTAATCTAAAACTAATGAATCTTCTAATAAATCTTTGGAATTCTTTTCGAAAAAAAATAATAAATCTTTGGAATGATAAATCTCCATATTTATAAATCTATAAATACACATGACCCGAGTTGTCTCCTAAGTCCAATACAACATACTAATACGTGATTTCGAAGCAAATATACATACGTAGATTGTTAGTATTTTTTTTCTTCTCTTAAGGCTCTTTGATTATTCCAATTAACAACTATCAAATTCGAATTGTTAGTGTTTTTCTTTTTGCAGGCTCTTTAATTATTCCAATTAACAACTATAAAGTTTGAATAATAATGGTGAGGGATTTAACGTTGAAAGACTGCAAAGACCTCGAGGTCAAAAGTGATAATCCAATGGATTTTCTGGCTGTCGTGGCAAAAAATGTTAGGAATTAAAGCAATTATAGGAGAAAATAATGGAACAACAAATTAAGGAACAACAATTTGGTTACCCAGTTCATCAGGAATGCCTACATCTGGGGGCACTACCAAGTTAGGAGAGATCTACTATATCGTATAAGATAGTAAGTAAAGTAGAAAGATAAATCTGATGGGGAGTTAGGTGGTTATTTATACAAAAACCCGAATCGGGAAATTAGCCAAAACCCTAGATTTGGTTCATCCCGCCAAAACCCTATTTCGCGTCGGCCCCAGAAGAACCTTCGACCTCAAGCCCTTGGTCGAGCGGTTCTACTCGATCACATACATTGCTCGAGCGCCCTCATGGCGTATTTGGATAGGGGCGCTCGACCGAGCACACTGCCGACCTCGAAAGCGGCGGGTCGATCGCCTCTGCGCCTGTGATCCCGTTTTCACCCAAACTCCATAACCCAACAAAAAAAACATTAGAAGAATATGAAAAAGACAAAAAAGATCGCGTCCAGAGAGTTTCGAATGAACAACCAGAATCCTCTAAAAACGCTAGAAAGAAGCGTAAAAAGGAAAGTTCGTCGATCGGGAGTGGTACTTTCGAAGTTGGAGAGTCTTCGAATAGGGAACGTGCAGTCGCTTACGCGCCTCAACTGCCCAAAAATTTCAGGAGGGCAGTTGAGAAAATGGCG
The DNA here is from genome assembly GCA_037126765.1 of Stenogyne calaminthoides. Classification (NCBI taxonomy): domain Eukaryota; kingdom Viridiplantae; phylum Streptophyta; class Magnoliopsida; order Lamiales; family Lamiaceae; genus Stenogyne; species Stenogyne calaminthoides. Next base: position 1,242,222 of record JBBCBC010000029.1, on the reverse strand, counting down.
GAAGGAAAACAAGTGTCGAAATTGACACTGGTGATGGAAAAAAAATTGACTAAATTGGACATTGACTCGAGTCTGCATCGGTTATTAATTCCGCTTAAAAAACTTATTAGGGATGATTTCTTAAAAGAGGACGAGAGAACGAATATTAGTGGGAAAGGTAAAGAGAAGAATTACATGGATATGTAATCGAGCCGTTTTCGTTGGATAGTGTGAAATTTGGCAACATGAATATGAGTAAAAGGAATGGAAAAACATTTCTGAATTACGTCATGAACAGAAACTGGAGTACGATTGTGAGTAGGAATTGTTGGAAGGTAAAGACTATGCAAGTATTTTGAAACACTTAGTTTGTGTTTTCAAACACAAGTGGAGCCTAAAAAGCACTTCTTTAAACTAAAAGTTGGGTCACACCAACTTTAAAAATAAGTGTTTATTTACTATTGAGGTGAGTTTCAAAATACTCCCTTAAAACAGCTTTCATAAGCACTTATTTTCAAAGCTCCCTCTCACAGCTTTTGAAAATAGATGATTGTGGAAGTTGTTTTAAATGTTTCAAAACATACCCTATATTGCAAGTTTGGTCTTTTAGAATTGAACAAGAGTTGTGGTTTTGTAGGGCTGCCGCCTAAGTCTGAATAAAGTTAGTGGTCATAATTTAGTGGTGAAGCTGCATGAATTTTGGTGTCAGCATCTCTGTTTCTTAACTATTTTTTGTCCTTTTATTAATTTGCAAGATATAGTAATATTTTTTAACGAAGTAATATTTGTTCTACCTTACCTACTAATATAATTCATCATACGAACTAGTACTTTTCAAAAGATAAGCTAATACTTTTCGGGCAATGAACTACTTCCTCCGTTTCAAATATATAGGTTTGTTTAACTTTTCACACAGATTAAAAAATTGTATTAAAAAAGTAAAATAAACGAGCAAAAATTCTATTATATCTCTATTTAATGATTGTTATAGTTTCCAACATAATTAATGCATAAGGTTATATTATTAAATTGACTAGAAAAGGTTACTTTCTGTAGAAACAAGCCTATATATTTGGGACATTTATAAAAGGAAAACAAGTCTATATAATTGGGACGGACGGAGTATAAAATTTATTATTACTATTCACTGTATTCTGCTGTTATTGGACCATTAAACCTCTGATAAGTTACACATATTCCATTGCATTGTATCGAATTCATGAACAAACTTATGATTCATTCTTTCAAAAATGTTGTCATATAAGACATATTCAGGGCTAAAAGGCAACGACCTAACTATGAAAACGACATGGTTTCCACAATTATGAAGCCGGTCGCATTGCAGTAGTTTCAGCAAGGTTCTTGTTAAAAAAACAACGTTCAGCGGACTTTACGAGCTTTCTGTTCCTGACCCAATCCAAGTGATTTCTGTGCATCCGCTATACCTTCAGGATCTGCCAAACCAAACAACAAGATTAAGGGCAAAAAAACTGCAGATAGTCTATGAGAAGAAAAGATGAAAGAAACATATCTGCAATTAAGAAAGGCGAAATTCTTCAAATAAAGTGGTTTTTGCAAATGAGATTGGAGAAATCACTTTTTATTTTTCCTTCAAAAAAGCTAAAAGTCTACTAGCTTTGAGAAAAAGTGATTTTGGAGTACTCCGTTGTGTTTGAAAACAGGCCTTAAGTCTAGCGGTTTTCGTATGGCTGTGGATCATGTTCAGTTGTAATCATCTACTTATAATGGAATGTCAAGTTGTGACTTGCAATCATTTGCTTTGATTCAATTAACGATTGAAAAAACAATTGAACATCATGATTTTCGAAATTCAAATTCAGACTGATCAAATTATGCAGATTCCACATAATAAAAGTTTGATACCAAAGAACTGTGTGAAGATCCTTGTGAAAAAGGACAGATTGCGTGAAGCATTGTACGCCATTGCTGGAGGAAGGGGTTTCACGATTGTATCAATGCTAAACACATTTTGAAGGAACTGCACAAACACCAGAAAACTCACTTCAACTTTGCGTAAATTATCAATAGGATATAACACACAAGTTCATAGCAATAACAGAGCACATTCAGAGGAAAAAGGATAATTACTATTTCTCTGCTTCTTCGTTTTTCCAATATTGTTTAGAGAAATATGCTAGTTAAAGAGATACGAGAGTAACTGAAATTCAGCACCAAACTTTCAATTACTGCTGATTAACCAAGCTGTATAAAAGGGGTGTTTGCAAGAAATTATACGTGATTATAAGTCATCTAAAATTGTATGCATAAGCAGTTTGAAGTGTTTTATTTCTCTTTTGTTAGATTAAATAAGCTCTCAAAATGTATAAGCTAAAAGTTGAAAGGGGGGTGCTTTTGGTAGTTTATGAGCATTTTTTTAAGTATTATTAATTTTTTTGCAAACACTATCATTTTTTTTTTGTATTTTTTTACAAACACCATCAACTTCTACTATTAATCAATTTTTTCATAATCACTAATTTTAATCACTTCTTCAAAAGGATAATTTTTTGCAAACACCCCAAAATTACCAAGAAGACATACCAAGACCAACTAGCTTCCTTATACACATCTTTTCAACATATGATCAAATAGCCTTCAGAAAGGATTTCCATGTTCACCTTTTTATCTGCTATTAAGTACAGTAAAAAGCAGAGTCGAAGATGGTAAGAAGCAATGCCAAAGATATTAGTGTCTTTTAGAACACAAGGATGTTGATCAATAAGTAGCATTACCGAAGTGAATTATCACTCACACTGTAAAATTACTTGAAAGATCAAAACAGGAAACAATCTCCCAAATGCAACACAAACGAGAGCCATTAAACATGCCTCGATACTTCTATCGTTTGATCATATCCCATGTACAGTAAACAAAATAGTCCAGGAGGATAAAAAGCATAAACTCAGGATAAGGCCTCATGCCTCAAGTCCTTATGACAAATGCATTGATGCATTTCATAACCAGTTGCATGATGATCAATAAATAGCACTATGAAAATGATTGATCGTTATTCTTTCACACGATAAATTTGTATAATAAGTAATAACTCCAACATACAGGGAGTGTTTGCAAACAATTATAAGTGATTATAGTCACCTACAATTGTGTACATATATAATTTGGAGTGTTTTATTTTTTCTTCTATTAGATTAAATAAGCTCTAAAAAACAATAAACTAGAAGCTTCAAAGGGGGGCGTTTAAGTCTTTTTAAAATACTTTTAACTTTTTCTGCAAACAATATCAACTTTTCTTTGAATTTTCCTTACAAACACCATCAACTTTTACTATTAATCACTTTTCTCATAATAACTAATTTTAATCAATCCTTCAAATCTATAACTTTTTTGCGAACACCCCCAAAATATGAAAGAGATTAACCATCAACCAAGAGCCTTTTCAATATAAAACACAAGAATCCATTAACAGAACCAAGAGAAAAAATGTAACAGCAGTTTGAGTGAATCGCGGAAAGCCAAAAAGGCCTACTGTCAATAACAACAGCACCAAGTCGTTCCTCACGCTACAAAGATTGTGCTCCCTTTTCCATTAATAAAGCACAATTAATCCTCATTTTTCACATTAACCACCACAAGGAACCAGAAAATCACAGATTTCGATCAAATCAAAGCCAAATTCGAAAGTACAACACATTTGCGTACAATGACCGAAAAAAAACAAAATTGGAATTAGGAACATGTATTAATTCACCTGGAAATTGCGCTGGAAGCTGTAGCGCAACTCAGGGTCAATTTCAGAGAGGGAGTCCTCCCCAACGTCGTCGTTTTTGGAGTTGTACTTCTTTTTTCCAGGTACGTGCATTGTGGGGGTTGTACCTGGCTGTGACGTCACTTTCATCCTCGCGTCCTTGAATTTTTCGTCGTTCTCTGGGCCCGCCCTCCATGGTGCTGACGCAAGCAGCTCTTTCTTCGTTTTCGCCATTTGTGGAATTTGATTTCGAGCTTTTTCCTGGTATGAGGGGAGAATTGGATTTAAAGGAGAAGATAAACCCGAGCTTTGTGGTTTTGGCGTTTGGATACAAGTTAAAACTATGCTCTACGACGTCGTATTGTCCTTTTTTTTTTTCCCTTCTATACAAATTTTGCATATCCGCCCTTTAGCTTTATGATAATTTCAAGGAAAAGGTTGTAAAAATAGGATTTATCTTTGTCACTAATTACACTTCGAGGATAAAACTTTGAACTTTTGTAGGACAAATACTAAATTTTCAAGTTATTGTAAAAAAAAGGGTCTCGAACAAATTTAAAAGCGAAATATAATCACACGTGAATTAACGAAAAATTCCTCATGTTTTTTACAATAATTTTTAAAAGGTCGATATCTGCCCTGTAAAAATTTCAAATTCAATACTCAAAATGCAATAGTGTCAAGGAGAAATCATATTTTTGCAATTTGTCCACTTCAGAATCCCCAGGTTTCGAGAATGGATGAAGGGTTATCTCCTAATATCCCATGAACTTTAAATGTTTGCTTCCTTTTTTGCTGATTATGTTAATTGAGTCTTTAATGTCACATTCATAACTATTGATTCATATCAAAGTATAGTTAGAGCTGTTAAATAAAACGAGCAGCTCGAATGGGTTCGGCTCGTTAAGGCTCGAAATCAACTTGTTTATATCGATAAACGAGCTCATGAAATACTCAAATTACTAACGAGCCTACTCAAGCTCGACTCATTAGTCTCGATAGTTGAAAATTTTTGGCTAAACTCGTTAGGTCCGTTAGACTCGTTACCTAGTCGAGCATAACTCTATTTGTAACTCATTAACATTATCAAGTCAGCTCGAGCTCGACTCCACAACTGCTCGAGTCGAGCTCGAACTTCAAGTACTCGACTCGACTCGGATAACATCTCTAAGTATACTACAATTATTTTGCTATTTTCAATATAAATATGACATACAATAGCTATACAGAAATATAAGATGAAACATCATTTATAACAAAAGACCCCACTAGACAGAAGAGAGTCCACTCAATGTTACAGAACAAAGTCCAGAAAGGGACCGAGTGGAGGTGGCATCGACTCGATTCGAAGTCGGCGGGTTGAACTTCGGCCTTGATTCGGACCATTTGCATCTTGCATGATTTGAATTATTAAGGAAATTGAGATGGAGAGTTCGAGCAAGAGTGTGGGTTTGGTGGCGAGGCGGTCGGAGGGTGTTTCTTGAGGGGACTCAAGGTTTTTTTTGTCGTCGTGGATGCATTTCTTGTTAGAAACTCAAAATGACTTAGGGTTGATTGCATGAGAAAAGTACACACAAAGTGATATTATTTCATATTTTTATTTGAGACATACTTGCATTAGACGATTCCACAGTAAGACAAGATATAATTTGATCATAGTGCATTAACACTTTAAAAGGGGTGGTGTTGATTTGGACTAATTTATAGGTGGACGTGAATCAACGTTGGACAAACTGCAATCACACCTAGGGTTAGGGAGATCTAAAAAGGGGGTGGGCCTAACTTACATGCCCAAGGGCCAAAACAGACTTGGGCAAAAGCCCAACACATATTGTGCAAAAGAAAAGTTTGACTGAGAAAGGCGTCTAATGGCATGCAATTTTCAGTTTGGCAGTGCTCTTGATATGCTCATATCACATTAAAATAATGCAAAAGGGAGCATCTCCAAAGAGACTAATTAGAACAAGAAAAAGGCTTATTGATTTTATTCATTTTCACACTAACCATGTTTTGCAGGTTGATTACAGCTGGTGCAGAAATTTAGACAATCATCAGGTCCATAAAATGATTGAAAGTCAACAAAGTAACAGTAACATTTGGGCAAGGTAGGCTTTTCAAGAAAGAAAAACATCAATGGGGTGGCAACAGTAAAGCAATACATAATATTCTGAGAAATTTAAGATTCAGGGCACCCCGTGATCGTGATTTTGTATTCTGAAACGGAAAGGGGGGTCGTTTATTGCACACCGGACAACCTAGCCCAATCAACAAACTGCATCCCACTGTAGACATTGTTGGCGAATCGTACACCGACAGTAAAAGCCATTGCAACAGGTGGAAGCTTCCTCGCCATTGGAGAAGCTTCCACTATGCGTTCTAGCCCGTTGATGACCTGATAACGAGTGTTGGAAGACACCGCCAAGAAAAAACCTACAAAATAGGACGAAAGTGAACCAATCATATACAAGAAAGGACTCCAGTAATCCATGTGAACATGAACTCTTTTCTTTAAAGTAATATTTTTTGTTAGCAATTCTTCTCAAAATCACTAAACCGTGATATTTTGTATGCTAAGCAGTACACAAAGTTCACCATTAAATTTTCGCGAGAAGGTTCATATAGGTTTTTGTCTAGTTTCACTTGAATAACAATGCTGCTTCATCATCATCTTATTGCTTTTCTCATTAATGCAATTTTGGTGAGTTTAATGTGTAAATATATCTTAGGGAAAGATAAAGATTAGTCAATTGATAGTTCCACATGAAAGAGAGACAAGGCATACCCCAAAGTGCTGCACTCTTTATAAGAGGTGGAACTGGAATGTCATCATCTGATTTTTTAATGCTCCTGGGAAACAAAAAATTATTTCATGAGAAAAACACTGTTTAATGTAAATTTATAAAAAAAGTTCAGAACAAATTGCAGATTACAAGCAAATGGGGAGAGAACAATGTCTATCAAAATATGTTCATGTTCAGACAAGGACAAGAACAGGAATAATGAAATATATTCAACTATCAATTAGGTTTCTACTCTGTATATTTGAATGAATCTCAAACTCCACTCAAAAGCTCGTAAAGCTCTAGAAGTTCTTAACAGTAACATACCGCTTAGCTGTCATTATTAGGTTCGCAATTCCTTGGCCAACAATTCCGCACCCAAACCCAACCATTCCGTAGAGAATTCCCTGAAAACCATGCAGATTTTAGCAGAATACCAGAAACCAATAGGCAAAGGAAAATAAAAGTAAACTCTGTTTAGAATGAAAGTGTAAGTAATACAGAAACGAATAACATTACTTCACAATATTAAAGTTAACTGATACCTTATAAAAATAGGTGGCAATTCTCTGATTTACTGAGAAACTAGTTCCTGGCCGTTCTGCTTCAAATACACTGTGTCGTAGCATTTAGAAATTGAGCACGAAGAAAATAAATTGAGATTAATAAACAAGTTGATGAAATATCAAATAAGGGGAGTTTGTCAACTCAAGTGGAGGGGGCAGAATCACGTTTCACAGCTTTGAATTCTGAAAAGTACTTATAAGCTGTGGGTAGAGTTTGCAAACACCGTCTAAGCTGTATATGAAGTAGATACATACCTGCTAGGAAGAGCTGCATAACCTCTCTGCATTCGACCCAAGAATCCTTGTGAAGCGGATATCTGCCCAATTCGGGCATACGGAGCTAGCATACCAACTAGAGCAACATTAACAACCACCCCAACTAGAAGATCAGCTGTATACAATTCAAATTCAGCCCAGAAGTCTTTCCCTCTCTTTTTCACTTCAGCAAATGTTGCACAACAAGAATCAATAACTATCTATAAATGAAAGAAAAAAAAATATGAGTTGGAAATGCCAAAAACACTAAGGTCCCCTAATGTATTATCAAGACATATACCCTTTGGAAATTATCTTTGCACACTATTGAGATATCGAAACATCTTTCAGGACCATGTAAACTAGTATGCTACTTCCAATAAGCACTTAATCACTTATATAATAGAAGATTAAGCTCTTAAAAAAAGTAAACTACAAACCTCCGTTCCAATCTTGAAAAGAAATGACGGATCAGCCAACATCCGATTCCTGAGCATCCCACATGACCTCATCAGAAACCCAAGTGGCCACGCTGACCCCTGCATTATCAATTTCAAAAGGACTTATTAAACAAATCATCACATTATATTCATTAACTTCAAAGATTACCTGCAAATCCAAATATCTTAGGAGAAACAATTTACGTAGACCAACGGTCTTGGCAGCCTCCAACATATCAGCTGGAAGAATTGCCCCTCTCGCCTCCGTCTCTCTAATTACCTCCTCAAACTTCAATAGTGGCCCAAACTCCCTTTCTTCATAATCCTCACCCCCACTATCCCCCTCACCACCTCCACCGCCGTAAAACTTGCCATTTCCGCCGTCAATACCACCACCACCGCCACCACCATTATTTGTTTCAGGTACAGAAAGATTACTATTTTCCATAACCTTAGCATCATTTTCCACAAGATCAATGCCAATGATGGTGGACGCTGCTACACTTGATCGAGGCTCAGTCTCAGGATCCATTGAATTAACAATCACAAGTTTCTGCCTTTTGCTATTACAAACCAAACTCAAATTCCTTTGAGACCCATTAACTCTACAACATTGAAATTTAGCTATTAACAAATTGGAGCTTAAACACCTAGACAAAACGACATCTTTTCGAAAATTCTTGAAATGGGCAATTCTAATACTTGATGAACAACCCGCCATTTACACTAAACCAATAATTTTTTTCTGAACAAAAACCACAGGATGTTCGACAAATTGTAGAAATCCCAAGCAGCAATTCCAAATTTCCGAATCTCTGAAATAATGCATGTAATGACGGAAAATAAATTATTTTTACAGCAAAAAAGATTATAAATTTCGGATGGGTAGGGGGAAAAGGGTACAAACAAAGTTTAACGAGAATAATTGTATGATACCTGGAACCCCTGGATTGCTTTACTGTAGAATGCTATAATGGCGGAAATGGAGATAGGTGAGCGACGTCGTTTCAACGTTAATCAGTGAAAAAGAGTATTACTGTGAAAATGAAGCGGCGGCCCGTCGGCCATTTCAGTAACATGTGATTAGCACGTGGGAACTATACACCCTTGTGGAGTAGTAGGGTTTCAACTTTCAATTATTATTTGAGTTGGTATGTTGTGAAATTTGTTCACCGTGAAATTGATTTAATTTTTCCGGATATTTTTTTAGTAATAATAATTTTTAGTAATATAAGTCACATACTTGATTATCACTACTGACACTCTTTTTCTTTATAATATAAGTCACACCCTTCACTTTTTATGAGTAATACTCTTTATAGTAAAAAGTCACACACTTTACAGTAAAAAATCACACACTTTAGTAATATAAGTCACACTCCTTAACCAGTTTCACCGTAAAACTTGTCCACACTATATTTTGCCTTATTCTTTTGCTGATAAGTCAAATAATCAAATTTAACACATTTTTTTTGATTTTTCATTAATTTTATTATATATTTTTTTCTCTCTCCAAATTTAACACATACTTTCACTTAATACTTAAAAACATCTAGATTCACCATTTTCGACAAGGTTCGTCTGATGTGATCGTCTAAGTTAACTTGTCTTATTGATATGTAAATATTAAAATAAAAAAATAAAAAATATCACCACTTAAAATTTAAAAATAGTGACCCGGTATATTTTTATAATATGCGTTTGTTAATCTCAGGTGGTAATATTTTAATAGTTACACGTCAACAAGACATGTGGATTTTGACGACCATATCAGACAGGCCTCGTCGAAAATGGTGACTCGGGATGTTTTAAATACTAAGTGAAAGTATGTGCTAAATTTGGAGAGAGAAAAAATATGCTAAAATTGATGAAAAACCAAAAGTATGAACTAAATGTAGGGATGACAATGGTAGGGACGAGTATGAAAGTACCTAACTACCCAAGCCCACCCTCACAAGATATACTATGGTTGCCCACCTTGCCCCTATGGCCCGTTAATGGGTCGAGTTTTAAGACCAAGTCCGTCCCGTGGTGGCAAGGTGTCGAGACCGCCTTTGCCCCATTTTTTACTCATCTTGCTACATTTTTTTAATAAAGTTGAAATTCAATTTTTTCCTATAAAAATGTTATCACATTTAATACAATACAATAACTTAATTCAAGTTAAAGTGGATATAAACTAAATTATCAAATTCACCATAATTTAACGAGAGGTCCATAAATTAGAAATCCACAATGAAATCAGAAAGAAAAGAAAACCGTGTGATAACTGATGAAATATTATATAAATTTTTATTATTATTACTATTATATTATATATATAAATATATATTTATATAAAGAGTCTTGGGCGGCGAGACTTATAATTCTGAGATTGGTACTAAAGCTCGACGACCCACGCATCTTGACGGGGCGTCCTCGACTGGCCCATTTTTAGAATAGGTCAAAACTGACCTGGCCCAACCAGGGCGGGGCGGGGACGACTTTAGGGTGGGCCGTTTTGCAATCCCTAACTAGATGTTATCATTTGGCCTTTTAATAACATATGATTAAAAATTTAACTAGATAGGTCCATTGTTTTTACATAAAATATCCCGTGAAGACTTGTATGCGTATCTTTATAAAATATACTGTATTAAGCATGGGTTCGATCACCGAACCAAACCGAATTAAAATTCCATAATTAATAATCGAACCAATCGAATTAATATGAAAAAAGAGAAGCCCGGCGAGAGATCGAATTAATACGAAAAAGAGAACCAATCGAATTAATAATCGAACCATAAGTTGAAATTAACAAATTTCGATACTGGCCCTTTTTTTTTTTTTTTAAGCCCAGCCCAGCCCAGCCCAGTCTAGCCCATTTATTATTCTTCTTGCTTTTAACAATTTTTTGGTTTACTTAAATCCGATTGGGGCTTTGCTTCCTTTTTCTTTTATAAAATACAACAATTAATATATATTTAAGTGTATCCTTTAAAAATATATATATATATATATATATATATATATATATATATATATATATATATTTAAGTGTACCTCCAGTTGAATGCTTCTAAAAAAATTAAATTCAATGAATTCAAGTGTAATTATAATATAGTACTATATATTTTAGTATCGATCCGTGAGATAGCTTTCGAAATAAGGGCAACGAAATTCTAATATTCCAATAGGATGAAATGACAAAATTTTACGATTTTAAGACATAAATATAAAATTTTCTACGTATAGATATATTTAAAAGAATATAGAGACATTGATTTCATCAATATTTTCATAAAATTTAAGGTCCTTTTTTTTACAACAATTTAAAAATTCGGTATCTATCCTATAAAAATTTAAAATTCAATTCTTAAAATACAATTAGTGACAAATATAAATCATGTTTTTTGCAATTTGTCCATTTCAAAATCCCTAGGAAATTTCATGATATCTCATGAGCTTTAAATGTTTGCACCTTATGAGATGGTTATGTTAATTAAGTCTTTAATGTCACATTCATAACTATTGATTCATATCAAAGTATAGTTAGAGATGTTAAATAAAACGAGTTGCTCGAAAGCTTGACTGGGCTCGGCTCGTTAAGGCTCGAACTTAGCTCGTTTATTGATAAACGAGCTTGAACTCATGAAATACTCAAATTACTAAAGAGTTTACTCAATCTTGACTCATTAGACTCGATAGTTGAAAATTTTCTTTTCATCAGGCTCGTTAGGCTCATTAGGCCCATTAGACTCGTTACCTAGTCGAGCAGAACTTTATTCGTAACTCGTTATCATTATCAAGCCACCTCGAGCTCAGCTCCGCAGTTGCTCGAGTCAAGCACGAACTTCAAGTACTCAACTCAGATAACATCTCTAATTATTGTACAATAATTTTGCTATTTTCAATACAAACATGACATACAATAGCTATACAAAAATATAAGATGAAACATCATTTACAACAAAAGACCCCAACATACAATAATTATTCCATATAAACTCAATCTCATACATTTCAAAAGTGACATAAACAAACATACTATATGATAACAAAAAACAAAGAACTCAACTTGATAATCAAGAATCAATGAATCAATAATCCCTCAAGGACAAAAAGATCTACCTAAACGAGCCCTATGACTTGGTATGTTAAAATGCCTTATCCTCCCTTCTTGCTCAACCAAGTAACCATCACATAACAATGCCTTTGAGAATTTATCCTCTACAACTCTATCCACATCATGCACAAACACATCGGTTTCGCCGTTTTCTCTGTTTCTTGCCATCAATCCCGCGGTGTATATGGCACTCATTCGCCCCGGTGCACCATCAAAGTACCCCGTTGGAGCATCCACCATGATCAAATCCCATTCTATGTCGTAAATTTCGGTGGGGAGGCCTTTTAGAGCAAGTTGGCACTTTGAGAATCTTGGATCAGTGACACTTTTGCACTCTTCTTGCATTCCGATTTCAAGAAGTTGATCGGCTTGTGTCACTTTCGTGTCGTAGACCACGTGGTAGGATTCGAGGGAGGGTATTTGGTGGCTGATGTGTTTGATCCACGATTCGTCTTCTTCTAAGAAGACCGTTCTGCCACCATGGTTTAGCGCGGTCCACATGAGGCTGTCGTGGCCTAATCCGAATACGAGGAAGTTGGAGGGTGACTTACGTTCGAGGACTTTGAGGGATATGGAGATTTCTTTTAAGGTTTGTTGGGGTGTGATGTTTGAGGTTGCATAGTGGACTAGTGCATTTGTTAATGAAGGTGGGATTTTAGTGCATGATGGAATGGATGCACAGTTTGTGGGGTTTGATGATGATTCTTGGGAATTTGATGAGTTTATTATGGTGTTAGTTGCTGGATTTTGTGAAGAGGGTTGTTGGGAGTATGAGAAGCTTGATCTTAGTATTAAGAAGAGAAGGAAAAGAAAGAAGAAACAGATCAAAACTGTCTTGAGATTGAAGGGGTTTTGAGGTTTGTTTCTCATGTTTTTTCTTCCTTTTTCTTGAAAAACTATGTTGAATTTGAGGTAAAAATGGTTTTTTATGAGAGAAAAATGAGTTGCAAGAAGTGGTGAGGGAAGATTTAAGATAAGAGTTTCTTGATGAATTGGGAGATTAGAAATGAAGCAAAGAGTCGAGTGGAGTGTTGATGGGGACAGAGAAACTAATAATGTTTCTAGTCTTGCAAGACAGATAATTGCCTCCCTTTTTGGTGATCATTTTTAAAGGGAAAGTGGGTGGGGTATTAGGTGACACTGAGATTGACATATGCAATCAAACAGGTGGTTAATAATATTAGGTGTCTCTTCAAATTATTTCATATTAAGAGGTTGGTTGATAAACTATTAATAAGTATTGTTGTATATTCAACAAGACTCAATACTGCAAGGTGAAAATGACATCATTAATTTGTTAGGATGTCATAGATATGCTGTTAAATGGGGTGACTGTCACAAGAAGCAATTATTTTGGAGAGTTAGTCTCCCATGAATCAGGTCTATGTTGTGAACTTGAATTATTTGACATATTTCATTCATTTTTAATACATTTTTCTAAATTACTAAATTTGACCCCTATTATACCCTGAATAAGGTCAAATGTCATGAATTAAAAATAAAGTTCATAGCATGAACCAGATCTATACAAGTTTTTGTTTATTTTGGTTATCATCCACTGGCGGCATGTGCTAAATACAAAGTTGTGTTCATTGTAGAGAAACGTGTACACTTTAAACAAACATTATCATTCGGAATCTTGTACGAGAATTTGATGGAGGGCTAAGTCTTATATGCATCTAGGTGCACCGTACATTCATAGTGTATTTTAGAACTATACAACTTTTTATAATAAAATATGCAACTTGTTTACACTGAACGTGCAACAATTAATATAGAAAAATAGTTGCACAGTTTGGTGTAAATAAGTTGCATATTTCAGTATAACAAGTTGCATGGTTCTAAAATATATTATAAGTGCACGATGCACCTAAATACACAGGAGAGCCACTCTATGATAATAGAGAAAATCAAAATGAGGGTTCATGACCTTTTTGACCTCTATGGCAAAGTTAATCAAGCATGGGGATTGATGCTCAATGGAGGTATAGATGATCCACCTTTCTACTGCCTAAGTTGTGTCACTGTGTAGTGTGTAGAAGAAAGGTAATGTGCAAATTCAAAGAAAAAAAAAAGAAAAATATATTTCTAACTTATAACTACACCCCAATAACATTTAATTCATAAATTGTATCCTTTTCAGTTGTGTATTTAGAAGTAATACAAACGTAAAGGAGTGATTGTAGGGTTCCAAAAAGTACAGATATCAAACCATTATTAGAATTTATAATCCACAAAAAGTACTTGAAGACACATGGAAATATTCCCTAAACTTTTTTTGCAGTGTACATATATACCAAAACACGAGAGCAGAAAATAAAATAAACACTAAAAAAGTGTGTTCTCAAACTTTTCAAAAGCTGCTCTGAGAAAAAGTGATTCTAAAATCTGTTTGTAATTATTGAAAACAAGCCCTAAATTGAAGCTTGTTGATATAGTACATCTCAAACTCCCTACAGAAACAGCATTCATAGAAAAGATTGCAAACATACATGTTTCCAAAAACAACAAAAATAAAGAATTGATACAGTAGTACAAGGGTCGAAAAAATCAAAATTCTGTCAAAAAATAAGATTACAACACATCTCTCAATAATAAGCCAAGCTCCAAAGGTGAAAAGGAAATATTATAGAGGTATTCCGCCAATATACAAAAGATTCAGCAACTGCAATACAATCGACATTAACAAGATATGTTATATACAAGGCTGTTTATATAAAGATCCACCGGAGCCTACTATTATAACAAGATTTCGAGTTTCGAGAGCCTGATCAAACCAACCACCCAACAAAAATTGCAAGAATCGATTGCCAAAATTATCCATGTATTCTAAAATCTAGAGCCAGAGGGAGGAGCTGGGGGCAAACGGTTAGGCGTGCGCCTACTGCCCGAGTTTGCCCCGTAACTTACATCACCGTTCTGGGAAGGGTCACTATTACGACGGCTGTGACCGTTGGACCTTGAATCACTGTATGAATCGGTTGAACCGTTGGCGGCAGAATCAAATGCAGATCTCCAATCATCACCAGATGAAGGGCCCCTAGCAGTTGGACTGCTTTCTGCTTGATATGATGAGAAAATATTAGTCCACGAGTACACCCGGTGGAATGCGGCGATTAGATAAATAAATAGGTAATTAAACATGTACATCTACTAAAAAAGTTTGTGTGTGATTATTGGACAATTGCATAAAATTTGTAATTCGATAGACTTTTAAATTTTGCAATATATAATAAGACTTTTCTGGCAACTTATGCTGACATGGCAGCCGGAAAATCTTTGAAAAAATTGCAAATAAATTTACGATCTTTTTTTATTGTCTCAATTTAATCACAACTTTTTCTTGGCAATTTCATACACGGCCATGCCAGCCAGCAGAGCTTGCTGGAAAATAGTTATGTACTAGCATTGCAACAATTCGAAAAGCCATGTATCAAAATAGCAAATTTTTAAAACACTCTCCCTCCGTCCCATTCTTATTTGAACATTTGCCAAAAAGGTTTGTCCCAAACTTAATTGGATGTTTCTATAAATAACAATAAAGCAACTTCTTCCCTTTTATCTACACCTCTCGAGCATCTTAATATTACACCCTACGCCACTACTTTTCCCTATACTAAGTCAACTTTATCTCCTTTAACCCGTGCAAATAGTAAATGTCTATGTTGTAATTAAAAAAACTTGAAAAGGCCGTAATCTATTAATGGTGGTTAGTGGTTCCGACGATCAAACAGATAACTTAAGCAATTATAGGTAAAACAAATTGTTTTGAGTATCTTTTCAATAATAATTACCTGCACTGATGCCGTTTGAGTAGCTGGATGCTGCAGCTGCCCGATTGTCGTGAATACTTAGTTGTCTAGTAAGCTTGGAAAGAATAGATGACTGTTTTTGGATGCGATCTCTCTTACGCTTCACATTCTGGTCTTCTTGGAGCAGCTCTTCTATTTTTGCCATGCTTTGAGCGCTATCATTAAAAAATCAGATAAATTCATGTTATGAACGGGATAAAACAATCATGATAATAAATATAGAAACAAATTCATATGAGACGGTCAAATACATGAACAAAAAATCAACACACCCCCCTTCCAAAGTGTTAAAGTGTCATGCCCAAATTATATTCCGTCTCACCGTGAGACAGTCCCACGCAAGTGTGCCTCATTAATATAAGTGCGAGACACATTACAGGTAATATGCCTATTTTACAAGGAGATGAATGTCCCTAGAGATAATACAAAAACTAGCATGACAAAGTGGGTATTAATTTTTCACGTGATTTTGACATGGCTAAGACATACAAGCTGGAATCATCAAATGTAACAAACCTGACCGAACTGTATAGCTTATTAAGCATGTCTTCTTTCGCCTTCTCGACTTGGCAAAGAACAACGGCCTGCAATCGTACACGTCATATATAAAAAGCCTGCTTCTACTAAACAAAGTCAAAGGAAGCTGTTAGCTAGTATTATATTGGACCTTCGGGACATTGGCTGCAAGACTGTTAAGAACAGCTTCCACATAACCGCGCACTTCCTGAGCCATCCATCGAAGCTCTTCTTCTGGATCTACAGGTCTTCTGGTCATCGTATCCTATATCAAATAACCAAAAATGAGTACATGTATGCATCATTGTTCTGTAAGATGATACAGTTGATGTGAACTTGAAAAGAAAAAGATGCAAGTATTTACAAGTTTTAATTTTAATATTAAAAACTAGATCAAAATACGCGGTAGCAAGTACAAACTAAAGATATATATGCAAAACAAAATCGCAGGGCCAGAAAGTTCATGGATTTACAAGAGAACCATCGGAGAGACTTTGGCGTAATGGAGGACCAGATTCACCCTTCACTTGACCACCTTTAGAACTGATAACTTTTCTTAATCTATTCAGCCATTCTGCCTTGTCAGTTGCACTTTCAGCTTTCAAAACAACAGCACTATTGGCTGCAGGTATAAGGACACTTCTAGTTATTTTGTTCATTAAAATGACACAAAAATAATCAGCAAGAGAGGGGAGCAAACATTTGCAGTACCTTTCAGAACTGTCTTATATGGAACCCTGCTTGTTAACTTAAATGAAAGACTGGGTCCTTTCCCAGCATCTGGGCCATTTGCTTTTTTATCTTTAGAACTTTTTGGAGGAGGAGCAGGAGCTTCTTCATCCTCCAATACTTCTTCCAGATTACATTCCTGTTAATTTCAACCACAAATGACCAAATTGGTTAATCTAAAAAAGCTATTTTCACACCCATATCAAAAAATCAAGAGTATTCAACAGCTAAAGATGTTACTAAGACTTAGACGTAAACACTGCATTATAGACATGAAAAGGAAGCAGCATCATAGAAGTATGAAATGAAAACAGGAAACCTAAAGTAAACCTTCCTAAGGTCAAAATGCACAACTTAGGAGTTCTACGTAAACAACTGCATTGTGGTGGTACCAAATAAGTGATAAGTCTGTGATGAACTAGTCATAATGTTAGAGAACAAAGAACCACCTAACTAGAATCATTCTCAAAACTCTCCAAGGTCATTTTGATTGAAGAAAAATGTATGATAGATTAGTTTAGTTGTGTGTTTACACAAGCTTCGTAACTATGTTTATAAGGAAAATGATCTGCTTGCTCACAAATTTTTTACATTTCTAACATATGTCTTCTGTTGGTCTACTCAATGGTATCTCCACTCTGTCATTGTCATTACACAGGATCCAATAGAACCAGCACAAACTACAAAGTTTTTTTTTTTTTTGACGGAAGTACAAACTACAAAGTTAGAACAACTACTTGAGCTTCTTTCTGCTAATTTTGGACAATTTATGTATTTGCATAAGGCAGTCTTAACATTAGTCATGTATATCCAAAGCCATTGGCAGAGAAAATGTTTCATCAGACTACTTTTGCTTCGGGCTAGTTTCCGTGATCTTCTGTTTATTGTGTACGCAATACTCTTATTCAACTCCATCTCCATGAAACCATGAAAACTGAATTTGCCATTGGTCATCGGTAATTCCCGATTGTTTCTCCTTTAGAACTAAAATCCTTATTCAAGTCATTTAACCAGATTCTTCTCACTTTAGACATATTGCTATAGAAACGGCTATACTTCAGTATTGTATAGTCTGCTAATCTTCATCACATTCTTCTCTCCAATAATATACGAAGTGAAATGTATTAGAAATTAACATGCAGTTTAAATATAATATACATTAAACAGTACACAGCTAATAAGTACCTCCAAAGTAATGACACCACGGAAGTGTAGCTCTTCTTGCTTATTCGTGTATCCTAGCTGCAAAGGTCAAGTAAAGGGCTCAAGAAAGAACAAATGTCATATATTCATCATGCACGTATTTTAACACATTATCATGTCAACTTGACTCAACTCTTCTATGAACTATTAAGAGGATGGCATGAGACATCATACATTATTACATAAAACTAGCAGACTTCTGGTATAAGATTATGAAACTTTGAATAGCAGAAAAATGGAATGTAGAAGTATCAGTCTTGTACAAATAATTTTCAAATTTTTGAGCTGCTCACTTTTCCTGTTTTTTCGTTCAAGACAAACCATTTTCGGCTCCAACCATTTTTTTTGGCACTTTTCTTCAACATAAAGCCTGCAGAAAAGATAGAAGGTTCGATTTCAGAACAATATCCGAATATAAACATAAAGGGAAGTAGAATAAGCAACTATTATAGATCCATTCAACACCACATCAGTTGTATTTTTAATCCAAGTTCACAAAGTCAACGATTTCAACATACGCCACATATTCCCAGAAAACCCACATGCAACACAAAGGTAGCAAATGTAAGAGAGCCTCTGTTACAGCATTTGAAACAGAGAATATACGTGGGAAGAACTTCCATAGATACTACAAAAAAAAAAACTTATTTTTTATTTCGTTTACCCTCAACTCCAGAGCTCCCAGCTTGTTAGCAAGGATGTCAAATAGTATTCACAAAGGTTTTTAATTGCACTTAACGTGCCAGGAATACAAATAATAGGTGATCATTCTAGTGAATATGTATTCAGGACTGTTCTTTAATGATGGGACAACAATGTTAAAGATAAGTATCTATAGTAACTTAGTAAGAGAGACCAAATTCCACACACCAAGTATCAAAGCAATTGGATATCATTACGTCAAGTGATAACAGGTCCCTATTCCTTCTAGTAAATGTCATATAGCAAGAGATAAAGTGTATATGTGCCAACAAAAGACTACAGCTGTTATGTGACTGTTTTGTATGAACCTGCTGTTATTTCCCCTTCTGGCCCTGCAGTTTTCAGTGCAGAACCTTCTTGCGCATCTTTCTCTTTGTCTTTATCTTGCGCATTGGATTTGTTACCCTTCATTGGTTTAATGTTTCCCCCAGTTTGTGGACTAGTCTCCTGAAAGGAGAAAACAACTTTAAGAGGGCCACATAACATTAAAAAGGAAAAAAAAACATATTTACGACATGCAAGTATGCATAATTAACATAAATCACAGACATTAAAAGATGAGACTTTTAGAGACTCTAAATATGTTATACCCGATTTAAAATGGATTGCTCCGCATCAGACGCCTTTTTGGAAGATCGACCTTTCAACTCGTCTTCACGTCGCTGTCTATCCATCCTGGTAAAAATCATCAAAGACGAGAACTGTAAAAGGAGAAATATGGGGCTATGGGAAATATAAAACTAAATATATTATGATGCATACCTCCTTTGCACTAAACGTATGAAATGTTGTGGAGGAACAAATGCACGTTCCATATCCACAAGTGCAACTACCATGTTTTTAGCTTCATTCTTGAATCCTTCCAAAGCAGTTGTGGCAATTGCTATGACCTAGATAATTTTCAGGAGAAAATATGCCATGAAGATCCAATAACAAGAAAAGTTACTACTATTTTGAATAATTGAAGCAAAGCTACTTTCATGTTCACCTCTCGCTTAAAAGGAGGATATCTACCAAGGCCTGGTGTGGCATTAGCAGAAGCTGAGACAATGTCAATAAGTACCCGGTGCACCTAAAAAGTATAAACAAATTTGTAACGGGACACAAGTGGAAGAATAGTAGAGAAACACAAATGGTTAAGAAAATCAAAACTGGTTTACCTCATCAACACAAAGGCGCGAAGGTTCTTTTGCCAGCTCTAGAACACCCTTAATCAATGACCTCAGCCCTTTCTCAGGGGAGATAAGATAAGGTTGATAACCATCTGCTTCGAGCACAATCTGATATCAACTTGGAAACATCAATATGAACACAAAAAAAACATTAAGAATTAAGAATTCCGAGATGCCATTATGGCAGAAGATGCATACCCTCTTAACATTATTAATGTCAAAATGTCTATCTAAAGGCAGTTGCTTGATTCTGTTCGGGAAATTGCCTTCAAAACTGGCAACCACTTTCCATCCACCACCCTGGACAGAAAAGGTAATTGAGAATTTCAAGTGTACACAACAACCCCAAAGCAAACGAAAGACATCATGCAGAGAAAGATCATTCCAGAGAACGGATAATAACAATCATAATTGTTGAATGACATCTCATCTAAAACCTTAAGAAGAGTATCATTTTATACATTAAGTTAATCTCTTCAACACGCCCCCTCACATGCAGACTGCTTACGCTGTATCAAAGTCCTGCACGTGGAAATTTTGATAACTTGGAGGCAGTGAGATTCGACTAGAGGTGTGATTCTGAAAATACCATGTTAAATTCAAGGTGGAACTCATCTCCAAAAGCTAGCTTGAGTGTAGAGCATACCAGAACTATAATATTACTCAGTACAACTGTTATTGAAATGTACCATTGCGATAAGGAACAAGTACTACTTCCAACAATAATAATATGCTAACATGTGGTATCAATGATAGATATATACAAAAAGATTAAAAACTGACAGTTCATGAGAACCCCATGGAACCCATCCACAATGGGAAAAATAACTATAATATTTATTAGCTTATTGCCCTGTCCTTGAGTTCAGAGCATCACCTCTCCTGTTGTGATATGCTGGAGGAACTTGTCCTCAAATTCACGGCAAAGCTCCAAAGCTAGAGCTCGTGTACCCTCAGAACTGTGAACCATCTGTTCACCAAGTCTGAAAAGTTCATCTTGCACTACTTGGGACTTGCCCTGAAGCCTGCAGCAGTTGGGAAAATTAATAAATCAATAGTTAATAAAGGAACTAAAATTGAAGCATAAAAAAGTAGAAGAATAAAACGAAAGGAATTCAACCCAGAACAAATATAACAACTTATCAAGCAGCAGGCTGAGTTATAGAATGAGATAAAAAACATGAAATTAGAAAATTAGAAAAAGGAAAGGACAAAACACAAGGAATATATAATTGGACGGCAACCTTGTCCAGATGATGCTTTAATTGTACTAAAAAGGCATTCAACAACAGAAAAAACATAAACAACTTATCAAGCAGCAGACTGAGCTTATAGAATGAGAAAAACTTGAAATTAGAGAAAAAAAAGGACAAACCACAACGCACAAAGAATTGGAAGGCAACAGCACATATATTGCTGCACTTGTTGTTTCATTCTGGTTATGGACAACATGCACAATAGGAAGCAGACTGAACTCATAGAATGAGAAAAGGATGAAATATGATAATTTGAATAAGAAAGAAGAAACATGAGGAACGAAAAAATTGAAAGGCAGCACTACAGCAGCATTTAGATGATACTTTAATTGTACTAAACGAATATTATTTCAACTGTTGTTTCTCTCTGGTTTTGGTTAACATGAAAGTCTGGGACAAGGAATATCTGCCCAAGGTGGAAGAACTAAAATATGGAAACACAACCCAGCAGCTGAAATGCGATTTATGGTAACAATCTCCACCAAGCACAAAAAGGAAAATTATCTAAAAAGAGATATGAATTGTGTCAAAATGAACTGGAATACCAAGAACGACACTTGTGATGCAGAGAGAGAATCGTTCTCTTCAAGAAATAGTCAGGTTTGAAGTGTTAACATACCCGGACAGGAGGTTTGGCAGCCTGACTTTCATGCGACTTCGAATCTGGTGAGCAAGGGTCTCCACCAATGCTAACCTGCCAAGCTTGCTATGAGGGGCACCTGTCAGTATGGATTTCAAACTTTCACTCTCTGCTTGCCAGGCCGTTTCCAAAGAACTGTCTGCTCCAGCACTCCCTGACTGAGTAGACGCAATAGTAACCGATTGACCAATTAAAGCAACCCATGGTATGTCAGCTGTACTTCTAGGTCCTTGATTTAACAAAAGAGCCTGCACAGCAGCAAGGACCTTTGGTTCTGATGATGCTTGATCTATCTTGCTAATCACCCCAACAGTTCTTGTACCTGAGAGAGATGGTAATATAATTTATTCACATACAAATTCAGATTTTAAAATACACAGTATTGTTAGAATGCATCTTCCTTTTTCTTTTTTTATTTATTCATAAATAAGAAATTGGATATAGAAAAACCCACATTCTCCATCCAACTCCTTTGCAATTCTAATAGCTTTTGCTGACGCCACTTCTGGAGCTTGTGAAGCAGATATGACAACCAGCAGTATTGCATCACTGCGTTCAGCGTACTGACTCTGTAATGAAGAGATACATTATCACAAAAGGCGAAAATCAAAATACTATCGATCCTAGGGCATGATTGACAAACATTATAATCAGTTCATTCGAAAATAACACAATTTTTGCAAGATCGAGGTGGTCCACAGCATTCAACCATCAGGTTTGAATTCAATATAAGGCATCTACATGACTACAACAGTCAAAAAAGGATATAACAAGATTCATAATTTTCAAGACTAGCAACACTGCTTTTTCCGCCGAAGCGCAGACTTCAGACCAAATGAATTCAGAAACCACTCACCAAGGAATCATCAAGGTTGCCCTTATCTACTCCAGGCAAATCAATCAATTTCAATGGTGGAGCTGCAAAAATATGGAGATCAATATTAGCTAAAGCTACAAATTACAACATCCTTCATTGTTGTGAGATGATATATACATCCGGACACTGTGACGTAAATAGGCCAAGAAATTGCTTGAAGCTTAAATATACTCAGGAAAATGCCAACTTGACTATCTAGTCCACTAGTTACACCAAGAATTCTTACAAGTATCCATAAAACTAAAACCAATATTTGTCACGATACAATTCTAACTGTTACAGTACTTGCATCAACAAAGATGATTGATAAGATAATTGGTGTGAACTTTATTTCAATCTTTATTCTTTACTACTCTGTCGCTAATTCCACTTGGCACCACCCCAACCCGCACCAAAAAAAAAGGTGGATAAAAAAGACCTCAGATGCTATTTCTCAATTAAGTAAATAAACCAACTACTAGAGTAGACGCACCTGTACTCGTACGGAGCTTCAAATATATCTCATCACGACCCTTGCCCGATGCATTGCTCAATCTTTCTTGTAATGAACGCCGAAGAGAACCTATGACAGAACATAGAGATAAGAAGAAACATTTTCCACATAATGAGAAAAGCAAGCGACAGAGAGTGGATATGATCTAATATGATTCTTAGTCCCTGCTTTAGGAGTAAAGTACAGTTAGAGGCCTCACTTGCATGAATATCCTTCAATTTACTATCAATCTGCAAAACAATGGATTTGCTGCTAAGGGAACCATCCCTTGCCAAATCAACACATATTGGAGCACGGGTTGCACCACCTTCACCAGTTGGCTGCAAAATTAAAGCGAAGGCTACGTAAACTGGTTTATCGCTCAAAGATGTTCTAATTGTATAGATCTATAAAGTAGCATACTTACCAACACGGGGTGCCCAATTAGACTATTCAGTACCCCTGATTTACCTGCTCCCTAAAGAAACAATTCACCATATTCAAAAATAAAAAAATTAAGTGCTACAGAGAATGGTAAAGTAAAAAACATATATTTCCTTCATGATAAAGAGAATGGTGGCATCTTCTTCATTCTATCTTTTCATTTTAATCTTTCATTAAATCCACTGACACTGCCTATACCATGCATAAGTAACATAGCATCTTAGTGTTTTACCATTAACTAATCACAATAGCTTTTAACAATTACTAGTCTTACAGAAGGCCGGAAATCATCTACAAGTTAATATAGCCTCACAGCCCTTACCACCCCTGCTAAACTTAAGGGTGACCAAGCATGAAGAGATAATGCTATCATTGAATTCTTTAAGTTTCATCATCATTTTCAGCATCTAATGATACACTATGCAGAGAAAATATATTGTAAATAAAAAGCAAAATTTGACATAATTAAACTCAAATTTTCAGACCAGCGGCCCCAATTTAAGGCCACCAAATATAGTATATAGTATTTTTTAATGTAAATCATAATCGTTCCCAAGGAAGTTGGTTCTACTCTGTCATAGCAATTACTTGAGAAATTAAGAACTATGAAAATAAAAAAACTCTTCAAAGAAGGGTTTAAAAAATAGGTTACTGTGGTTTTGCAAATTAAGTTCGTAGGTCCAAAATTACTTCAGTTGCCAGCCAGCTGGCCATTCCTCAAAAGTATATCACAATGCACAACGTTTGCTCTGTGTTTGCTATACTATTTAACTACGCAACCGATCACAAATGAAATCTCATTCTTCCGATAATTACATTCATTAAATTACACGATCTGCATCATTTTCCTAGCAAGTAAATGACAAAACTGAATTTCATATCAGAAGACTAAATTACTAATACTACAAGAAACACCATAGAGATCACACTAATTTCAACTTCAAAAACTGAACCAAACTTCAGATCCTGCAAAACTAAACACCAAAACCAAATCGAAACAGCAACTTCAAACAACACCTCACTAAAATACACTCACAGTGTTTCCAAGTGCTACAACATTAAGGAAAGTGGATGGACGCTTGGAAGAGGACGTCGTCTCGTCCACATCTTCATCAGCCAGCACCGCCGACGCCTGCCGCATTGAATCAGACAGTTGCGCCAATTCCTCGATAGCCTCCATGGATTCAAATCGATTTCCTCCCGTAAAAACGACTGCCGTTCACTAAACCCCTGGATCGGAGCACCGATAACCGCAGATCCAATAAAATGGGAGGAGATCGAGTTAAATTTACACTCTGTCTATATACTCATATACGAATTCTAGAGATTTTTAGGGTTTGAGGGTACTAGGGGAGTTTAAACTTTTGAAAATTGGGGAAAAAGTGAAAACTGGTGAGAGATTTGTTGAAAGGATGATGTTTCAAAATTTTAAAAGGCAAAAACTATAAGCCGGTGATGGGATGAATGTGACAGTAAATATATTTTGCCCAGTATGAATAAGATTTATCAGAATAATTTTATGATGCATGGATTACAATTTAAATGCAATAATAAAACAATAAGTTATATTTTTGCTGATTATGAATCTCCAATTTATGTGAAAATAGATTTATCCAAATAATAATATGTTGCAAGGATCAGTGTTTTTATAATCGAACCGATGATCAAACCGGACTGAGCATCAGGTTGAATCGGTTAAAATGATTCATGTTTATTTTTTTAAAGTTGGCTAACTCTTGTATGCATCCAAGTGCACCGTACACTTATAGAATATTTTAGAAACATGCAATTTGTTATATTGAAAGATGCAACTTGGTTACACTGAACCGTGCAACTACTAATATGAAAAAATAGTTGCACAGTTCAGTGTAAACAAATTGCATATTTTAGTATAACAAGTTGCATGTTGTTAAAATTGCATTATAAGTGCACGGTGCCCCTGGGTGCATACGAGACTCGCTCCTTTTTAAAATAATATTACGTTGCATGGATCAATGATTTTATAACCGGACCGGACCGGCCGGTTCAACCGCTTTTGCGGTTGAACCGGTCAAAACCGGAAGAACCGGTCAAAACCGGACCAAAACCGGTCAAACCGGTTTAACCGGTTCTAATTAAAAAAAAAAAAACTTTTAACTATATGTATCAAGGTCCAACTTCATCCCTTTTATAATACTTCCTCTCACATTTTTCTCCAACACTTTTCAATGTGGGATATATGTATGAGGTGAGACAAATTTAATAATACTTCCTCTCACATTTTTCTCCAACATTTTCGATGTGGGATAAATGTGTGAGGTGGGAAAATTTTTATAATACTTCCTCTAACATTTTTTTTCCAACACTTTCGATATGGAATAAATGTTTGAGGTGAGACAAATTTTATAATACTTCCTCTCACATTTTTCTCCAACACTTTCGATGTGAGATAAATGTATGAGGTGAAACAAATTTTATAATACTTCCTCCAACATTTTTCTCCAGCACTTTCAATGTGGGATCAATGTATGAGGGGGACAAAAATTTATAGTACTTTCTCTCACATTTTTCTCCAACACTTTCAATGTGGGATAAATGTATGAGAGGTGAGACAAATATATGAATCAAGGTCCATCCTTTTATATTATTTTCTCTTACATTTTTCTCTAATACTTTCGATGTGGGACAAAAATATAAGGTCCACCTTCCCCCTTTTATATTACTTTCTCTTATATTATTGTGTTAT
This sequence comes from Stenogyne calaminthoides, assembly GCA_037126765.1. NCBI lineage: Eukaryota > Viridiplantae > Streptophyta > Magnoliopsida > Lamiales > Lamiaceae > Stenogyne > Stenogyne calaminthoides. The sequence goes on along the minus strand of JBBCBC010000029.1, from coordinate 1,215,822 downwards.
TTTTTTTATTATGACTATGACTTTTGTCGTATTTTCTTAAATATGAAAATTTATAATATATATGTTTAAATTTTTGTAGGTGTATACTTATTTTATTTTTTTAAACATAAGAAATATTGACAAAAAATAGAAAGAAATCATTTTAACGGTTGAACCTCCGGTTGAACCGCTGTCCGGTTCGATCACCGGTTCGGTTATGAAAACATTGACATGGATTATAATTTAGCTGTAATTTTAAAATAATAAATGTATTTTGCCGAGCATGAATATCCAATTTATATGAAAATAGATTAATCCAAATAATAATATGTTGCAAGGATTGTAATTTATCATGACGACCACAATATCTCAAAATTTAGAATTCATGTACAAGTTATGTTGCATTAGGTACAATTGAAAGTTAAAGTTTCTTTGCTAGTATCATATTTCAATTTGTGTTTTATTATCTAAATAGATCACATGTGTAATGTTAAATATAGTTAACGATACATAATAATCATGGCAATATATTAAAGACTCAACTAGTGAATGATCGCATGGTGTATCTTACAATGTTTTTAATTATTTGAGTTATTCCCTTTAATATGAAGGTACTTTTACTTAATAAATTGTAAATGTACAGAGTGAAAGGCTCGAATTTAAAATCGAGCACTTGTAAAATAAATTAAAAATTTTAAAAATTAACTAGTAGTGGAATAGAATATTGAGGGAAATAACTTGATCTTGACAAGATTAGTTGCCAGGAAGAAATATCTATATTTTCTTTAATTGTCAAAGTTGATTAAGTCAAAACTCAAAATAGTAAAATGAATTCCTTAACAAGGAGGTTTATGTAATGATAATTCAACAATAGGGGTCAAATTTGGAGAAAAGTCTAATGAGTTCTTAAATAAAAGCTTTGGGCTTTTTAGCCAATGGAAATTGGAAAAAAAAAAAAAAAAAAGATGTAACATTTATTTGGGCCGTGAAGTTTCATATCACTTAATGGGCCTTGAACTTGATATATTCATGTTAATTTAAGGTTGTTTAGGAATGGGTGATTCAACCTTAGCTCACCTTCACATTTTAAAGCATTTATTTATAAGACAATCATTATAAGGTACTAATTTATTGCCCGCGTGTTACGCGGTTCTTTAATTCAAAAATACAACACTTCCAGCAATTAATATATATAATAATTGAAAATATAAATATGAGTATAAATACACTAAACATGAATTAATAATTGTTTAAGGTGCACTTTAGTAAATTTGCTTAAACCTTGGAGTAAAATTATTGTGTCAAATATTATTTATTCCTTTTAATATGAAGTTGAAACCTGCAAATTAAAACAAAATAAATTGATTACGAAAAACTTTAAAAGGAGAAAAATGAAACAAATTTTAAAAAAAGAATAATATATTAATTAATATGTCATAATGAAAAAAATATTAGAAGTTAATGAATTATAACATAAAACAATTTTGTTACATGGAATATATTAAAATATACATAATTAAAGAATTAATAATTAAATATAATTCACATTAATATAAAATATATTTAGATTGAATATTTTACTTATATTAAATTAAGTCAAATAACAATTAACTAAAGAAAATAAATGAATAATATTATAAAGTTAAATAAATAAAATATAAAATAATAAATATTAATTACAGATCTTAAAATATTCACACATACTTTAAATACCAAAATAATTAGAAACTAATTATATTCTTACATGTCATCATTATCTATAAACCAAAATCATTATTTACTTTGCACATAATTTTCACTTCTTAATTAGACGACGCATCATCGAAATGCACAATAGACATGTAAGTAGTAGAAATTTCATATTACTGGGCTTGAAGGATGTTTAAAAAATCGATGTTTGATTATAATGTTAGATACAAAATAAAGGTAAATGCAAAGAAGCTAGTGCTCAATAAAAAAAATCAAAATATTTAAAAATTTGTAGATTGACTTAGAGTTTGTAAGTAACATAAATATTGTCTAAGAGGTACAAGGTTCAAACCTTAGTTATTACAATTTTTTATTTAACTAGTACATATTAAAATGACACATGGATGTCACATCTATATATATATATATATATATACAGAATTGATATGGAGCCTACTAGTGGGCTCCTTATGGAACCTAATAGATTTTTTACCCGGTCCGAACCCAACTCGACCCGACCCAAAACCGGCCCAAGCGGTTCATGGTTCACCCGGCCCGAATGGTTGATGGTTTAGGGTTTACTATTCATAGTTTAGGGTGTAGTTTATGTATGCCACATAAGCTATTAGGCTCCTTATCAGAACTATATATATATATATAGCTAAAACAAGCTAAAATTAGAAATTATTGGATTTTCCCACAAAATATTATTGTCAAACTGAGAAACAAAACTTTAGAAAAAGTATTAACAAATAATAATGAATTGAGAATTTTTAAAAAAAAATAGAAAAAATCATTGGAATAAATATTAACAAATAAAAATAGAAAAAAATAAAAATAAAAATATTAACTAATAATAATGAATTGAAAAAAAAAAAAACTTTGGAAAAAAATAGAAAAAATCTTTGGAATAAAAATAAAAAAATCTTAATCTTTGGGAAAAAATACAAAAAATCTTTTATCAAATTGAGATACGAATCTTTAGAAAAAATATTAACAAATAATAATGAATTGAGAAAAAATATTAAAAAATTTGGAATAAATATTAACAATTTATAATGGAAAAAAATTTAATCTTTGGGGAAAAAAAATTACCAAATTGAGAAACAAATCTTTGAAAAAAAATAGAAAAAATATTTGAAATAAATGTTAACAAAAAATATTGGGAAAAAAATCTTAATCTTTTCGAAAAAAATAATATTTGGAATAAATATTAACAAATAATAATGAGAAGAAAAACCTTTGATATTTAGATTGATCATGATTTTTATGATTTTATACCCAATAATGAATCTCTTTTAATAATTTAATATATATTCTAAATAAAATTATGATCAAATCTATATATTTCAAATAAAATCATGATAAAATCTATGGATTTCTAAAAAAAAATTGCACTAATTTCCTTCCAAATTTATTGCTCCCTCTATCCACCAAAAGTGTGCTCAAAGGGCTGAAACATTTTTACGCAAAGGTGAATTAAGCATGTAAATGGATACAAAAAACTTTATCTTCATCGTTCAACAATCACTTAATTACTTAAGTTGTCATTATATTTTACTCACAATTAATTATGTTATTCATAAATGGACTTAATCTACATTTCCGTATAACATGTTTAAATCCTCTGAGCGCACTTTTCGTGGACAGAAGGGGTATTATTTACCTAAATTCTTTCCTCCATCCCTCTTTTGTGTGTGTATATATATGCACACTTTCATTTTAACAAATACTCATGCCAGAAACTCACGCATGATATTTTTTTTATCATAATTTTTAGCTTAATTTAATATTTATTGTTTGTACTATTTTTTATCAGAATTATAATTATTTAATAAAATAACTCTAATTATAGTATCAATTAATTGTATACTTGTATTATAAATATTTATAAAATAATACATATAGAGTATAGAGTTTTGAAAAGAATATAGAGTTTTAGATATATGGAGTTCACTGTTCAAAACTCTATCTCCAAATCTTAAAATAGAGTAAGGTTGGAGATGCTCTTACTAATACAAGGAAGATTTTGTCTATGCTAGGTGCCCAACATTTCTTTTTTCACCACATACACATGTGAGGTCCACCATTTTTTTATATACTTGTATTTTTTTATTTCAATTTAACCAATAGTATCAAAACATATAGGTACTTGGCACTACACTGTTGTGTAGCATAGACAAACCTACGAGGAATGGAATGTAGAGAGTAGCATTTTGAGTTATAATGATGTATTATATATGCATATGGATTTTTCTTATGGAGTTGTACAAATGTGCATGTATCATATATATCAATTAAGGAAACAATGACGTTTAGAATTTCTTCTTCATCCCTTTTAATTTGCTTGGGTGGAACAAGGAATTGTTGAATATGTACAATTTAAAAGTTGAAGGAGGGCAACAATGCTACGCCCCTAGATCCACCCTCTTATGAAAATTAATAAAGAAAAACATGATCAAGAGTACCTGAATTAATGCCTTGACGCAATTCGTTTCACTACAAGAACTTTTTTTAGCAACATTATTTCCCCATATTTTTTTGATAAATAGTGAAAGGATTGATGTGGGATTGCACCAATTTGAAGTAAATTGCCAATTATTGGCCATGGTTTTGGGCCTGGTGGACCATTTTGTTTGGTTTTGGTGAATATTTTTGAGATGAAGGCTATGGCAATTGCATATATTAGGACTAAGAATATCCAGTAAATCTCCATAAATAGTAGGTAGGTATGCAATATTTATAGATGAAGAAACATTAACATTTTTTTTCTTTCAAATCGTTCAATCACATGTCTCAATGTACCTTAGTTAGCACTGATGAGAAGATCTGTGGTGGCCCTGGGCTCCTCAATTAAGTGGGAGACCCAGGTTCGATTCCCTTTGAAAATGAATTGGAGTATGGGAGTTATAAGGTGACTTGGTGAATTTGTGGAGTTTTTGGTGTAATAACTACTAACAACTAACTTTGTTCGAAAAAAAAAAACGTTGGTGGTTGGATCTAATTTATAAAACTATGTTTATCAACCTATCATAGTTAGAAGACCAAAAAAAATTAAAATTCAGGGAAATTCTACGAACCGTTCGGGGCACATAACCAAAATGGTGCACAGGTCTCAATACACCCATCTTATTAATTTGACACTTGTCTTCCTTCCATATTTATTTTTATTGGATAATTTTTAAATATTCAATTTCAGAATATTATTTATAAAAAAGACACACACATTGAAATTCGTAATTTTCTTTTATTTTTAGAACACAAACTAATATTAATATATTTTAAATCACAATTTCATATTATTTTTTTTTTTTTTTTTAATTTTTATCATGGTTTCAAATCATCTAAATTATTTTTCTTACTCCCTAAATTATTCAAACTCCAAAAATTATCCAAATTTTTTTATCTTTTATGAACACAGAAGATTATCCAAACTTTCAATATTAAGTGTATGATTTTTTATTTATTGCAATTACGACTTTTTAAAAATTAAATAATTTAATATATCACTTTATTAATATAATAAAAATCTACTATAAAAAATGTAATTATTAAATAATAGAAAAGAAAAAATAATTTTAGGTTGTCTTGGGTTGTCGATAAAGCATGAAAAAATATGGAAGTGAATTGTGTTGTAGATTGTAGATGTGGATTTGATAGAAATGAATTATTTATTAAGAAATTGAATTGTGATGGATTATTAATAAATATAGTCTAACAGTTTCAAAATGAAAATCTAATTATGTTTTCAATTTTTTTAATGAGAATTTAATCTTGAAATAGTTTTGTCTTCCGAGGCATCTTGGAAATCAGCTTACGTTGATATGCCACATTATGATAATTTTTTTTTTTTTATGGAATTTTAATTTCCAACGTAAAATCTAGATGATATGATTAAGTGTGTGTTTTGAAACTCAATTACTACAGTGAGAAACACTTACTTTTTAAGTTGGTGAGACCCAATTTTTTTAAAAATAAATTATTCTCACTGTAGCAATTGGGTTTCAAAACACACCCTAAGAGTCCGTTTGGCTAAACATTATTTTAAACATTTTATAAGCTCTAATATTTTATAAGTTGTTTTAAGAGTTAATGGGGGTGTCTGCAAAAAATTATAAGTGATTATAGTCATCTAGAATTGTGTGCATAATCAATTTTGAGTGTTTTATTTCTTTTTTATTAGATTAAATAAACTCTTAATTAATAGCTATAAATTAAAAGTTAAAAGAGCGGTACTTTTTTTTTTTTTTGATCGGACAAAATTAGTTGTTAGTTGTAAGTAGTTAGTACACCAAGCACCCAAACACTCCACAAACTCACTAAGCCACCTTATAACTCTCATACTCCAATAAACACTCCACAAATTCATCAAGTCACCTTATAACTGCCATACTCCAATTCGTTCTCAATAGGAATCGAACCTGAGTCTCCCACTCAATTGAAGAGCCCTGTGGCCAGGTGGGCTAAGCCACGCTGGTTAATTATTAAGAATGAATTATAATAATAGATTAATTATCACTGAATAAAGTATATATAAAAATTGATAAAGGGTGCGACTATTAACAATTATTGAGAATGAATTATAATAATAGATTAATTATTACTGAATAAAGTATATATAAAAATTGATAAAGGGTGCGACTATTAACAATTATTGAATTGATTTATACACCCACCCATATGTACAATAGTTTTTTAACTACTAGTACTATCAAATACAACTATAAAACGGGTGTATGAAGTAATTATATGGGTGTAATTGCCAGATCCATAAACAGATGACCATTTGAAAGCTGAAGCCTAGAATTGAAAATAATAGGAATGAGACATCATAAAACACGACGCTGGAACATGTGAAATTGTAGATTATTGTATGTTGCAAGTTGTAACTTGTAAGCTATACTTTGTATTTTTAAATTTAAAAATTGTAAACTTGTAATTTGTAAAATGTAAATTCTTCACTTTATATTTTAAAGTTTAGTTGAATAAAATCAAATTTAGTTCAAGTTCAAGATCAAGTTCAAGTTAATTCAAGTATTTTTTTTAAAAAAAACGATAAACCGGTAAAATCGGAACTGGAACTGGGCGAATCGAAATCGAAATCGGCTAAATCGAAATCGACACAGACATACAACAGATTCGATTTTGATTCGGCATTTCTTCAAATCGGAACCGCTGGTTCTGAACCGAAATCGACTGTTGGCAATGTCTAGATGAGATTTGAAGGAAGAAAAAGTGATTTTTTAGAATTTATTAAGAATGATTTTTTTTTTGATCGGACAAAGTTAGTTGTTAGTACACCAAGCACCCAAACACTCCACAAATTCACCAAGCCACCTTATAACTCTCATACTCCAATTCGTTCCCAAAGGGAATCGAACCTGGGTCTCCCACTCAATTGAGGAGCCCAGTGGCCAAGTGGGCTAAGCCACCTGGTTTAAAAGAGCGGTACTTTTGATAGCTGATGAACATTTTTTAAGTATTATTAATACTATTCTTTTGCCCGTGCAATGCAGGGCCTATTATAAATATTGAATTAGGCCAACTTGATTCATGTTATTCCTCTATTTTTTTTAGAGGAATGTACCCAAACAAAGAAGAATCACTAAGACACAACTATCATTTATATACGAAATGACATCGATCAATTTTATTACAAATATCTCATACTTAAACAAATACACAAACTTTGCACCATCAATGAATAAGTTCTTATTTCCATTATATATGCAAAATCTTTTCTTACCAATCTAGCTTCATAAGCTTGGATAATTTTTAAAAGATTATGTTTAGTGTGAAAATTTTCATGTATGAAAATCTATAAATTGCCCTAAATCAACCATCTACACCCTAAACACTAAATAATGAACCCTAAATTATGACCTATTCGGGCCGGGTGAACCATGAACCACTTGGGCCGAGTGAACCATGAACCACTCAATTTTGTCTTACATTTACCAATTACAGAATTTGATTGTAAATTTAAAAAAATTTAATGTATGAAAATTTTAATACTAGACTTTGTTTTCTTTTTAATATATATTTGGGGAGTGGTGTTTTGATCATAGCATGTGCACTATATGGCCGTGAATAAGTTGAAACAATTTTACATGTTTTGATAATGATTTGATTCATGAATTCTGTGATTTTGTGGATGAGTTAGAAGATTTTAAAATGTAAATTTTATCATAGCATGTGTACTATATGGCACTTAATAAGTTGAAACAATTTTACATGTTTTGCTAATAATTTGATTCTTGAATTTTGTGATTTTGTGGATGAGCAAGAAGATTAGAAAATGTAAATTTTATCTAGACCTTAGGCTGCTGAAGAATGCTACAATGAATGTTTATTATATTGATACGAATTATTCCCATGGTTTATAAAAAAAATGTCGGATTGCTTTCCTATGTTTATCAATCAAATTTAAACAGTTAGGAATTTTGAGTTAAATTTTAACTGTGTGAATTCTTTTTAAAGAGACAAAGCCTAATATGAAAATTTTTATACATGAAAAAACTTTAATTTACAACCAAATTCTGTAATTGGTGAAGGTAAGACAAAATTGAGTGGTTCATGATTCAACCGGCCCGCATAGATCAATAATTTAGGGTTCATTATTTAGTGTTTAGGGTGTAGATGGTTGATTTAGGATAATTTTATAGATTTTCATACATGAAAATTTTCACACTAGACCTACTCAAGATTATAACGTTCATGCAGCCCATATGCCAAATTGAGATTTCCTAAAATGACCAACATTAAGACTCCCCTCACTCGTGGGCCGAATCATTGCATCTGCTCTCTGGAGAGGAGACCCAATAGAATGAACAATTTAAATAGGTGAAGTGCTTCCACGGGAATCGAACCCACAACCTGGGCTCTGCACCATGAGGGAATTCCGCCTCATCTAAAAGCGAATTCTCTCAACCATAACTTTTAATATGCCAAAAAATTAAAGTAAGCTAAAGAAGTTCAGAATCATCCAATTGGAACCCCCGACCGAAAAACCCCAAAAATCAATTCAATTCAATATTTAAACGCCAAATCATATACCTAACCCTCCCAAGTCTTCTGACAATTAAGACATCATAGCACTATTAAAGTTGAGATATGACAAAGATCAGAAACTCTATTTAATAGAGGCACGAAATCTCCATCAATCCCGGGGTAATGCAATACTTATAGTTGAATTTCAAACATTGAAAATGAGTTTAGGATGGAGGTCATATGTTTCAAATGTATACCCATATTTTCACACAAAATTCCACAATTGAAACAGTAAACAACTTAAAATCGAAGTATGAAAAACCAATTCAACTAACTAATTACGAATAAAAAATAATATATCATCAATTACAAATCTCACCATTTAGCCTCGGGATCTACATTTTCAGCAATTTTATTTTAAATTGACACATGTTAAAAGGAGGGAAGACTAAAAATGCCACATGGCAAAAGGAGAGAAGATTTTAAAAACGCCCTGGTTAAAAGCATTCTATTTTTATATAAAAGATTTTTTGTAAAAACACTATCAACTTTTCTTTGATTTTTTTTTATAAACACCATCAACTTCCACTATAAATTTGAATCACTCTGTCAAAAAAAAAAAAAAAAAATTAAATCACAAATGGTCATATAACTTTGATTTCAGATAGATTTAGTCTCATAAGTTTTTTTGTCGTCGATTTAGTCCCAATAACTTTAACAATGTCCAATTTTAGTTCCAAATATGTCGGAACAACGTCGTTTTGCAGTTTCAATTTGGGGCTTTTAAGAGAATCTTGTGGTGAAGTTATTCTGCGTGTATTTTTTTTTAACAATTTGGAATTTCACATATAATTAAAATTTATATTTAAAAAAACCTTAAAATTAAACCGAATTGATAGAAATAATTAGTCAAACACTTAAAAATACATGTGACTGTCCAATCATAACATCTATTAAAAAATTCCAAATTGAAATGACAAAACGACTTTATTCCGATCGATTTACGACTAAAATTGAACATTATTGGGACTAAATATTTGTTTATCCGACGGCCCACCTAAGAATTGAACTTGTAACCACTTTGTACGTAATGGAACTTTGTATTAGTGTAGTACTAGAGCTGGTCTCTTTTAATTCAAGCAATATTTATTAAATGAAACGTGTCACTATAAGAATCCCCAGGCATGTGTAATCCATCCGAAATGAATTCTCAAAATTTATTTTCTGTAAATTTCTTAACACAAAATAAAATAATGAATAAAAATAAATGAATTCTCCTCATTTCTTTTCTGTAAATTTCTTAACACAGAACAAAATAATAAGTGAAAATACCAAAAATGAAACCTTGCCTTGTGTTTTCTCTTTTTCAAGCGAAAAAAAAAAGAAAATCTTATTAGTGAGAAGTGACTATAAGTCTCTCAATTATTAATTTATATGGGGCAAATTTGTGGGGTCGATGGGCAAACACATCGATTGTATTGTTTGGCCCTCATTAATGTCGAATGAGAACTGACATATCTGGGTGTAACACTTGGGTTGGGTGAAGAAATTGTACGGTGTAATTATATATAACTAATATTATTCAATAAAAATAATTAATATTAATTAATTAATATTTTTAAAATAAATTAATTAATAACATTTAAAAATACACTTGAATTGTACAGTGTAATTGATGTATATAAATACTACAAAAAGATCATTATTTTAGCTTTAATATGAATTATAAAAGTTCTTGTTAAGAATAAAGTCTTTAAAGAGGGTTTTGATAACCCTTGCCACTGAGGGATTTCAGAGCCATTGTTACTAACGAGGACGTCAACGAACATTAAATTTTCTCTCGTTAATACCGAGGACTTTAACAAGAATCTTAATATAGCTAATAGCGGGGCATAGTTTCCTCGTTAAAAATACATAAAATATATGATACATATTTATTAGAAGTGAAAATTTAATGAATGAGTCACCTAGCCCCACAGTAATTGCAACACATAAGAATGAGAGGTTGCTGGTTCAAGACCCCGGTCTTGCGAATTTCGCTGATAATTTATAATTTTCGTTTAGTGAGGGCTAACTTCCCTCGCTAATACCGAGGGCGCATTTGCCCTCGTCCACTCCAACAGGCACATAATAGCGAGAACTTGGGGTTCAAGACCCAGGTCTCGCATATTTCGATGACATTTTATAATTATCAACATTTAAAATAAAAAATACAGAAAATATATGATACATATTTATTAGAAATGAGAATTTAATAAATGAGTCACCTTGCCCTTTTTGCGACATTGAAGAATAAAAGTTATATGATACATATTTATTAGACATATGAGAATTTAATGAATGAGTCAACTTGTCGTTGTTTCGACATTTAAAAAAAAAAAAAAATAAAAATATGATACATATTAATTAGACATAAGAGTTAGAGCTGCAGAGTTCAAGACCCTGGGTCTTGCTAATTCTGTTGACATAGACGCATTTGCCCTCGTTAACACCGATGGTCTGTGAATGTCCTCGTTATACGTTAGCGAGGAGAAAATTATTAAGGGTTATTCGTCCTCTTTAAATCAATTTTACGAGGTCATGTTAAATGACAGTTTTTTTTTTTTTTAGTGAAATAAGCATATGCCGACATAATATTCTAGCTCTATAACAAAAAATAACACTTCAAATTAATTTGTCTCCTATGTAGTTTGAGATATTACAAAATACTCTCCAAACCGGTCAAATACTTAGGGCGCTTGGTTGAGGGTAATGCAAATGGGTAATAGAAATCACTTATATTTTTATACACAAGTAATGAGAATAGAAGTAATCAATTGATTATTTCCACTTACTCAACTCACTTCACATGATATTTATTGTTGATATTCTAATCAAATAATAACAATACGATCAATAACTCTTAGTGATTGACCCCTTAATGATACACATTACCATTACCATTCTCAAATCATACCCAATGAGTCCTCAAATCCATGAATCAAATTAGCCAAAGCTATTCGGACCATCGGCGGTGTCCAGGGCAACCAGAGCCAAATGGCGATAACACAAAGTGATTTCCCGCCATATCAATTTCTTTTCCTATAAACCTTTGTGGCATAAATTTATCCCATGATTCAGAGTCTCTACCTATGCTCCATGCGTTGATAAGGACTGTCGTCCCCTTTAATATGTTGTATTGCAATCGTGAATGGCGTAATGTGGGATTAGTGTAGAAGGTGGATGTAATCGAAACGTCTCCTTGATGATTGCATCTACATATGGCAACTCCGAGAATATGACGCGCCAGGTGGTGCCTAAGCACCACAGGCTCCCCAGTTTTTGAGAGAACTCTGAGATGGGAAACGAAACGATACATTTTCTCAACATGAGCTTGCTCAAAAGACTTGAGTTTCTTAGCATTTAACACCTCAGAGATGCATATTTTACGTGTTTGTTGCCAGTAGAGCCCGAAAGGAGCTAAGGCGACGAATGAGTGGTTATAGCCAATGTAATAACCAGCTGCAATTGGAGGCCTGGATGCAAAGGCTGTATCATGTACCTTCAACAACTGTTTTGCCATCTCAGGTGATGATGCAATCACAACAGGCTTGCTTCCTATTTTTAGCAACATTATTTCACCATATTTTTTAGATAAATAGTGAAAGGATTGATGTGGGATTGCACCAATTTGAAGTAAATTGCCAATTATTGGCCATGGTTTGGGGCCTGGTGGAACATTTTGTTTGGTTTTGGTGAATATTTTTGAGATGAAGGCTATTGCAATTGCATATATTAGGACTAATAATATCCAGGAAATCTCCATAAGTAGTGTACTCTCACTCATAACATAAATTTTCATTATCTTTAAATAAATATGCAAAATATCATGTGACTTGTATAATAAAAACAAAACAATTCATATTCAAAATATTAATTATTCCTTAATCAATCCAAACTCAATAAAGGTGGGGTGGAAGTGTAGGTTCCATGATGATAGAAAGAGGCAGTTTAGGATGTGTAGTAAGTCCATATTCTTCTTCCATACATATATCTTGAGTCGTCATTCCCTCTACCAATTTGAAGTTAAATCCATGCAACAAATTGGCAAATGTTGTAGGAACCATCTTAAGTGCAAGGTTGTAACCGGGGCATCTTCTCCTACCCGACCCGAATGGCAAAAAGGAAAAATTACTACCCAACGCGTCGATTCCTTTTCCTATAAACCTCTCTGGAAAGAATTTTTCGGGTGCATCCCATGATTTAGGGTCTCTCCCCATGCTCCACGTGTTGATTAGAACAATCGTCCCCTTAGCTATGTCGTATCCTGCAACCTTGCAGTCATTAATGGCGCAATGAGGGGGTAATAGTGTTGTAAGCGGATGCAATCTGAATGTTTCCATGATGATGGATTCTATGTAAGGCAATTGAGACAAATCGGTCTCTTGCACCCATCTGTTTCTTCCGATTACACTGTCGAGCTCTTCTTTTGCCTTTTTTATAGTGTGGGGATGCCGGAGAATTTCGTTAATAGCCCATTCGACTGTGGTAGCCGAGGTATCCGTGCCCCCGACTATTAGGTTCTGCATATGGAAGAACACATTTCAAGTAATAAGGTAATGAATAGAGTCGTTCCTGATATTCTTTAGCTTTTGACTGAATAGGAAAAATATAATCCTTCAAAGAAATATCGATGCAAAAATTAACCTTCTACAAACACACATAAACAAGTCTTCTAGTATTTTGATTTGAGAAACAAGTTATCAATAGACACGACACCTCACGATTTTGGTCTCAATACTCACCACTTAATTTGGTCCCAAAATTGTTTTTTCATGCAGTTTTGATTCCACCATTACGGAATCTGTTAAGTTCAGTTGCACTTTTGCTCCCAAACCTTGTCTTGCGGGATCAAACTGCAATTGACTTTAACGGAAAACGTAATGGTGAGACCAAAATTGCATGAAAAAAAAGGTTTTGGGACCAAAATAGTGGGTGTTGGTACCAAAATCGTGAGGTGTCGTGTCCTGTGGGACAAAAAATAAATTTTACTCCTTATATAGTAGAATAAATCAACCATGTTGTAGTGACCAAAGACTCTGATACCATAAAAAAAATTCACCTCATCTGAAAGTACAAACTCGTAAAAAAGACTTGTAATCAATTCATTTATATTATTCTCTAAATTAAAAACAAGTACCTGTATCAATGCCTTGACACAATCTCTTGTGAGTTGAACATCAAGATTAGGATCCTCAGACATCTCCAACAAAACATCTACAATATCTTTAGCCACAAAATCCTTATCTTTAGCCCTTTTAGCCAAGTGTTCATCAATCACATAATTGAAAACCCCATCAAGTTGCTTGCTCAATACCTTCATTTTCTTAACATACCCTTGCAAATCAAGAAAACTCACCCACGGTATCCAATCCCCAATATTAAAAACTCCACCCAGATAAAACCACTCATCTATCATCCCTCGAAACTCATCCTCTTCCGAAGTAAAATACACATCCTTCGATAGCATCTTACTTATAGTCGATAAAGTGTACCGTTGCAGCTCGTCTCTCAGCACGACTGGCTTCCCCGAAAGGGGAAGCAGACGAGAGAAAAGATTACGCGCCTCCTGGGCGCGTATTTTCTCGAAAAATTCCATTTTTTTGGAGCTGAAAACCTCCGAGAGGAAGATTTTACGCGCTTGTCTCCAGTACGGGCCGTATGGGGACCACGTCATGTCGGAGTAGTTGTAGCTGGTGTATTTGCCAGCTGCAAGTAAAGGCCGTGAGGCGAAATCGGCATCATGTGTTTTTAAGAACTGCGTCGCCATACTAGATGATGATGCTACCAGAACCGGGAACTTTCCGAATTTTAGTAGCATTATTTCGCCGTATTTTTGAGATAGATTGTGAAGGGATTGATGTGGGATTGAACCAAGAAGGTTTAGGTTGCCGATTATAGGCCATGGTTTGGGGCCTGATGGGAGATTTTGTTTGGGAAGGCGTCGATTTTCGAGTATTTTGGAGATTAGGGTTAGGGTTGCTACGTATAGTAAGGCGAATAGTAACCAAGAATTCTCCATTATTGGTGTAGAGATCATTTCTTGGAGGGTAGTTATAGTTATATATATAGTGTTGAAGAAGATGAGTAAAATTCACTTTTGGTCCCACAGGATACGACACTTCACGATTTTGGTCCCAATACTCAACACTTTGGTCCCGTAAGAATTTTTTTCATGCAGCACTTTTGGTCCCAAACCTTGTTCCGTGAGATCAAAACTGTAGCTGATCGACTTTATAAACTGAAAAATTAACTGCGGGACCAAAACTGCATGTAAAAATAGTTTTGGGACTATTAGGGATATTAATTGACCTTGTAATTATAGAATAAATCTTGTATTTATTTCTTTATATTTTATTCTTGGTCAAACCTATTGTAATTGTAATTGCATATATATAGTGGAATCTCCAAATCACCAAATCAATGGTGATATTTTAATCATCTTTACATGGTTCTAATAATCTTTACAGGGACCAAAGTAGCAAGTGTTAGAATCAAAACCGTGAAGTACCGTGGTGTCCATTGGAACCAAAATCGTGAGGTACGACGACGTTCATTGGGACCAAAAATGAATTTTACTCTGAAGATAAATAAATATCTATCTTTTAGTTTTTTTTGAAAGGTAATATGTATCTTTTAGTTCGGTACGTATTTGAATATGATGGCTAGCTGTTGTGACTTGCATTGATATATAAGACAAAACGCGTGGTTTGAATTTCGTGGCAAGAGTGAAAGCTATGGGATAACCATTTATTGGTTCATAATTATTTGAGAGATATCTATAACAGATTTTTCTGTGGCAATATTTATCTGTAAGTGGAACTTTTCTGCCTTGTCTTCATCATGGTTTTGTTTGGATTCCCTACTTGTAGCATGGGTCTTTATTTTCTTGACTTTTTGGAATCGTAGACGTGATCCTTTTATATACTAATTACAAAATTAAGATTTTTTTTAGGAAAACAACTGATATCATTAAAAATACCTACACTAGTTAGTTGCACGTTACCGATTCATATAATAATTGATTGTAATTGACATCATTTAAAGTGCACATTTTAATTTAATAATATGGGAATCAGTTAATCTGTTTGACACATGAAAAAATAAAAATAAAATAACGAACCATTATATTCTGGATCAATGTATTTAACAGAGTAAAATATCATATAAAATATGAAAAGTGAAATAGAAAAATACGAAAAGTAAAACACCATATAAAAAATACGAAAAATGAAACACCATATGGAGATTAGGGCAAGGGTAGCCCTAATAACCACTTTTTACTGGGAAAATGACCACTTTTTGTATTTAAAAGTAAGGGTGAAAAAAAGGAGAGACCCCACTATTTAACATTTTTAGTTTGCGTTTGAGTTTGAGCAATTTTTTTAAAGCAATTTCTCATTTCTACAATTTGAGAAGCGGTTTTAATTAAAAAAAAAAAAAAAAAAATAGACAGCGGTTCAAAACCGTTGTCCAATCTTTTGGGAAAAGCGGTTAGAACGGCGTAAGAATATTTTAGACAACGGTTTTTGAGCCATTTGTGCAAATGTTTTTAGACAGCGGTTTTGAGCCGTTTAAGAATCATAGTTTAGACAGCGGTTCGAACCATTTGTCCAAAAGGGGTCGATAATTAATATATATACACCCAAATCGCGAACCAAAAGGAAATTTTCCCCAAATCGTGAATTAAACTGCTTGCGGTGATATAAGCCGACCTCCTTCCTCTACCCTAAATCGAACTCATAGGCGTTCTCTTCCCTTCCGTATTCACCACCTTCCCATTAGCTCCAAATCGCTTGAACGAAGCCCCTAGCCTCCTCCTCCTCTCCCCAAATTGAACCATCCATCCGCGTCCTCCACTACCTTGGCCGCCGTCGCCTTTGTTGCCAAGCTCCCCCCGCGCCTTGCCCCTTTAGCTTTCTCCTTCCATAGGTAATTTTTTTTTTATATATATATATATATATATATATATATATATATGTATGTATATATATGTTAGTATATATATATATATATTGAATTAATATTGTGTATATGTATATATATGTTAGTATGTATATATATATATTAGGATTAAATGTTTATATAATTGTGTTTGGTTTGATTAATTAGCTAATTTGTTAGGATTAATTGTTGTTAGATGAACAATTGATGCTTGGTTTATATATTGTTAATTGTTTATATATATATATTGTGTGGCTTTGTTTAATTGTTGTTAGTGGCTTTGTTTAATTGTATGTATGGTGTATGTATATTGGTGTATATATGTATATCATGTATATTGGTGTATATATGTATATTGGTGTATATATGTATATTGGTGTATATATATCATGTTGTATGTATTGGTGTATGTATATTGTTGTATATATATTGGTGTTTGATGCACTCAAGGTGTTTGATAATATGCTTGTGTGAGGATTTAAACATAAATTAGTGTTAATTTATTAGGATTAATGTTGTTAGTGTTAGAGATGAATATATATTGTGTGGCTTGACTTGATTTTTTATGCTAATTTAGATATGAACAATTGATGCACTCAAGGTGTTTGATAATATGCTTGTGTGAGGATTTAAGCATAGTTTTGAATATTGTTTGTTTTTTGTTTATTAAATGTTGTTTCTTCTGCTTTACAGGATCATGTCTCGTTTGCCATATCCCGGAGATGATGGAGATGATGATGGATATTCTGATGGAGATCATGGCACATATGATCGACAGCATCCTGATGACTTGAGAGAGTGTGACACTGATGCTCCCACCACCACTAGCGACTCGGGGAAAGCCTTTCGGGGGTATAGTCACCATGTCATCTATTAAGAGAGCTCGTAGCAAGGGAAAACACTTGGGTAATTTTATTACAATTGAGCAGTTTGAAATCGATAAATATATTGATTGATCGTTGAACATAATTAAATACTATGTTATTGCGGTTATAGTTCAATGAGTTTGGATGATAATAGGAAAAAGAGAGTGAGTCGTTGTCCTTCTACATTGAGCCGCGATCGGGGAGCGTGATCCCTATCGTCTTTTTGACCAAGGATCGACGTAGCCCCAAAACCGACTCTTTGAAGGAAAGAATATGGGACGAACTTACGGTATGTTAATTATATATTTATTGAAAGTTGTAGTATGACCCTTAAATTTACTAAATTGTAATGTTATATGCGTATAGACTACATTGGAGGTCTTGACCACACAAAGAAAAAGCAAATATTATCGCATGAAAGTGGAGTAATGGCCAAGAATTTTTGGACTTGGTTGAGAAGTAACACACGAGATCCTAAACCGGTCTTTACTCGACTAGTCCACCTCCCGCGATCGAGAATAGCCCTATGGTGGCTCCATCTTTTGGGGGAGTTTGTGACGAGAGCTATGGAGGATGATTTCGGTGTAAAATTGATCAATGTCATTTCCTCAATTTCTAATGCATATAGTTTTTCAATGTTTATCATATTTCTATTATACTGTAGAATCGAAGTAATAAAAATCGCGATCAAGCCAAGTCGATGGAGGCGCGATATCGTGGGCTCGAACAAAGGTTATGCGAATAAGAGAAAATATGGTGAGATCAAAATCCTAACTTTTAATTTTTTTTATATATTCACTTTTAATATATCTAATAAAGGGACACGCGTTCATCACTATCGTAGAAAGAAAAAAAGAAAAAAAACCGGAGAGAGTGAGCCTATTGTTACCCGTTTCGACTTATTTCGGACTACCGGAAAGGGTCGAGATGGGAATATTCACGATCCCAAATTACGCCGCATCATCGAAGAAGTGGTAATCTATCCATGAATTTATCTTTCAATTACAAACTATTATTTATAAACAAATAATTAAATAATAATCTTTTGTTTTTGTGATTCAGAGCGTCTATCTCGGACCATGACATGACGAAGCGACATCCGCATTATCGGTACGATGATCTGTTTGGGCCGGGCTATAGGTCGCGCCAGAGCATCCGTGTTGGGGAATATAATCCCAACATCCCGACCGCCACTACGAGTGTGGGATATGGGGCGTGTGAAGACATCGTTAGCGATGGCACCGGTCTTCAAGCCATGAATATGGTGGGTATACTAACGGAACAAAGTTGCCAAGTTGTCTAAAGATGTGGAACGTTTGAGGTCCGAGAGAAGAACGAGCCACAAAATGTCGTCGAGTGGAGCAAGCTGTGAACATAGTGTCGCTAATGCTATGTTTTCAGCTAACCCTAGGGACGACTTTATTGAGGCACTTCAAAACGTCTCTCAGGTATCAGATATGCATGTCTCACATTTGTTTTAATTAAAGACTAGTGTATTAAAATTTTCTAACTAAATATCTTATTCGAACAGCCAACGACCTTTTGCTACCTTTATTTGGAGGATCCCGATCGGTTGGTGGCCACAGGAACGTTGCACAGCTCCCATGGAATGATTCATGGTCATCCCATCACTCCTAGTTTCGTGAGGGTCACACTCGATGTACCCGTAATCGGACAAGAGGATCCAGCGGTGCCAAAACCAATCGATGAAGCCGTCACAGTCGGAACAACGGTCGGACACTTCATCGAATGGCCGAGCAACTTGGTCTCTAGCACCATGAGGGTAAAATATATGTTATTAAAGTTCATTATCTTATTTGTGGTTCTAAATAATATTGCAAATTAATTGTAGAATCTGCCGACACCACAAATGCCTCGGAAGAAATCACCACAAAAGGCTAAAGAGAAATAGAGGGGTATCGTAGACAGTCAGAGGGGGAGAACGAGGGACTCCACTACGCTCAGACTTGGTTATCCCATGACTGGAGACTTAGATCACAATGATTATGTACAGTCTAGGGTGCACCGAATGGTATCGTCTAATGCTTTCAAGATCGTCACAGTTCCCATGCTTGCTCACTTTCATCAGAATACTTTCCAAGAATTCGTCAGTGAGGAACATGTGCACGAAGTCTTGAATGACGAGTGGTTGAGTGCAACCACCATAGCCCTTACCTCAGGTATGTGTTTACTAATTCTCAATATTCACTTTCTGTATAGTTTAATTTTCTTTTTAAATATTAATTAGCGTATATATGTTGGTTAAAGATATTTGGGTGAGGTATATCTCTCCAGAGATGTCCGAGCAAGTGGAATGTATTCCTTCGTCTCCCCCCAGGTGTCTTGCATATTGAGTGATAGGGTACAGACCATGGATGGGTTAGTTAATCATATCTTTGAATCAAACCGGGGGGCGATCATCTCATTTTTTTGGCCAACAAATGTGGGGTGAGTGATAAACATTTCGTTAAAATTTGTATTCATGTTTATAATATTTGCACATATATATGTTAAATTTGCAGTTAATTTTAATATTCTCAATATAATATAGGAACCATTGGGTTTGGGTCGCCATACACATGAATACATTAAGTGTGTATTTTATGGACCCGCTTCGTGATGGAGTTTATTCAAATCGCATACGATCTCGTTTTCATATATGGAAGCGTAAGTTCATTTTTAATATTTTATACAATGATTTGTTTTACTTTTAAAATTATACATATTTAATCTATTTTTATTTTTTAATTATAATAATAATAGTGTGATGACGATGTATCGAGTCGCCTTTGAGTCAAGGTTCAAGATCTAAGTTAAATAAAAGTGAACTGGATTAACATTAAGGTAAATTTAATTTTGTAAATTATCAAATTAATAGAAAGAAATCATAATTGTAATACGTGATTATAATTGTTAATCAACAGGTTCCGAGGCAACGAGATAATGAATATTGTGGACATTTTGTGTGTTGCTCTATTGAAGATATAATCCGCGATTCTCTAATCTAACATTCCTCTCAATGTAAGTCAATTTATTGATTTATTTAAATTATTATTGATTGAATAAAAATTCATACTATATTGATTGATTCGTTGTTTTGCGGTTTGTCTATGAGCGTGAGCTCAAGTCTTACTCTAAGAAAAGATGGAGAAAATGTAAAAAACGATTGGACGGGGTACCTTTACAATCGATTCTTATATTCATACGATATTGAGTGATCATTGTTTGAAATTTTGGTAGCATGTAATTAAATTATATATTTGTGATGATATATATTTCATGTTTTTGGTGTATTGGACGTATGTTTATGATTGTATGTTTATTTATTTCATGATGTGTATGTTTATTTATTTCATGATGTGTATGTTTATTTATTTGATGTTTTGGTATATATATGTGGTATAAGTTTTGGTTTATAGTTTTATTATAGGATTTTTGGTTTATGGTATTGGACGTATATATAAGTTTTGGTTTATAGTTTTATTATAGGATTTTTAGAATATAAATTAATAATTAAAAAAAAGAAGATATTGGACAGCGGTTAATAACCGCTGTCTATCTAACATAATAAACGAAATTAAAAAAAAAAAAAGTTAGACAACGGTTAATAAAATTTGTCAAGCCCTCCTCTTGCAATGCGGTTGAAAAACATTGTCCCAAGCCCAACTTTTGGACATCGATTTTTTAATATATTTGTCGAAATTTGGACAAATTATTATAACCGCTTCTCTAAGGGCTTTTTTTACAAATTTATCAAGTTCAAATATGTATTAGTCTTGCATGTGGTATGTATATTTAAATTATAAAGACAATATTGTACTTTTATATTTGAAAGAATTTCGTCTCATCTTTTTATTGAGCTTTCAGATGAGATTAAATTCTTACCATATTTAATATATATCATAATGTAACTTTTATTTTTAAATAAATAAATCACATAATATCATAATGTAATTTTTATTTTTAAATAAATAAAGATACCTATCGTATTGTGTTCATATTTAGTCCTTTATCATTCCATGTTGTTATGGTGTCGAGACAAAATATGATCATCACACCCCTAAACGTCACTACAACCAACTTCACATGCTATTGATCGATCGCCTTAAGTTGCGGGCATAGACAAAATCTCTTTTTGTATAGATCATATTTATTTGCACTTCCAAAATTGATAAATACATCTGCTTAATATTTTTGTTATCTTAAATAATAGAGAAAACTCTCATTTTTAGTCCCTTCTCATTTAAAAAGTTTTTTTTTATCAAAGTTTTTTATTTCATTCTTTTTTAGCCAAGAGAATAATTTTTTGGGCAATTATACCCTTAATGAAGTCAACAAAAATTTTTAAAAAACTGATCGTACGGGCTTCATTAAATGGTGGTACAGAGTTAATATATTGTAGTACGAAATTAATAATTGTGGTACAAATTTAAAATTGATGGTACGAGTTGAATTAAATTATGGTACGAGTTGAAATGATGGTGGTACAGTGTTAAAATAAAAGTGGTACGGGGTTAAAATAAGTGTGGTACGAGACTGATAGTGGTACGGAGTTAATAGAATGGTGGTACAGACTGAAACAATATTTACGGATTGAACTAATAGTGGTACGGAGTTAATTGAAGGGTGGTACGGACTGAAATAATGTTGGTACGGGATGTATATATGGTGGTACGAACTTAAATAATGAAAGCATAAAAAAGGGGTAAAGTTGGAAAAAATATATTATCTTGACTAAAAAAGAATGATTATAAATTTTGTGACAAAAAAGAACTTTTATTTTTATGTTAAACTATTTATAAACTCATCCCTATTTTAATTAGTGTTTTCGTAATCGGTTCGAACCGATCGGTTCAGCCGGTTGAACCAGAAATCGACCGACAACCCTGTTGAAAACACACCTAAAACTCGCTTTTGAAGTTGAACCTGTTTTCACCCGTCAAAATCGGAAAAAAACAGCTCAACCGGCAAACTGCCCAACCGGAAAATCCGGTTTTCCCTCTTATTTAAAAAAAAAAAAAGATTAATTAGGTAAATATATGAGGTGGGATAAATATATGAACCAAGGTCCTCCTTCAACCCTACTTTCGATGTGGAATAAGTGTACTTTCGATGTGGGATAAATGTATGATGTGGGATAAATATATGAACCAAGGTTTACCTTCACCCCTTTTATAATACTTCTTCTCACATTTTTCTCCAACGTTTTCGATGTGGGATAAATGTATGAGGTGGGATAAATATATGAATCAAGGCACACCTTCACCCCCTTTTATAATACATAATCTCACATTTTCCTCCAACACTTTCTATGTGGGACAAATACATGAGGTGAGGTATACTTCTTCCCTTTTATATTATTTTCTTTCACATTTTCCTCTAACACTTTCGATGTGGGATAAATATATGAGGTACACTTCTTCCCCTTTTATATTATTTTTTCTCACATTTTCCTCTAACACTTTCGATGTGGGACAAAATTATGAGATTAATCTATTCCCCCCTTATATTACTCTCTCCCATTTTCCTCTAATATTTACTCGATGTGTGATAAAAATATAAGGTTCACCTTTTTCCATTTATGTTACTTTCTTTCATATTATTGTGTTGTTTTTTATTATGACCATGACTCTATTGTGTTTTCTTAAATATGAAAAGTTATAAGATATATAAATTTTTATAGGTGTATATTTATTTTATTTTTTAACTAAATATAAGAAATATTGAAAAAAATTAGGCAGAAATCATTTCAACGGTTAAATCGTCGTTTGAACCTGTCCGACCGATTGAACCGTTGACCGGTGGTTTGTCCGGTTCGGTTATGAAAACACTGATTTTAATACACTTTACATGGTATAATACGATAAAAAAAAGTGGAAAGATTTTTTTTCCATTAAACTATAAAATATCAACTCATATATACGATTATGGGTGGTTGACCCGGGCTCCAGCCTAGTGCAACTCCTCCCCAAATTCTTTATATTGTGTTTATTATTTATAATTAATTTGTACTGTTAAGCTTATTCCAGTATATATATTTAAACTTAATTTGCTTTGAATTCAATTAAATTTATTATTAAATTAAACCAAAAAATCCAAAATCAATTCAATTATTTAACACAAATCTCAATTTTGTACTGACCTTTTTTAAAAGTTCAATTGAGTTAGGGGCGGAGGGAGTGTATTAGTTAATTTCACATACGAATTAATCTTTCAATTTATTTTTATGGGTGGTATTTATTCTAATCGTTTGAGTTTTCTAATTTTGATATTTAAATTTTTCTCTATTATTTTATCTTTCAAATTTATTAATTAAGTGTTGTATTTTTTTGTTATATATACATGTATATGTAATAAAACAATTCTAGCCCACCCCTCCATCTGCCTTGGCTCGGCCGTAATAAAACAATTCTAGCCCACCCCTCCATCTGCCTTGGCTCGGCCGTAATAAAACAATTCTAGCCCACCCCTCCATCTGCCTTGGCTCGGCCCCTGTATACGATTAGAACTTTTTTCCGAAATTCAATGGGTCAACATGCATGAAAATGTTGGAAATTTGGTTTTGGAGGTGTTTCAAACTCCTTTTTTTGACCAAATTCAGTGGATCGCATTTATGTTACTTAGATTGTTTGAGAGAATAAGTATTGAGTAATAAATTGACAAGGGTTTTGGTAGGGTATTGAATTCTCTAGTGTTCTTGGTCATAAATGACCCATATATATAGGGTTTGGGAGAGTGGAGCTCACTCTCCCGGGTTACAAGTACAAGGAGCCGAAAGTGACTCTGCAAAACATTAAATGCTACAAGATTGATGTGACTCAGGTCGGAGGTCGCTGGGAGGTCGCGCAAGACAGATCTGGATAATCAGGGATTTAGCCTTTTTAGTACTTCTAACTACCCATCATTGCCGTTCTTTACTGACAGACCTCTGGTTAGGGCCATACTTAGGTAAGCTCTTCGGGGCTGCTCGCCAGTTTTCAGCCCGCGACCCGCGAGGTGCATCTGGGTCACGTATTCATGCTCGGTGAGCTTTCGCTTCGCTTTCCTCAGCGAGTTGTTATACTTGTGTAGAATTCAGTTTGGCTTTTCGATGATCCTTTCAAGGTCGCACCCGACCTCGCGCTCCATGCACACAACAATGTGTATTATTTATAATTAATTTGTACTGTTAAGCTTATTCCTGTATATATATTTAAACTTAATTTGCTTTGAATTCAATTAAATTTATTATTAAATTAAACCAAAAAATCCAAAATCAATTCAATTATTTAACACAAATCTCAATTTTGTACTGACCTTTTTTGAAAAGTTCAATTGAATTAGGGGCTGTGGGAGTATTAGTTAATTTCACATACGAATTAATCTTTCAATTTATTTTTATGGGTGGTATTTATTCTAATCTTTTGAGTTTTCTAATTTTGATATTTAAATTTTTCTCTATTAATTTATCTTTCAAATTTATTAATTAAGTGTTGTATTTTTTTTGTTATATATACATATATATGTAATAAAAAAAATTCTAGCCCACCCCTCCATCTATCTTGGCTTGGCTCGGCCCCTGTATACGATTAGAACTTTTTTCCGAAATTCAATGGGTCGACATGCATGAAAATGTTGGAAATTTGGTTTTGGAGGTGTTTCAAACACCCTTTTTTGACCAAATTGTTCCGGGAAATTAAAAGTGATATGATCATTCTACTCGCGGAGTAGATGATTGTGGTATATTGAAAATTTTAAAATCAAATTTCGAAGAGTGAAAAATTAATACGAGAAGTCGAGACGTCCAACCTCTAGTGATCAGAGGATTTTTGGTGGGTGAGGAGAAGACTAAGTGTAGTCTTTCCCACTTATCCCACATAGGAAACTTACAAGGAAGAATTGCCTTATATAAAAATTGACATAAGTTCATGATCTTCAAAATAGGTGCATGGGGATCCTTACCCATGAACCACACACGCTCGTGCTCGTGATCAGGTTTTTGACAATTGGGTTTGGGTGGGCTTTGAGGCCCATCTCTCTTTTTGGAGACCAAAAAATTCCAATTGGCCAAATTTCTTTTGGTCTGGATCAGTTGGGTGGCCCATTTGGGCAATTGGGTTTTGGGTGGGCTTTGAGGCCTATCTATCTTTTTGGAAACAAAAAAACTCCAATTGACCAAATTTCTTTTGGACTGGATCAGTTGGGTGGCCCATTCGGAATTGGGCCGACCCAGAAGATTTGAATCTATCCAATGAGCTGGTGGACTCGGTCCATGCCTATCCGATAATTGAAATTCGAACTCATCCGCAGGTTTGCTGAACCTTGACGTCTCGTGGCTTTCACGCCAACCGCCCACTAATTTCGTGGGCTTCTCATGTTCTCCTCAACCTCCCGGAGTGTCTCGCGTCTATATATTAAACCTTCTCGGTTTTCTTATCCACTTTACGCATACATTGAAACCCTAATGTCGTGGGCTTCTCACGTTCTCCCCATCCTCCCGGAGTGTCCGCGTCTATATATTGAACCTTCTTGGTTTTCTTATCCACTTTACGCATACATTGAAACCCTGCCCTTTTGCGTACCGCTTTTTGCAAACCCGTACCAAATACGTTCTGCTCATAATTCCGATTAAGTTCGCTGTAGTTTTCTTTTAGTGGTGCTACTGAATTAAAGCTTTGAAATCGTTTTACCTTTGGGGACGTTACACAATTCCGGTGAGCACTAGTTAGGACGTATTTCGTAAAGTATTGCAGTACTCACCCGCTTTCAAATGAACGTGAATATTAGAGTACATTGATAATACGTAAGCGTGTACATTGTTAATTCGTAAGCGTGTTCTTAGTGAGTGTAGTTTATATGTAATTTTCTTTGTTGAATTTGATTATTTTAATATTTATTTTAAAATTTTGAGTTGTTTTAATTTTTATTGTTTGATTGATTACACATGATTTGATTTGGTAAAAAACATCCATAAGACATTATTTTTATTGGGTTATGGAGCCTAATTGACTGATTTGTAAAAAAACGTCGGGGAAATTACTGATAGGTACAATTTTTTTAAAAACTTACTAGCAGGTACAAAATGGTTGCATATATGTAGGTACAATTGCACTTTCAAATGCAATTTTATTTCAGATATATTAATCTCATTTCAGAATCTAGCTTCTTTAGTAAAGTTTTCTCAAAAATTCAGACGCCAAGAAATACCCAAAAAAACGTCCTAGCTTCTCGGTGATTTGGAAAAGAAATTTGGGACCTTTTTTTGCAGTATTCGACCAGAATGGACATTTAGAGTTTTGACCCAATTTCATTTATTAATAAACATCTAATTTATTGTATTTGTTATCACAAAAAATATTAGTAAATCTCTTGGCTTAGTAGTAACCCACATTCTTGGAGGTTAATAATTGTACTTGTATAGTGTTGAAGGTTTCGTGGCATGAGTGAAATCTAGGAGATAACCATTTAATGGTTGCAGTGATTTGCAGGACATTTGGGAAATTTGAATTTGTTCTTATTCGAGAGATATCAACAATAGATTTCTATGTAGCAATGTCATATGAAAAATATCCCTCTATACACTGATAGAGTGTGTTTTTTTTTTTGAATTTGAAATACACTTCTTAAATAATATTTATATTACTTACCAACTAACTCAAAATCTATAACTTTTTAAACATATTGAATACTTATTTTATTTGGCATTAGCTTCATTGTATTAATCTTTATTTTATATATCTAATATTTTATCATACATCGATTTATAGACATCTCTTAAGCCCACCAATATAAATTTTTTCTAATGCTTACATGTCATATTATTATGCATTACGATGATGCTTCGTCTATTAAGAAGTGAGAATTATGTGTAAGGTAAATAATAATTTTGGTTTATAGTAAATAATGATTACGCGCTAAGTCCAATAGCTTGACTGCATATTTTCGAACAAAAATAAGCATCGATATCGCATTGAAAGTGAGTTCTCCAGAATTATCACCTATTGATCCTTACAGCACGTTCTTTCATTAGTAATTGATTTTTTTTTTCTTTCAATTAATTAATTTCAAATCTGGATATCAAATCATCGGTGTTATAGGCTGCAAAATTTCTGGCTTTTCTGTGCGTGATTTTGATGTAGGAGACAAACTGAGATATGAAAGAAACAGGGGATTTTTGAATTTGAGTTTTGAGAAGCTGATGGTTTTTTGATGCACATACCTTGGAAAATTGTTTCTTTATATGAATTAACTTGTAATCTTTTATGTAGGTTGAAAATAATGGTTGAAGATTGAGGTGTTTGATGTGGAATTTCATAAATGATCCTCTGTAAGTGATGGCATTTATTTCACTTATGTACAGATCCTCTGTTTTTGTTCTTGTCCTAATTGTTGGGGTTCAAACAATATCTCACATTGGAATAATATGGAAGGATCATGAGTTTATTAGGATGAACACAATTTCAATTGATATGAGGCCTTTTGGGAGATGCCCAAAAACAAATCCGTGCGGGCTTGGCCCAAAGCGGACAATATCATACCAATGCGGGGATTTGGTCAATCCAGGGTCATAACAGACCACTTGTTGGGGAAACTCCGTCCCCCATTCATACCAAGGGGAAAACGAAACTAACGAGAAATAAATGAAGAAACAAAACCACAATTAACAACACAAGAATTTACTTGGAAAACTCCAAAACCGGAGAAAAACCACGGACCACGAAAGAAACATCACTATATGATAAATTTCTACAATCATACAGATTTTTCCTCTCTCGCCCGACACCCTTAAACTATCACAAGTCTACATGACTCTCACCTTCTCACAAATATGTGAAAGGAATTTAATTAGAATCAAACACTAGACTAAAGCGTATTGACCGGTGCAATTGTAACAAAGACCCAAAGGCTCTTTATATATGATTTGGAAATCTCCTTTCTTTGTTCTCATCCGTGTTGGGAATAAGTTGCATAGATCTATTCGGGGTGAATATTTAAATATAAATTTAATTCTTATAATTATTACTAGCATGAATTAATCCTATATTAATTCAAATAATAATCCAACAACATATCATGCATATAATAATTCACGTAAAACCTACGCATGCGGAATTCTACGAGTTTACGTGAACGTACCTCTTGGGATGACAACGGTATGGCTGATTAGACTAACCGAAAGGACTTCCCAAGTATTCCCTTAGCCCTCGTTCGACTATCCGGTGGAAGGACTCTTGTGAACGATTTAACAAAAGGAAAATAAATTATGTTGCACCACCTTTGTGGATTTACTAATTTTTCCAGCACATGGAATTGTACTACTCACAATTGTCGTTTTTCGAAAAAATACAATCTGTCGACGTTACAAAATATTTGATATTTTATCGATGCTGATATTTTTCCGAAAAACCAATTTTCGTGTGATACTGGGAATGAAACATTCATCCCCTATTTATAGAGGAGAGGGGGACGAAAATTACATGTGAAATAAGGAGGAAAAAATCTTTTCTTGATCTCCAAGAAATCTTGAATATATCTCATATATTCTTTTCTCCATAATTAAAATATTCCACAAAATTCCACTCTCTTATTTGTTATGGAATATTTCGAAATATTAGGGATAAAGATTCCAAGATTTGGATCTTCTTGAATTTATGAGATATTTTTGTACTTTAAGAAATACATATGTTCCATAACATCTTTTCAAGAAAATCAAGAAAATCTTTCTTGCCCACTATATTTCAAAATTTTCGAAATCTCTATTATGAATAACCAAGTGGGAGATTTCTTGAATTTAATGAGATAATCTTGTATTCCAAGAATACATATCTTCATTCCATAACAAAATTCAAAGAAAATCTTTCTCCCCTCTTATCCATAATTTTCTAAATAAATAGGAAAAATTAAGCAACAATATTTATTTTATTTTAATCACCTTTTTCAGTTATTGGACTATATGTTGGGCTACTCAGGGGGCCTTTAGGAGAATTAAGATTGGACCTTCTAATGAACCTTGAATATCTAATATTGAGCCACAATATAATTCAAGCCCATAAATATTAATTAATCCCACTACATAATTAATATTGCACTATCCATCTTAACCCATATTACAGTCAATATGACTCCCAGTCATTATTTCCCGTGTTTAAGATTATCTAGCCCATTAATTAATTCAAGCCACTGAAATAGCTTTCCATTAATTAATATCTTTTATCCTTAGTCAAGGAAAGGTTCAACATTATTATCCATACCGGAAACTAATTCCACTTGCAAGATTTGGTATGATAAAGCTTATGAACCTCCCAAGGGGGCAAATCGAACAAGCGTACTTGCACACGATTCTTCGTATTAAATCTTAGCAATCACATGTGACTAATAATATTGCCCAAGATAAAAACTATTGAATCTCACTGATTCGCTACCCATGATAAGTCAAAGCAATAGTTACCAATCCCACGTGATCCTATTTAAGGTATGAAGGTTAAGAAATAACGAACCACTGAGGTCTAATTCTTCCTTGTTCAGTTCTGAAGAATTTATCCTCCTGTAGGTCCTATTCAGTGCATCAGTCATGCACTAGTGTAATCTCTTGGTCAAGACAAGCCAATCTGAGTCTTACACTTCAACCTTTCGCGATGGGTTGTTCATTTCCATCTAGGTCGTGAATAAGCGTACTTTTTAGTTACAAGGGATTTTATTAATTTAATCTTACGTGATCCGGTATCACTAAATTAACTACAATGTAACACGTACGACTTATTGAACAGTTATGCTGTAAATATATGTAACATTAGATAATATTTAACGCATCAGTGATAAACAATTTATTTCAGTAAATAAGTCTGAAAATTCAGTTTCGATTATACAAAGTAAAAAGCATACTTTCTAGTATAATCCCAACAATCTCCCACTTATACTCAAAGTCTGCTTTTAAGTATACTACAACATGTCTCATGTAGTCCGTGACATCTAATGTCACCTACACGAACCTAATAATTTCTCCCACTTATACTCAAAGCAGATTGACAACGGTCTTGACACCCATTCCTTCCACATGTCTCTCGAATGTATTCAGAGGCAGACTCTTTGTGAAAAGATCTGCTAGGTTGTCCTTAGACGATATCTTTGCCACATCTATATCTCTTCTCTTAACGATTTCTCGTATAAGATGTCTTTCCTTTAGTGTGCTTGTTTGACTCGTGGACTCTTGGTTCCCTTGAATTTGCAACTGCCCCTAGCAAATATTGCTAGACAAATTCGGAACTCCATCCAAGTCCACTAAGAAGAAGCCAAAAACGGTTCTTTCAACGCTTCACAAGCAACTACTTACCCGACTTCCATGGTTGAGTCAGTGATGCATTTCTGCTTCACACTCGTCCATTTGATGGCTACACTTCCCAAATGGAAACACCACTAACGGAGGCGGATAGTTTCGGAATCTAAGTCTGATTGGAAATCCGAGTCCATGTAGCCGATGGGGATTGAGTATGTCGATCGATAAATCAACATTCTATCCCGAGTTCTTTTGAAACTTGTAATGTTTTTAAGCGTAGATCAATGCTCTTTTCCTGGATTACTTTTGATATCTTGCTACCATGCCTACTAAGAAAGCGGATATCCCGGTCTCGCATACTGACATTGCATACCTAAGGTTTCCGACAGCCGAAGCAAAAGGAATGCCTTTCATGTCATCTATCTCCTTTTGTGTCTTAGGGGACATTTTCTTGGATAGATGGATTCAAAGTCTAAAAGGTTACGAATCCTTTCTTGGAATCTTGCATGCTGAATCGTTTCAAGACAGTGTCTATGTATGAAACTTGCGATAACCCGACCATCCTTTTCTCGCGATCTCGAGTGATCTTGATACCAAGGATGTGTCCGGCTTCCCCTAAGTCTTTCATATCAAACTATTTTGAAAGCCATGCCCTTACATCTGATAACACCTTCACATCGTTCCCGATGATCAGAATGTCATCTACGTATAGTACTAAGAATACCAATGCGATTCGACACGCTTTTTTTATACACACAACTTTCAAACTCGTTTTGATCAAACCCATAAGACTTTATTACATGATCAAAACATTGGTTCCAAGCTCTGGATACCTGTTTGAGTCCGTAAATGGACCTCTTGAGCTTACAAACTAGGTGTTCTTGGCCTGTTTCAATGAAACCTTGGGTTTGTTGCATATAGATCTCTTCATCAAGACTTCCGTTAAGGAAAGCTGTCTTGACATCCATTTGCCAGATTTCAAAGTCGAAATGCGCATCAATCGATAAGAGAATACAGATGGACTTAAGCATGGCTACGGGCGAAAAAGTTTCCTCATAATCGATCCCTTCTTTCTGAGTATAACCTTTCGCCACTAGTCCTGCTTTAAAGGTTTCAACCTTCCCGTCCGGTCCTCTTTTCCTCTTATATACCCACTTGCATCCAATGGGTTTGACCCCATTAAGTGGTTCGACTAGCTCCCACACTCTATTATGAAACATAGAACCCATTTCGGCTTTCATTGCTGTTTGCCAAGAATCTGCATCCTTATTTTGGAGTGCCTCGTCATATGTCCATGGGTCTGATTCGTCTTGTCCGAGAATCAAGTCCGAGGACTCTCCTATTCCCATGAATCTCTCGGGCTGTCTTACAACCCTCCCACTACGACGAGGCTCCGGTTGTGAAAGCTTATCGTTTGGTATATCATCTAGTACAGTTGGCACTGAGGTTTGCCCTCTAAGCTCATTTAAGGTAATTCTTACGGGTTTTCTTTGGTTCATATAGTCTTCTTCCAAAAATCTAAAGTGGTTGCCGATGACCACCTTTTGATCTTGGGACCATAGAACATACACCCTTTTGTTCCTGGGGTATCCTACAAACAAACTTTAATTCGATCGAGGATCCAATTTCGGGCTTCCTTGTCCAACACGTGGGCGGACACCCCCAAATTCTCATGTGTGTCTCATACTAGGCTTGCCTGGGTCCACAATTCTTTGGGAGTTTTGGGAACCGATTTGGATAGCACCAAGTTCAGAATGTAAGCTTTTTTGTTTCCAAGGCATGACCCGTAAGCGACTTGGGAAGATCCGCAAGATAACTCATCATTGATCTAACCATTTCCAAAAGAGTTCTATTTCTTCGCTCTGCAACCCCGCTTTTGTTGAGGGGTTAGGGTGCGAAATTGAGGGATACAA
The DNA here is from genome assembly GCA_037126765.1 of Stenogyne calaminthoides. NCBI lineage: Eukaryota > Viridiplantae > Streptophyta > Magnoliopsida > Lamiales > Lamiaceae > Stenogyne > Stenogyne calaminthoides. The sequence continues at coordinate 1,183,150 of JBBCBC010000029.1, read as the reverse complement.
TCCCTTCATTAGATAAGTAGTTCAAAACTCATCATTTGAGGTATTCGCCTCCACGATCGGATCGTAGAGACTTGATCGTTTTTCCCTATGATTCTCTGTTTGAGCCTTAAATTCTTTGAATTTCTCAAAGGTCTCAGATTTATGCTTCATAAGGAAAAAGTAACCGTACCTTGAGTAATCATCAATAAAAATACTCAAAAACTCCTCTTGCTTTGGTTGACATTGGACCACATACATCTGTGTGAACGATCTCTAACACTTCTTTGGCCCTATTCCCCTTGGCTCCAAATGCCCTCTTGGTCATTTTACCCTCCAAACATGATTCGCAGGTTGGAATTGGTTCAACTTGGAGACACTCCAGTGAACCGTCTTTTACCAACCTTTGGATCCTCTTTGGATTTATATGACTCAATCTTAGATGCCAAAGAAGTGTTTCGTTCACGTTTTCTTTTGTCGGAAATAGTTGATGTGTTATAGGATGCATTTCGTGAGTGGTGTGCACAGTTAATTGTATAGATATTTTTCATCAATGTCCCGTAACAGATACACTCATCATTTCAAGAAATGATGTCATTCTTATTAGAAGAAACTTAGTGTCCTTTAATCGAATTTTAGAAACTGAAAGTGAATTCTTTCTAAAAGCGGGAACATAAAAATAATCTCAAAAAAAAAACTTTATCTTCAAAAGATAGGTGCACTTCTCCCATTTCGCTTCATTTGCCACTCTCAGAAGATCGCCCAGTGTGATGAGGATCTCACTCCCACTAAGTTGTCGGGTCCGTTTGAACCCGTGAAGCCAATATGATTAGTGGATCTCGTATCAACCACCCATGAATGAGAAGTATACGCCGCTAAACAAGTTTCAACAACTAGTGCGTGAGAATTACCTTTTCTCCGTCAGTCCCTTTTGGGGTTGGAACAGCAAAACCTCCATTGTCTCTCTCACCGCAGCCTTAAGCACTTCCTCTTTGGATTTTCCTTGACACAACAAGCATTCCTCATCTTACCATTGCCCTTAGCAACAGTTGAGTTTTATTGCTTATGGCCTTTGGTCCTCTTCTTTTTCTTGCCTCCCTTGGCCTAGAAGATGAAGACGGACCACTTGCAAATCAAAACTTGAGTTTGATGCCTTATCAACATCTCTGCCAAGACCAAAAGCTTGCAACAAATTAGCTAGCGAGACCAAAATGCTCAAAAACTTTTTGGGCAGAGAGTGAAGTACCAAATTTATCTGAGTCTCCAGATCATAATTTGCACTCAGAATCTCAAGTTTGTTCAGATGGGCCATCTATTTTGAGGACGTAATCCCTTACGGGTTTGCCCTCCACCATTCTTAGCGACGACATCTCTCGCAAGGTGATCTAACGAGTCCCGCATGTTTTGACTCGTCAGTTGGCTCATCTGATTTTGGTGTGTCAAAAATCCACTTGTGCTTTTTTTATGCGATTAGGACAATTATAATTTTCGTTTCAATCAATATAGTTTCCATACATATTGTATTTGACTTTAAGTATAATAACAAGTGGATTAAAAGGTAACGACATCTGAACTGAAATAAATAACTATATGCATAAGCACAAGTATATCACAAGATTCGATCACATGCATCATATTTAAAATCAAAAAAAAAAAAAAAATATGAACATGCATCAACCAACATTCAAAAGCAGTTTAAATAAGCCGCGTGGGGTGGGTCATTATTTAAACACATTCAAGCGAGTTACAAACAAGAACAATTACAAACCTTTAATATCCAGATTAATGGTTGGCTCCCTTGACCAATATAAAATTGACGGGGACTTGGAAGTATATGCATATCAATTTTATACCTAAGTAATAATAGCCATGATTAAATCTGAGGATTATTATTTCGCTTTGAACGAGCCTCGTGGGGAGGGTCATCGTCGCCACTAGTAATAACCCACAATCATCCATTTGGAATTCATTCATGTGAAAGCTATCTTTTGACCGTCCCATGGGGGGAATTTATCCAAAAGAATTCACAAATAAATAAATTATGGAGGTCAAAATTAATTCTATTTTATTATCCGGAATAAAATTGTCAATTAATTATTTAAACATACTTAGTAATTTTGAAGGTGAGATTTTTCATTTGGGCAACTCTCATGCAAACACATTTAAACAAATTAAATAAAGCATAAGATAGCACAAAATAAATCAAGCAAAACAGAAAAATTAACATATTGGGCACAAATTATCCAATTGTCATGGTTTGATTTTTCTTGGCTTGATCTTGAAGAAATACCGTCTTGAATTTCTCCCACTATATCGTCTCGAAAAGAACTCCGTCTCGAAATGCCACGCCAAGTAGCTCAGGCGGGATGCGCCAAGATCCGGCGGTCCCTCGCCGAAAACAACCGTCCGTCTTGCGGCGCTTGCACAGAGCGCATCGACCACCGGCCGGCGATCGCCCGCGCCAGCTGACGCGCCCGTGTCGCCCGTGGCCGCCCGTGTATGCCGTTATGCCGCCGCCGCGTCTTTAAGCGGCATCGCCCGCCGCCGCTCGCCGTCGTCGCCCGTCGTCGCTTTAGCGGTGCCTAAGCGATTCCTTTACTGTCTGGCGCCGCGTCCGCCCGTTGGATCGCGTCGCTCGGCCCCTCCGGCATAAGCCCTCGCCCTTGCGCGCCATAGCGTCAGCGTCGCGCGTGCCTCCCTTGTCACGTTTCACGCGACGCACGCTGCCTACGCCCAGTTTTGGATCCCGTCTTTTAATTCTTCGTCTCCGCCTCCGTTTCTGATCCGGTTACAATTTATTTACAAAATAAATAAACCTAGATCTAGACTAGTCTATTACATTGATCAAATCAAACAAATCTTAATCTACTTTCATTGGATTTTCTCACGAGGCAAAATGAATTCGAACAAATCGAATTAAAAACCACAATTTATATGCATGCATAAATAAACACATTAAATTTCATGACAATTGGATACCTGCAAAACAGATCTAGCAATTCTACTATCCAATTTCAAATTTAATGTCAACGAATTAAATTACAATTTAAAAAATTCAGAGCCCGAAACCGTGGCTCTGATACCTGTTGTTGGGAATAAGTCGCACAGATCTATTCGGGGTGAATATTTAAATACAAATTTAATTCTTATAATTATTACTAGCATGAATTAATCCTATATTAATTCAAATAATAATCCAACAACATATCATGCATATAATAATTCACGTAAAACCTACGCATGCGGAATTCTACGAGTTTACGTGAACGTACCTCTTGGGATGACAAATGTATGGTGATTAGACTAACCGAAAGGACTTCCCAAGTATTCCCTTAGCCCTCGTTCGACTATCCGGTGGAAGGACTCTTGTGAACGATTTAACAAAAGGAAAATAAATTATGTTGCACCACCTTTGTGGATTTACTAATTTTTCCAGCACATGGAATTGTACTACTCACAATTGTCGTTTTTCGAAAAAATACAATCTGTCGACGTTACAAAATATTTGATATTTTATCGATGCTGATATTTTTCCGAAAAACCAATTTTCGTGTGATACTGGAAATGAAACATTCATCCCCTATTTATAGAGGAAACGGGGACTAAAATTACATGTGAAATAAGGAGGAAAAAATCTTTTCTTGATCTCCAAGAAATCTTGAATATATCTCATATATTCTTTTCTCCATAATTAAAATATTCCACAAAATCCCACTCTCTTATTTGTTATGGAATATTTCAAAATATTAGGGATCAAGATTCCAAGATTTGGATCTTCTTGAATTTATGAGATATTCTTGTACTTCAAGAAATACATATCTTCCATAATATCTTTTCAAGAAAATCAAGAAAATCTTTCTTGCCCACTATATTTCAAAATTTTCGAAATCTCTATTATGAATAACCAAGTGGGAGATTTCTTGAATTTAATGAGATAATCTTGTATTCCAAGAATGCATATCTTCATTCCATAACAAAATTCAAAGAAAATCTTTCTTCCCTCTTATCCATAATTTTCTAAATAAATAGGAAAAATTAAGCAACAATATTTATTTTATTTTAATCACCTTTTTCAGTTATTGGACTATATGTTGGGCTACTCAGGGGGCCTTTAGGAGAACTAAGATTGGACCTTCTAATGAACCTTGAATATCTAATATTGAGCCACAATATAATTCAAGCCCATAAATATTAATTAATCCCACTACATAATTAATATTGCACTATCCATCTTAACCCATATTACAGTCAATATGGCTCCCGGTCATTATTTCTCGTGTTTAAGATTATCTAGCCCATTAATTAATTCAAGCCACTGAAATAGCTTTCCATTAATTAATATCTTTTATCCTTAGTCAAGGAACGGTTCAACATTATTATCCATACCGGAAACTAATTCCACTTGCAAGATTTGGTATGATAAAGCTTATGAACCTCCCAAGGGGGCAAATCGAACAAGCGTACTTGCACACGATTCTTCGTATTAAATCTTAGCAATCACATGTGACTAATAATATTGCCCAAGATAAAAAGTATTGAATCTCACAGATTCGCTACCCATGATAAGTCAAATCAATAGTTACTAATCCCACGTGATCCTATTTAAGGGACGAAGGTTAAGAAATAACGAACCACTGAGGTCTAATTCTTCCTTGTTCAGTTCTGAAGAATTTATCCTCCTGTAGGTCCTATTCAGTGCATCAGTCATGCACTAGTGTAATCTCTTGGTCAAGACAAGCCAATCTGAGTCTTACACTTCAACCTTTCACGATGGGTTGTTCATTTCCATCTAGGTCGTGAATAGCGTACTTTTAGTTACAAGGGACTGTTAATTTAATCTTCTGTGATCTGGTATCACTAAATTAACTACAATGTAACACGTACGACTTATTGAACAGTTATGCAGTAAATATATGTAACATTCGATAATATTTAACGCATCAGTGATAAACAATTTATTTCAGTAAATAAGTCTTAAAATTCAGTTTCGATTATACAAAGTAAAAAGCATACTTTCTAGTATAATCCCAACAATCCGATGTGGGATAAAAATCCCTTTTATTTAAACACAAAGCCCAACAATCTCCACCTTGGTAAAATAAAAGAAAACTCCACCGTCTTCGCCCACGATCCATTGTCTTCACAGACAATCATGATTCTTAAATCAAAGAACCATCGTTCTCAAAATAGAGAATAACCTACTCCACCATATGAGTAGTACACTTAGAATAAACCATTCTAAGAATTTCCCTCGGCACATGTCGAAAAATCTGCTGAAAACTATGGTGCTCCTTCTAGCTCTTGGCTCCCCTAGAAGTCCTTCAGCCATCGACATACATTCACCACACACCTTGCATCCATGCCAAACCAATGCACATGTGGTCCAACTAACATTATTGTTATAATCCCAACAATTATCACATCCTTATCCATGGCAGTTGGGTGTGCCAAAAAGGATGTTCATTTCCTTCCAACAGGAAATAATTTTCAATCAAGTACAATGTTAGTTTCAAGAGCTATTTGCCGCAACCGCTCCACCTTGATCGATAACCCCTTGTGTAACCCAGATTGCACAATCACATTGATTTTTCCACCATATTTCTCTACATCACCACTTCAATCACCACTTCATGGAACTTGAAGCCCTTGACATACCGTTTCTCCACCCCTAATTGAATAACCCATCTCTCAAGAGACCCCCGGACCTTCTCAAGAAATCTTTTCTGATGTGGAAGATCAGACTACGCTGCAACCACAGAGCATACTCAGAATATCAAGGGACCTGACCCCGGGCTCTGATACCACTTGTTGGGGAAATTCCGTCCCCCATTCATACCAAGGGGAAAATGAAACTAACGAGAAATAAATGAAGAAACAAAACCACAATTAACAACACAAGAATTTACGTGGAAAACTCCAAAACCGGAGAAAAACCACGGACCACGAAAGAAACATCACTATATGATAAATTTCTACAATCATACAGATTTTCCCTCTCTCGCCCGACACCCCTACACTATCACAAGTCTACATGACTCTCACCTTCTCACAAATATGTGAAAGGAATTTAATTAGAATCAAACACTAGAGTAAAGTGTATTGACCGGTGCAATTGTAACAAAGACCCAAAGACTCTTTATATATGATTTGGAAATCTCCTTTCTTTGTTCTCATCCGATGTGGGATAAAAATCCCTTTTATTTTAACACAAAGCCCAACACTAATGTGCTCGTCTTTTCGATTTTCTATATTTTTTGTGTAGCATCTCATCCAGATATACCTAGTGATTTTGGTACTGGATAAAGAGTTGATTCACCGTGAAACTGATTTCTTTTTTACAAATATTATCGTGAAATTGATTCCTATTTTTTTACATACATGACCCTTCAGTTATCACGACTAATACCATTTTGTAATATAAGTCACATCCTTCAATTATTACTACTAATACCCCCTGCTTTAATATAATTAAGCCACACACTTCAGTATTATGAGTAATACCCTTTATAGTAAAAAGTGACACCCTTTAATTATCACAACTAATACCCTTTAGTAATATAAGTCACACTCCATAATCAATTTCACAAATTCTTGTGTGAAACTTGTTCACCCTATGCTCTGCCTGGTGGGGGCTTAATGCCCTTACTAAAAATTCAATTTGTTCGAAATCTGATGGGAATTATACCCTATTAAATTTATTTGCCTATTAAAATTTCTCAACTTTTCTTTTACTTATGTTGAAAGTTAATTATTTATGTTGAAAGAAGAAACCTTTGTTGGGAAATTTGTAGTTTTGATGGAAGTTCCAAAACAAGTTGTAATAGGACCAGTCAGATCTGTTAGCTGACTGATGAACTAGATATCAGGTTAGGATGACCAGCTGAGATGTATAGACAACTGATGTAATAGATAGGTCACATATTGAGGGGGAACTCAATATGTATAGGTTATGTCTTGAAGAAGAACAGAAGACTAGAAGATCAGATGATCATATAGTCAGATTACCAGGTGAAGATCAGAAGATCAGGTAACATACTGAAGAATCAGAAGACCTGAAGATCAGATGACCACCAGGTAACAAGACTCAGAAGACCAGAAGACCTACATCAGAAGAAGTGAAGAAAAGTCTGCAAGTTGTGCTAAGACAACCTGCATCAGAAGACTCAATCAGGTAGACTGATTAGTCTGGATTGACTAGGTCACCTCAAATCAAGTGACAACCAGAAGTTCACCAAGTCATACATGTTCAACAGACACGAAGAATGTCAACCTAAGTTGGTAAATCAAACACTGAATAAGTGTAGTTGATAACCAATGAGAGCAAGACACGTATGTACGGAGCTGACATTGCAGAGTCAAACGGCTAGAAAGGACAAACATACATGCTTTCGGCCATGCCGCCTCTGTGCACATCAAATCGGACCTGCAAACCTACCTAAAATAGACCGAAATTCGAATTGCTCTCCAACGGCTAGTTCGATTTCGTGCCTATAAATATGAGATCAACCTTCATAGTAAGGTTACAGAAATTATCATCAAACTCAAGCTATCCACAATTTCTGCACCAAGAACACAAAACTGTTGGGGAATTAATTGCCTGGATCTATTCGGGATGAATATTTAAATACAAATTTAATTCTTGATAATTATTACTAGCATGAATTAACCCATATTAATTCAAATAATAATTCAACAACAAATCATGCATATAAACAATTAACCTAAATCCTACGCATGCGGAATTACTACGAGTTTACGTGAACTTACCTCTTGGAATGACAATGGTCTTGTATATGAAAACACACCAAAAGTCATTCCCAAGTATTCCCTAGTCCTTGTTCAACAATCCTGTGGAAGGAAGCTCGTGAACAATTAACAAAAGGAAAAATAAACTTTGTTGCACCACTTTTGTGGATTTACTAATTTTTCCAGCACATGGAATTGTACTTGGAAATGAAAGAATCATCCCCTATTTATAGATGGGGTGGTGGACAATTTTTAGGGAAGAAAAACAATTTGGGAAAATCTTTTCTTGATTTCCAAGAAATCTTGAATATATCTCCTATATTCTTTTCCCCATAATTAAAATATTCCACAAAAATCCCACCTCATCTTGCTATGGTGTATTTTTCGAAAAAAAAGGGAACAAGAAACCAAGATTTGGATCTTCTTGAATATATGAGATATTTTTGTATTTCAAGAAATACATATCTTCCATAATATCTTTTCAAGAAAATCAAGAAAATCTTTCTTTCCCTTTTCTTTCAAAAAATTCGAAATTATCTATATGAATAACCAAGTGTGAGATTTATTGAATTTAATGAGATAATCTTGTATTCCAAGAATACATATCTTCATTCCATAACAAAATTCAAAGAAAATCTTTCTCCCATTTTATCCATAATTTTCGAAAAAAACAAGAAAAAATAGGCAACAAATTTATTTTATTTTTAAACACCTTTTTCAGTTATTGGACTTTATCTTGGGCTACTTGGGGGGCCTTTAGGAGAATTAAGATTGGACCTTCCAATGGACTTTGAATTATCAATATTGAGCCACAATATTATTCAAGCCCATAAATATTAATTAATCTCACTACATAATTAATATCAAGACTATCCATCTTAACCCATATTACGAGTTAATATGGCTCCGGTTATTATTTTCCGTGTTTAAGATTATCTAGCCCATTAATTAATTCAAGCCACTGAAATAGCTTTCCATTAATTAATATCTTTTATCTTTGGTAAAGGAACGGTTCAACATTATTATCCATACCGGAAACTAATTCCACTTGCAAGATTTGGTATGATAAAACTTATGAACCTCCCAAGGGGGCAAATCGAACAAGCGTACTTGCACACGATTCTCCGTATTAAATCTTAGCAATCGCATGTGACCATTAATATTGCCCAAGATATAGGGTATTGAATCTCATTGATTCTCTTCCCATAATAAGTCAAAGCAATAGTTACTAACCACACGCAATCATATTTAAGGGACAAAGATTAAGAAATAACTAACCACTGAGGTCTAATTCTTCCTTGTTGGAGTTTCAAGAATTTATCCTCCTCAGAGGTCCTCTTCAATGCATAAGTCATGCACTAGTGTAATCTCTTGGTCAAGACAAACCAATCCGAGCCTTACACTACAACCTTTCACGATGGATTATTCATTTCCATCTAGGTCGTGAATGGTGTACTTTTAGTTACAAGGAACTGTTAATTTAATCTTCTGTGATCTTGGTATCACTAAATTAACTACAATGTAACACGTACTATTTAATGAACAGTTATGCAACAAATATATGTAACATTCGATGATATTTAAAGCATCAGTGATAAACAATTTATTTCAGTAAATAAGTCCGAAATTCAGTTAGTCTGATTATACAAAGTAAAAGCATACTTTCCAGTATAATCCCAACAATCTCCCACTTATACTCAAAGTGCCTTTTAAGTATACATCAACATGTCTCGTGTAGTACATGACAACTAATGCCACCTACACGAACCTAATAATGTCTCCCACTTATACTCAAAAGCAGTTAGCAACGGTCTTGACACCCATTCCTTTCACATGTCTCTCGAATGTATTCTCGAAGGCGGACTTTTTGTGAATGGATCGCCTAGGTTGTCTTCCCGATGAGATCTTTGCCACCTCTATATCTCTCTCTTAACGATATCTCATATAAGATGGTATTTCCTTTCAATGTGTTTGTTGGCCTTGTGGGCTCTTGGTTCCCTTGAATTTGCAAGAATCGCTCCCGGCATTGTCACAATAAAATGATGATTCTGGTTGGGCAAATTCGAACCACATCCAAGTCCACTAGGAAGTTCTTGAGCCAAACCGCTTTTTTTCATTTTGCCCTTTAGCGACTACATATTCGGCTTCCATGGTAGAATCTGCGACACATTTCGCTTAATGCTTCTCCACGTCATGGCTCCTCCCCATGCAAAACACACTCTGGGAGGTAGATTTTTTCCGAATCTAAGTCGATTGGAAATCCGAGTCCGTGTAACCGATGGGGATTAGACTATCTGACAGATAAACCAACATTCTATCTCGAGTTCTTTTCAGATACTTCAGAATGTTTTTAATCGTAGATCAATGTTCCTTCCTCGGGTTACTCGATATCTTGCCACCATGCCAACGCAAGAAAGCAGATATATCGGTCTCGTACACAACATTGCATACATAAGGCTTCCGGCGGTAGAAGCATAAGGAATGTCTTTCATGTCATCTATCTCCTTTTGTGTCTTAGGGCACATTTTCTTGGATAGATGGATTCCATGCCTGAAAGGTACGAAGCCTTTCTTGAAATCTGATCTTTGAATCGTTTCAAGGCAAGTGTCTATGTATGAAGCTTGCGATAAGCCTATCATCATTTTCTTGCGATCTCGAAAGTGATCTTGATCCCAAGGATGTGCCCGACTTCCCCTAAGTCCTTCATATCAAAAGCATTTTTGAAAGCCATGCCCTTACGTCGATAACACCTTTACATCGTTCCCGATGAGCGAATGTCATCTACATTATAGTACTAAGAATACCAATGCGATCCGACACGCTTTTTTATACACACAACTCTCAAACTCATTTTGATCAAACCCGTAAGACTTTATAACATGATCAAAACATTGGTTCCAAGCTCTGGATGTCTGTTTGAGTCCGTAAATGGACTTCATGAGCTTACAAACTAGGTGTTCTTGGCCCTTTTCAATGAAGCCTTGGGGTTGTTGCATATAGATTTCCTCATCAAGACTTAGTTAAGGAAAGATGTCTTGACATCCATTTGCTAGATTTCAAAATCGAGATCTTGTGACTATCTACAAGAGAATCGGGATGGACTTGAACATTTTCTAATTGAAAAGTTTCCTCATAGTCGATCCCTTCTTTCTGAGTATAACCTTTCGCCACAAGCCTTGCCTTGAAGGTTTCCACCTTCCCGTCCGATCCCCTCTTTCTCTTGTATACCCACTTGCAACCAATGGGCTTGACCCCATTAAGTGGTTCAACTAGCTCCCACACTCTGTTATGATCCATAGACCCCATTTCTGCTTTCATTGCCTTTTGCTAAGAAACCGCATCCTTGTCTTGGATTGCCTCATCATATGTCCATGGGTCTGATTCGTCTTGACCGGGAATCAAGTCCGAGGACTCTCCTATCCCATGAATCTCTCGGGCTGTCTCACAACCCTCCCGCTACGACGAGGTTCTAGTTGTGAAAGTGTGTCGTTTGGTATGTCATCTTGTACGGTTAGCAATGAGGTTAGCCCCTTAGCTCATTTAAGGTAATCTCATACGGGTTTTCTTTTCGTTCATATAGTCTTCTTTCAAAAATCTAAAGTGGGTGCTTATTACAACCTTTTGATCTTGGGACCATAGAACATACACCCTTTTGTTCCTCGGGGTATCCTATAAACAAATTTTAATTCGATTGAGGATCCAATTTTTCCGGGCTTCCTTGTCCAACACTTAATTTGGACACCCCCAAATTTTCATGTGTCTCAAACCGGCTTCATGCCTTGGGTCCACAATTCTTTGGGAGTTTTGGGAACCGACTTGGATGGAACCAAGTTGAGAATGTAAGACGCTGTTTCAAGGCATGACCCCGTAACGACTTGGGAAGATCCAAGATAACACATCATTGATCTAACCATTTCCCAAAAAGAGTTCTGCTTTCTTCGCTCTGCAATCCCGTTTTGTTGAGGTTTTTAAGGTGCGATCAAATTTGGGATGCAATCCCTTCATCCGACAAGAAGTTCAAAACTCATTCTTTGAGGTACTCGCCTCCACGATCGGATTGTAGAGACTTGATCGCTTTTTTCCCTATGATTCTCTGCTTGAGCCTTAAATTCTTTGAATTTCTCAAAGGGTTATGCTTCATAAGGAAAATATAACCGCATTACCTCGAGTAGTCATCAATAAAAGTGACGAAATACTCGTAACCTCCTCTTGCCATGGTTGAAATTGGACCACATACGTCTGTGTGAACGATTTCTAACACTTCTTTGGCTCTATTCCCCTTGGCTCCGAATGCCCTCTTGGTCATTTTACCCTCCAAACATGATTCGCAGGTTGGAATCGGTTCAACTTGGAGAGACTCTAGTGAACCGTCTTTCACCAACCTTTGGATCCTCTTTGGATTAATATGTCCCAATCTTAGATGCCATAGAAGTGTTTCGTTCACGTCTGATGAACGTTTTTTTTTTAAAGCTTGATTGATGTGTTATAGGATGCATTTAGTGAGTGGTGTGCACAGTTAATTGTATAGAGATTACTTGACAACGTTCCATGACAGATAAATTTATCATAAAGAGAAATGGTAACAACTTTATCAAAAGTAACCGAATATCCATCAAGGTAAAGTTTAGAAACTGAAATCAAGTTCTTTCTAAAATTCGGAACGTAAAGTACATCTCTTAAAATTAAAACTCTGTCTTCAAAAGACAGGTGCACTTCTCCCATCGCTCAATTTGCCACTCTCAGAAGATCGCCCGGTGTGATGAGGATCTCACTCCCCACTAAGTTGTCGGGTCCGCTTGAACCCTCAAAAGTGAAACATACATGATCGATTGGATCCGTATCCACCACCCACAAATGGGAGGCATACGCCGCTAAGCAAGTTTCAACAACTAGTGCGTGAGAATTAACTTTCTTTCCAATCCTTTTGGGATTGGAACAGGCTGACCTCCAATGTCCTCTTTCACCGCACTTGAAGCACCTCCCCTTAGCTGGCTTGCTCACTCCTCCACCTCCCTTCACCTTTTCTTTGCCTTTGGCAACACTTGAAGTTCATTTTGCTTGTGGCTCTTGTCCTTTTTCTTGTTCTTACCACCCCTTGGCCTAGAAGAAGAAGAAGGTCCATTTGCCACCAAGACTTGGCTCTTTTGCCCCAATATCGCCTCTGCCGAGACCAAAGCTTGCAATAGATCAGACATCGAGAACTTTTGATTATTCATCCGATAGTTCAACCCGAACTATTTCAAAACTTTTCGGCGGAGAATGGAGCACAAAATTGATTTGGGTCTCGATGTCGATTCGCCAAGTACCTCAAGTTTGTTAAGGTGAGCCATCATCCGGAGAACGTGCTCCCTACGGGCGTTCCTCCACCATTTTCATAGAGAGCAAGTCCTCATGGTGATCGACGAGCCACACGATTCGGCGTTGAAACATCGCTTTAAGACTACCATGATGTCCGCAGCGGTCTCAACGCTTACGGTGTTGATGTTGCAACACATCGACATTGAAGCCAAGATGGTACACTTTGCCATTTTCGTTGAACGCCTCTCGGTCAAGATACTCTTTCTTAACCGATTTACTTGACTCGTCATTTGGCTTTTTCGGTTTAGGTGTAGTGAAAACCCGGTTATGGCTTTGTGCGGTGAGGACAATAGTAAGTTTCGACTCAATCAACAAAGTTTTCACCAAGAAGCAAATTATCTTTAAGTATATTGAGCAATGGATTAAAAAGGTTGCGACATCCGAATCGAAATAAATAATAATATGCATAAGCACAAATATATCACAAAATTCGATCACATGTTTCATATTAAAATCTCCAAAAAATATGAACATGCATCGCCCAACATCTCAAAACAGTTTAAATAAGCCACGTGGGGTGGGTCATTATTTAAACACATTCAACAGAGTTACAAACAAAATAGTTACAAACCTTTAATATCCAGATTAATAGTTGGCTCCCACTTGACCAATATAAAATTGACGGGACTTAGGGAAGTATATACATATCAATTTTATACCTAAGTAATAACCATGATTAAATCTGAAATTATTATTTCGCTTTGAGCGAGCCTCGTGGGGAGGGTCAAATCGCATTATTAGTAATAATCCACAATCATCCGTTAGGAATATATTCATGTGAAAGCTATCTTTTGATCGTCCGTAGGGAATTTCTCCAAAAGAATTCACAAATAAATAAATAATGGAGGTCGATAATTAATTCAATTTTATTATCAGGAATAAAATTGTCAATTAATTGTTTAAACATACTTAGTAATTTTCGAAAGTGATTTTTTTCAAAATATTTTCTCATGCATCGCAAATTTAAACACAATTTAAATAAGCATAAATAATGCATAAACATCAAGACAAAAATTAAACATATTGGGCACATTTATCCAATTGTCATGGTTAATTTTGTCATGTCTTGATCTTGAGAAATCGTCTTCATAGCCTTCATCGTCGTCTAAAAAGCTCCCACTTGATCGTTTCAAAAAAAAAAAGCCTCGTCAAGCCCGTCATCGACGAACCAACTCCATCGTAGTGCCCTTCAACTCGCCGTGTCGAATGGCGCCCGTCTTGTATGTAGCAGCGCCTCGTGAGCGCCGAGCGTCTCGCGCCCGTCGAATAGCAGTTCCTCCCTTGTCCAGCATTACGGATGTCGCTCGATTCTCGTCGCACGCTGAAATTCCGGTGGCAATTCGTCCTTCGCCCGTCAGAACCGCGTCACCTGCGTCACGGACGTCGATCCGCCTTTTAATTTTTCGATCATCGCCCGATCCGCAATTTATTTACAAAAATAAATAAACCTAGATCGGATCTAGTCTATTACATTGATCAAATCAAATAAATACCTACGCCGCGATTTTCTCACGAGGCGTCGCGAATCCTAGCGAATCGAATTAAAAAACCACAATTTATATGCATGCATAAATTAAACACATTAATTCCATGACAATTGGATACGGAAAAAAGATCTTTTAATTCTTCTATCTCGCCTCAAATTTAATGATCGGTTACAATTTTATTTACAAAAATAAATAAACCTGAATCTGAACTAGTCTGGGGAATTAATTGATCAAATCAAATAAATACTAATCTACTCGTGGATTTTCTAATAATTCAAAGCGAATTCAACAGCAAATCATGAATTAAAAAACCACAATTTATATGCATGAATAAATTAAACACATTAATTCCATGACAATTGGATACACGTGAACAATTAACAAAAATTCTCCAAGAAATCTAATAAACAATTCTATCCAATTTCAAATTTAATGACAACGATAATTAAATTATAATTTAAAATTGAGCCCATTTAAGAAATTTTAGGAAGTTAAAAAACAATTAATTGCGGTGTTGAATATATCTCCTGATATTCTTTTCCCCCATAATTAAAATATTCCGCATTGCAAACGGTGCGAGGAACAAGAAACCAAGATTCGATCTTCTTGAATGAACGATTTTTTAAGAAATACAATTTAATTCTTGCAATTATTACTCAAAAAAAAAAATTCAAAATTAACCCGGATGAGAGATTTCTTCGTCTTTTAATTCTTCATTCCATAACAAAATTCAAAGAAAATTTTTCCTTTTATCCGGTTTTCGAAAAAAATTTATTTACAAAAATAAATAAAACCAGATCTTTTACTTGGTCTATTACATTGATCAAATCAAATAAATACTAATCTAATATTGGATTTTCTCACGAGGCAAAAACGAATCCTACATAATTACTAATCGAATTAAAAACCACAATTTATATGCATGCATAAATTAAACACATTAAATTCCATGACAATTGGATACCCGATCCAAAAAAGATGAGCAATTCTACTATCCAATTTCAAATTTATTTCATGTATGATAAAATTCGAAAACTTAAATTTCAAATTTAAATTAATAATTTAAAATTGAGCCACTTTAAACCGAGGCAATTTTTACAAAACCACAAATATCCTTGAAATTTGGGGAATTAATTGCGGATCTATTGGGGATGAATATTTAAATATAATTAATTCTTGACAATTATTACTAGCATGAATTAACCCATATTAATTCAAATAATAATTCAACAACAAATCATGCATATAAACAATTCACGATGAATTAAATCCTACAAGAAAAAATGTGGAATTACTACGAGTTTACGTGAACTTACCTCTTGGAATGAAAACAATGGTCTTGTATATAAAAACACACCAAAAGTCATTCCCTTGAAGTATTTCCTATCCTTGTTCAACAATCAAGGAAAATTAATCCGTGAACAATTAACAAAAGGAAAAATAAACTTTGTTGCACCACTTTTTGTGGATTTACTAATTTTTCCAAAGACATTGAAATCACAACTTGGGAATGAAAGAATCATCCCCTATTTATAGATTGGGGTGGTGGACGATTTTAGAAAAAAAACAATGTGGGAAAATCTTTTCTTGATCTCCAAGAAATCTTGAATATATCTCCTATTCCATTAATTTTTTCCCCATAATTAAAATATTCCACAAAAATCCCACCTCATCTTGATTAAATGGTGTATTTTTCATTTAAAAAAAGGGAACAAGAAACCAAGATTTGGATCTTCTTGAATATATGAGATATCTTGTATTTCAAGAAATACATATCTTCTATAATATCTTTTCAAGAAAATCAAGAAAATCTTTCTTTCCCTTTCTTCAAAAAAATTCAAATTATCTATATGAATAACCAAGTGGGAGATTTCTTGAATTTAATGAGATAATCTTGTATTCCAAGAATACATATCTTCATTCCATAACAAAATTCAAAGAAAATTTTTTAGTTTTTTTAAATTTTTACCCATAATTTTGATTAAAAATTTTAAAAAAACAAGGAAAAAAAATAGGCAACAAATTTATTTTATTTTTAAACACCTTTTTTGGAACTAGGAAGAATTATTGGACTTTATCTTGAATTTTTTTTATTTAGGGGGGCCTTTAGGAGAATTAAGATTGGACCTTCCAATGGACTTTGAATTATCAATATTGAGCCACAATATTATTCAAGCCCATAAATATTAATTAATCCCACTACATAATTAATATTTGTAACTATCCATCTTAACCCATATTAGAATTTTGATTAATATGACTCAAAAAATTTTATTATTTTCAAAGTGTTTAAGATTATCTAGCCCATTAATTAATTCAAGAGATTAATGAATTTGGTTTTGAAATAGTTTTTCCATTAATTAATATCTTTTATCCTTGGTAAAAAACGGTTCAACATTATTATCCATAAATAGATAGTAAGGAAACTAATTCCACTTTTTAAGATTTGGTATGATAAAACTTATTGGATGAAAAAAAGGGGCAAATCGAACAAATTAATTTTATTTTGATTGTACGATTTTACGATTCTCCGTACTTCTTAAAAGGTCGATGCGTTGACCATTAATATTGCAACAACAAAAAGATATTTTGTTGGGAAATATAGGGTATTGAATTAATTATTGATTCTCTTCCCATAATAAGTCAAAAGCAATAGTTAAATAAACCACACACAATCCTATTTTGGGCGAAGATTAAGAAATAACTAAGACGTTGGATTTCCAAAGAGGCATTCTAAAATTCTTCCTAATCACGTGATGAATTTAAAAAACAAAACAATTCAAATTCAAAATTTTTTCCAAGAGAGAAAGATAAAATAGGTCCTCTTCAATGCATCAAAAAATAAGGGGTCTTTGTTGTCAGGAAGTTTGTGGTGCACATTAGATGTAAATCTCTAACGTGAATTTGGTCAAGACAAACCAAAAATCGCTTTGAGCCATTGAAATCCTTACATCTACAACCTTTTCACGATGGATTGTTCATTTCCAAATCTTGGTCAAAATTAATACCTTTAGTGAATGGTGTACTTTTAGTTACAAGAAAAAATTAGGCAAAAATATTAATTTAATCTTGAATATAATTGTGATCTTGGTATTTGAGGGCCTTGATCACTAAATTAACTACAATGTAACACGTCTTATTTAATGAAACAATGGGTTATCAAAGTAAATATATGTAACATTCGATGATATTTAAAGCATCATGATAAACAATTTATTTCAAGAATAAGTTGAAAATTATTTTAGTATTCGATTATACAAAGTAAAAAGCATAAAAATTTTCAAATATAATCCCAACAAAAACTTGAAGAATATTTCTTAAGTGTTCATCCCATAAGTTCTTAGCAAGAATTCTCATCCTATTAAGCATTAGGCTATTATTTCAACATTATACTAGGATAGAATTTGGAACATAACAAATCTTATACCCAACCCAAAATTAGGTTAAGTTTGTTTTCGTGTAATTATAAGATTTAAAGGTATCTAGGGTTTCTAGTTACGATGACAACATTATAATCTCAGGATTGGTTGAGTGAGAACTCTTGAAACATCTGTTGTCTTTGTTTTGGGGTTTAACACATTAATCTAAGTCCGGTTGGTTAGTTGGTGCCTTGGCGATAGGGAGTGGTTATTGATCATATGGGAACCGAGTGGACGTAGGACAAGTTTTGTTTGGAACCACTATAAAAATATGGTGTGCATTATCCAAATAATTTATCTTAAATAAATTTGATCTTAACTTTTTTTGCACACTATATTTTTGATAATGTTTAAGATTTGCATGCATATTCTAAGTATGGACTTCCACATGGTGGGTTACTTAGAGCTATAGGTAGAAACGAAACTTACTCAAAGCTACAAAATAGGGTTCTAAAATACACCCACTTACCATTTTGAGCCCACAAAATTTTTGAATCTCATTTCCCCCGAGACCTTCTTCCTATTTCAAACCCCTATTTTTGGGCCCTTGCTTTTTCAGTCCATTTGCCATTTAAAATGGTTTTTCATATTTGGGTAAAACTTTTGCCTTTTTCTGGGCTCTTTAATTTTCAGGCCCAGAAAATATTGCGCATACGCTAGCATAATTGCACAAACTGAAAATAATTTGGACAATATATTTAAACTTGCAATAAATTTATAAAAATGTAAAAAAATCAAACTTACACAATCATAACCTCAAAATCATTTTTCCTTTACATAATTCATCTCTCATTTCTCATTCTACTTTTAGCCTAGTAAACTTTGCACATGTGCAATCGTATTTACACACACGAGAGAAAAGTTGCACATAAATATTCAATATAAGTTGTACATACAAAAAAAGAAGTTAAAGTCTCTGAATCAATCCACTGCTCTTCCTGTTTTTAATACTGTTCAACTTCACTCGAAATAATGTTTTCTTCTTTTCTTGAATATCCATAACCCAAGTCATATTAGCTAAAAAACAATCGATAATAACCCCAATTTTTTGGGACCTTTATAACCTTTAAATTTCAAAACCCGATATTGAAAGAAGAAACCTTCAAATTTCAAAACCCGATAATGAAAATTGAAATATTTTGAAAGTTAATTATTTATTGATTAACAACTAGATACAATTTAAATTGCAATATAAATTTGACATATTTATCTACATATGTGTAAGTGTGTTATTTTTTTGATCAATAGTAATTAGTAATATATCATGATCAATTTGTTTAGTTTTTTTATTTTAATTTTTTTCCAGTATCATGCATCTTAAAGTATATGTCTTGATATCAAAGGAGATTGATTAACGATTTTAACTCAAAGTCAACATGATGATACCAATATATATTTTAGTTCTAATGAACAAGTTAAAAATTTGAGAATCTTTTGGATGAAGGAAAAGGTTTAAATTTGGAAAAAGAAAAAATGGAAGGAGATTAATGAATTTGGTTTTGAAATAGTCACTGAAACTTGTTATAAAATGATAATGAAGAAGTGATTGTACATGAAAAAGAGTACGTAAAATGTATAAATTAATTAACATGTATAGTACGTACGTGTAATAGTCCCTTGACACAATCTCTTGTAAGTGGAACTTCAAGATTAGGATCCTCGGCCTGTTTCAACAACACGTCTACCATGTCCATTTCCTTATTACTCCTAATTCTAGCTTGATGATCATCAATCACATACTCGTAAAACCTGTCCATTTTCTTGGACAAAACCTTCATTCTTTTAACGTATCCCTGCAAATCGACGAAGCTAAGCCACGGTATCCAATCCCCGACGTTGATCGCCCCACCGAGAAAGAACCACTCATCTGCCATCTCTTGTAAGCTACCAAGCTTGAAAAAGGACTTGTCTTCTTCTCTTTCACTAAAGTAGTTATTCCCAATTACGATCCTACTTATAGTAGAAAGAGTAAGACGCGATAATTGGTCTCTTAGCACGACTGGCTTCCCCGAGAGGGAATGCAGACGGGAAAGAAAGTCACGCCTCTCCTCAACGCGAAATTGCTCGAAGAATTCTAGTCTTTTGTGCTGAACACCTCCGAGAGGTAGATTTTACGCCTTGTATCCAATGCGGGCCGTAGGGGGCCCACAGCATGCCCGAGTAATTGAAGCTAGTGTATTTTCCAGCAGCAAGGGCTGGCCTCGAGGCAAAGGCTGCATCATGTACCTTTAGGAACTGTTTGGCCATCTCAGGTGATGATGCAATCACAACCGGAAATTTTTGAATTTTATGTTATGACCCTGGATGACCCACGAATCGCGATTCTTTATGATATTGTCAAAAGCCAGCCAAGTTCAAGACGGATTTATTTTGGGCATATCCCAAAAGGCCTCATACCAATTGAGATTGTGTCATCCTAATAAACCCCATGATCCTCCCATATTATTTCGATGTGGGATATTGTTTGAACCCCAACATTTTAGTAGCATTATATCACCATATTTTTGTGATAAATTGTGAAGGGATTGATGTGCGGTTGAACCAACAAGAAGGTTTAGGTTACCAATTATAGGCCATGGTTTGGGCCCTGGTGGGAGATTTCGATTAGGGCTAGGGTAGCTACATATAGTAAGGCGAATAATAACAAAGAATTCTCCATTAATGGTGAAAGATAAGAACAGGTTGGCTTAGAGATTCTTTCTTGGAGGTTATTAAGTGCACTTATATATATAGTGTTGAAGATGATAGATAAATATCATCAATCTCTTAGTTTTTTTTTTTTTTATTTATATTTTTAACTTTGCATGTGATTGATACATGATTGAATATCACAAGCCTCACTGAAATCCCCAATTTAAAATGGCACATGATTGACATGCTAGTGAACAACGTCGTTTTGGGGTGATTTTCGACAACAAAGGACGACAATTGAATAATTCTAGTAGTTATAGGACTAAATCATTTTAAAAAATATTTATGGGACGGAAATTGAGCCATTCTAACAGTTGTGTGACTAAATCATTCTAAAAAATTATTATGGGGCTAAATAAAAAAAAGGTACAAATATATGGGACCATTTATAAGATTTAATCCCTGAAAAGTTTGTTGTAGTGATGTGGATTATAGTAAGACAGAACGTGTGTGGTTGAATTTCATGGCATGAATGAAATCTAGGAGATAACCATTTAATGGTTGCAGTGAATTGCAGGACAGGTGGGAAATTTGAATTGGTTCTTATTTGAAAGATATCAACAATAGATTTTTGTGCAGTTTCATTTTTCTGTGTGATTTTCTTATGTTCCAAATATATCTCACTTTCTGGATCTTTAACATATGGACCTAGGATTATGGTGGGTCATTGGATAATATTTTAATTTCCACTTGTCATACATCCACAATATTGAACATGGGGTACCGTGGAACACTGAAAGGAACAGATGATATCATTCGATTTTTCTGTAGCAATATTATATGAAAAATATCTATGTATAAGGGGAACTTGTCTTGATCATGGTTATTTTTGGATACCCCACTTGTAGCCTTGGTGTTTTCTTGACTTTTTGGATCGTAGCCCCACCTCCCTTTTCCTTTACTAAGGGAATCAATTGAGTGAGTCCAATTCATGAATGAAATGAAGGCGTGAATATTATACATGAACAAAATTTTAGTCCTTTTGAACCAAAATTGATACCCAAATGATAAAAAATTAAAAAAAGTCTAATATACATGAACAAAATGCCTTTTAAGAAAAAGGTTATATATTCTGGACTAAAATTGACAACCGAAGGACCAAATTTTAAAAGTCTAATATACCTGAACAAAATTTTAGTCCTTCTGGATCAAAACTGACACTTAAATGATCAAAATTGAAAAAAATAATAATTAAAAAATACAATTATATATAGTTTTACAATAAAAAACATAGAAAGACTTACTGATATATATATTTTAGAATTGTAATTTACTAATAGGTATAAAATTATTATTCGTTTGTACCTATGAGTAACTTACATAAAAAATTGTACCTATGAGTAGTTTTTTCAAAAGCATAATAGTCGCATCGCCAAAGTTGAAAAGGGCTTTCTGTTTTTTGTGAGGTGTTAGTTTCTATTCCTGGTGGGGGCTTAATGCCCTTACTAAAAAATTCAATTTGTTCGAAATCTGATGGGCATTATACCCTATTAAAATTTCTCAACTTTTCTTTTACTTATGTTGAAAGAAGAAACCTTTAAATTTCAAAACCCGAGACTGAAAGAAGAAACCTTCAAATTTCAAAACCCGATAATGAAAATTGAAATATTTTGAAAGTTAATTATTTATTGATTAACAACTAAATAAAATTTAAATTGCAATATAAATTTGACGGCTAGGATGCATGGGTACTCAGAATTTTTGAATAATGCAGTGTCGGATACTTTGTGGGTATTTGGGTACGCGGATATGGGTGGAATACACACCCGATACGCCACGTGGCATGTCCCAATTAAAAATATTAATAATAATTCTGGGTACCGTGTAGGGCAGGCTGATCGCCGTGTCGGACACGATAGGGTACACGTGGAGTCAAATTTGTGTAATTTTTTTTTTGCCTTGAAATAAATTTATTTTATATTAAATTAACCAAAATTAGACCACAAACAGTAAAAAAATATTGACTCGCTATTGCTCACACGGTCACACCACTGTCAAACTGTTAGTCGTTCACATATTTTATTACAATGTTCATCTCAGTTTGATTTTATATTTATTTAGGTGTTAAAAAATTGCATAGGTTACAAAGGCACATATTTTTCATAAAATAATTTGTGAAAAAAATTATATATATACAATAAAAATATAAAATAATTTGAAAAATTATAATCGTACCGAGGCCGTATCTTACCCAATTATTTTTAAAAATATGTGTTCCAGTACCCACACCGTATCATACCCGTATCCGTGCAACCTATTTTGACATATTTATATACATATGTGTAAGTGTGTTATTTTTTTGATCAATAGTAATTAGTAATATATCATGATCAATTTGTTTAGTTTTTTATTTTAATTTTTTCTTCCAGTATCATGCATCTTAAAGTATATGTCTTGATATCAAAGGAGAATGATTAACGATTTTAACTCAAAGTAACGTGATGATATCAATATAATATATTTAGTTCTAATAAACAAGTTAAAAATTTGAGAATCTTTTGGATGAAGGAAAAGGTTTAAAATGGAAAAAGAAAAAATGGAATTTGGTTTTGAAAAAGTCACTGAAACTTGTTATCAAATGATAATGAAGAAGTGATTGTACATGAAAAAGATGATGACTTTGTTCAAGATGAGAGTGTAAATAGACGAACCTTGATGATCCAGGAAAGTGGAACAATATGTATCACAAAGTTAGAGATTTTCTTAGTGGCGACAGGTCCCTATAGAGATTTTTATAGCTTGTAATTATCAAATGGTGAGGAAATAGATAGAAGTTGGCTATACTCAATTTTTTTACACAAAATTTTATGTTTTTGTTTTAAGTTGTTCAAGGAAAAAGCCATATCCGAATTCAGTTTGTTAGCTAATGAAAATTATAATGATTGTCATGATCTAAGTAGTTGTTCGAGAAGTCATGAAGTTTGCAAGGCATAAAATGTATGACTGATTGCCTTGAATTGAAAAGAAGGTTAACAAAAAGCGAGACAATTGATGCAAGCATATATACAAGTTCACCTCAACAAAGAAAAAGAGCATTGGAAACTAAGTGTTGTAGCAAATAATTACTATTGTGCAAAGATTGACAAAAAATAATCACGTGACGAATATAAAAAACAAAACAATTCAAATTCAAAATTAATATCTATTACCTATCTTTCTACATTTTACCCAATAATACCATGAGTGATATTGTTAAACTTCAACACAACTTCCTTTGACGGGTGTGGGGGGGGAGTACTTCAAAAATTGTGTGGGTTTGGTTGCAACACCAAAAATAAGGGGGGTCTTGGGGTTCGGGATTTAAATTTGTTCAATAGGTCTCTTATTGGGAAATGGATGTGGAGGCTTTCGACGGAGAAAAACAGCTTGTGGGTCAAAATAATGGAGTCTAGATATGAGGGTGAGTTGGGAGAAAAACAACTTGTGGGTCAAAATAGTGGAGTCTAGATATGAGGGTGAGTGGGGGAGGGAGTCGGTGGCTTTTCGTGATAGGGATGGGAGGGGCTGGTCGGGTTGGTGGAGGGACTTGGTGAGATACGCTCTTGGTGATCGGGAGGATTGGTTTAAGGGTAGATTAGAGAGGATGTTGGGGATGGTAAGGATATCTCTTTTTGGGAGGATGTGTGGGTGGGTGGGGTGTCTTTGAAATTCAAATTCCCAATGCTTTATCATCTTAGTCTTGACAAGGATGTTAAAATGGGGAATATGGGTGTGTGGGAGGAGGGGGTGTGGTGTTGGTGATGGAGGTGGAGGTGGAGGGTAAATTTATTTGTACGTGAAATGGAACTTTGTTATGCTCTTATCTCTCTTATTAACAGGTCACTACCTAAGCCCAATTAAATGGCAACACGTGTACAAATTACATATTAATATCAAATAAATTTATTTATTGGGAATTTACTAAATTAATTCTCCAAATTAAATAATTGATATTTAATATATACACGGTACAAGTCAGTCAAATTTTACGAGCAGTCAAATACTCATATGTAGCGAATCAGACTGATATTTGGTCATAAATATAAGGGAATTAATGACAAATCAATTAAATTAATGATTTGCGTTAATTATGCCAATCAAATCCCTTCGACCAATCAGAGGCCGCCACGTTGCACCTTAATTAATGAAAGTTTATCATCCCTCACCTATAAATAGGGGCCCAAACTTTTCATTTTAGACACCAACATTCATCAACATTCAGACGAGCAAGACGAGAAGAGTCCAGAGCTCCCTGCAACTGTTCTTGAAGATTCGAAGCAGCTTCAAAGGTGTTCTTCGTCCAAATCATCCAGAAAAGACGTTTGATCAGAGATTAAGGCTCGAAGTCCCTCCGATCAGACGTTTCTTGAAAGGAAAATTTTGAAGATTTGAAGGCGTTCTTCACCAGCTCCAAGGCGTTCTTCACAAAACCGCCCAGAAACGACTCCAAATCCGAGATCAAGGTGCTGAGCCCCCTAGATTCAGCGTTTCTCCAAAGAAGTTCTTCGTTCAACCCCTTGAAGATTCAAAGATCTTCATCAATTACTTAAAGATTCAAAGATCGTTCTTCATCAAATTCGAAGGCGCTCATCTAGAAAATCTTCAAAAAACAACGTTCGATTCAAAACAAGACATTCAGTCCTTGAATCGATGTTTCAAATTCATCACTTCAACTCCAGACAAGATTAAAGCGAGAACC
Organism: Stenogyne calaminthoides; assembly: GCA_037126765.1. Classification (NCBI taxonomy): domain Eukaryota; kingdom Viridiplantae; phylum Streptophyta; class Magnoliopsida; order Lamiales; family Lamiaceae; genus Stenogyne; species Stenogyne calaminthoides. The sequence goes on along the minus strand of JBBCBC010000029.1, from coordinate 1,157,795 downwards.
GTTACAAAAGTCATCCAAGTGAAGATCAACGTCAATGAAGAGAAGAATCAGAGGAATAAATTAGAGATCGAACCCGCTATATTCATTCAAGAAATTCAAGTTGTAAATCATATTTCCGTATTTTTATTCAATTCACTAGATTTGTACTTACAAATTTGGCACGCCCAGTGGGACTGCTCTACCTCTCATCTCTTCTCTTTCAAAGAAAAGATTCAAGATCTTCAGCATGTCTTCTCATAGGATCTTCTACGTCAAGTTCGGTCCTTCTGACACTGAAGAAGCCAATGTTGTTACTCGGAGTATGTCCAAAAGATTGAGCTTTGGGACATATTCAGAAGCCAACCCTTCAGTTGGAACTACTGCAAACAGGCCTCGCCCAATTGCTGAAAGTGACGAAGACAACTCAAGGGACTCCACTCCTCGATCCTTGTCAAGATCTTCTTCGAACTCAAGCACAGCTTCTGTTATGATGGAGGGGGCTACCACTGTTGAAGAACAACTTGCCAACTTGACTAAGGTCATTGAAGGAATTGCAACGAAAGTCCAGAATCAGGATTCACAGATATCTCTCTTGATGAACAAGGGAAATGGTGGTGAGGCAAGCCACACAAAACAAAAGCAAGTTGATGAACAAGAAGATGTTGGAAATTCAACCAAGTATCAAGCTGGAGAGACTGAGCATACAGAGAAGGAAATGTTGATTTCTTCTGATGGAGGGATTGATATGCTTCAGCTCAAGGAGTTCATCTTGGGAACTGTAAAAGCAAGGTACGACGAAGGTTCCAAGTCATCCTTCTCCTACACCAAATCATACACTAAGAGGATCGATAGCTTGAAGATGCCAGCTGGATACCAACCTCCATAGTTCCAACAATTTGATGGTAAGGGAAATCGGAAGCAGCACGTGGCTCACTTTGTTAAAACGTGAAATAATGCCGGGACTTATGGCGATCACTTGGCAAAACAATTCGTACGATCCTTGAAGGGAAATGCCTTTGACTGGTATATTGACTTGGAAGCTAAATCCATTGACAACTGGGATCAAATGGAGCAAGAATTCTTGAATTGCTTCTACAGCACTCGGAGAACTGTCAGCATGATCGAGTTGACCAACACCCGCCAATGGAAAGAGGAGCCCATGATCGATTATATTAACCGATGGTGGAATCTGAGCTTGAATTACAAAGACCGACTATCTAAAACTTCTGCAATCGAAATGTGCATCCAGGGCATGCAGTGGGGTCTCCGTTATATTCTTCATCATGACATGGAGCTAAGCATGACCGAAACTGGAGCTGATGGACGGCCAATTCAGGAACCTCGAAGGTTCAAAGACAATCAGAAGGTCAAGAAAGGGGGTAGAACCTTTGTCAAGACTCCAAATAGAGAATCCATGCAAACAAATGCAAGAACTGCTGCATACAAAAGTAGAGATGATCGAGCCGACAAGGGGAAAAGTGTTGCCCAAGAAGGGGGGCAAAGAAGAAGAACCTTGAAGGAAATGCAACAAAGAGAATACCATTCCTAAATTCCGACGTCACAGGGATATTTAATGACTTGATAGAGAAAAAGCTCATCGATTTGCCAAAAATGAAGCGATCGGAAGAAGCTGGACGTACGAACAACCCAAAGTACTACAAGTATCACAGACTCGTGGGTCATCCAATTCAAGATTGCTTTGTCTTCAAAGATAAAGTTATGCAGCTGGCCGAGCAAGAAACAATAGTGTTAGAAGAAGAGACTATCTAAAGTCTCTTAAAATCAAACCTCCTTGACAAGAGACTAAACTATCTGAAATGCTCCTTGATACGAGTGAAAACTATCAAACAAATTCTAGTCAAAAATCTTCAAATCCAAATCCAAATGAAGAAATTGAAATAAAATTCATACTTCATTCACTTCAAGTCGAAAAATGAAGCTGAATAATTCATACTTCATTCACTCTAAGTCTAGAAATGACTGTGAATAAATTTTCGTGCTTCATTTACTCAAAGTCGCAAAATGACTGTGAATAAATTTCTTGCTTCATTCACTTGAAGTCGAAAAATGACCGTGGATAAATTTTTTGTGCTTCATTCACTCCAAGTCCAGAAATGACCGTGAACAAAGCACGAGGGGACATTTGTAAGCAAATAAAATTTACGCCCAATTAAATGGCAACACGTGTACAAATTACATATTAATATCAAATAAACTTATTTATTGGGAATTTACTAAATTAATTCTCCAAACTAAATAATTAAATAATTGATATTTAATATATACACAGTACAAGTCAGTCAAATTTTACGAGCATTCAAATACTTGTATGTAGCGAATCATATTTGGTCATAAATAGAAGGGAATTAATGACAAATCAATCAAATTAATGATTTGCGTTAATTACGCCAATCAAATCCCTTCGACCAATCAGAGGCCGCCGCGTTGCACCTCAATTAATGAAAGTTTATCATCCCTCACCTATAATAGTGGCCCAAACTTTTCATTTTAGACACCAACATTCATCAACATTCAGACGAGCAAGACGAGAAGAGTCCAGAGCTCCCTGCAACCGTTCTTGAAGATTCGAAGCAGCTTCAAAGGTGCTCTTCGTCCAAATCCGAGATCAAGGTGCTGAGCCCCTCCGATTCGGCGTTTCTCCAAAGACGTTCTTCGTTCAACCCCTTGAAGATTCAAAGATCTTCATCAAACACTTAAAGATTCAAAGATCGTTCTTCATCAAATTCGAAGGCGCTCATCTAGAAAATCTTCAAAAGCAACGTTCGATTCAAAACAAGACATTCAGTCCTTGAATCGACGTTTCAAATTCATCACTTCAACTCTAGACAAGATTAAGGCGAGGAACGTTACAAAAGTCGTCCAAGTCAAGGTCAACGTCAACGAAGAGAAGAATCAGATGAACAATTTAGAGGTCGAACCCGCTATATTCATTCAAGAAATTCAAGTTGTAAATCATATTTCCGTGTTTTTATTCAATTCACGAGATTTGTACTTACAGTAAGAAAGGTAAATGCTTATCAATCGCTTTATGGCAATATGTTGTGTGGCTCAATTGGAAACATAGGAATGCGGCTATCTTCGAAGGGACTGTTTTTGGAGTTGAGAGGGTTGTGGAGGAATTGAAAAGTTGACTAAGGAGTTGGTGTTGTATTAAGTTTGTTGATTGGCATCGTTTTTGTTTTATCGACTGGCTTGCGAATCCTAAAATATTCTTAGATTGATTGATTTATTCATTGTTTATATGCTGATGATCTCATACCCTTCCTCATTTTTTTTAATAAAATTTTCTTTTACCGATAAAAAAAGAATATCATAGTGCGTAGAACAAAATTAAACAAAACAATTTAAATTCATTAACCTATCCGAAATCAATACAGGTGGGGTGGAAGTGTAGGTTCTATAATGATAGAAAGAGGCATTTTAGGATGTGTAGTAAGTCCATACTCTTCCTCCATACATATATCTTGCGGCTTCATCCCCTCTACCAATTTGAAGTTAAATCCATGCAACAAATTGGTAAATATTGTTGGAACCATCTTAAGTGCAAGGTTGTACCCCGGGCATCTTCTCCTACCCGACCCAAATGGCAAAAGGGAAAAATTATTACCCGATGAATCAATTTCTTTTCCCATAAACCTCTCTGGCAAGAATTTTTCGGGTGCATCCCATGAGTTAGGATCTCTCCCTATGCTCCATACGTTGATGAGGTCTATCGTTCCTTTTGCTATGTCATATCCTGCAACTGTTTCCAGGATCGGTGAGTGAACTAGCCGACGGGATGTTATTCCCGCATTTCGAGAAGGGTGTGGTAGCAAGGTGGTAGGCCGAGCGGACGGTGAACTTGCCATTTCTCGTATGGTTCCAGATAAGCCTGTCACTCGGTCTGCGAGTGCTTAAAGGGATGTTGAGGATATTTACTGCGTCCTCCTCCGGGAAACATTGGAGGACCTTCCGAGAGTCCCAGCTCTGCCCGTTGTCATTCATCAAATCTGCAACCAGCCACTCCCGATCGCCCCCCCGTGCTGCATCAAAAATAGGGGCATACCGCACCTCATCGCCCAACCACCGACCCTCAAAGAAGCGAGTAGTGGCCCCATCCCCGATTCTCCAAGCACTTCCCGCTTCGATGAGGTCACGGGCTTTCAAAATACTTCTCCACAGATAGCTCGGTTGGTACCCTATGGTTGCCGATCCAATATCACCTCTTGGATAATATCTCGCTTTCAAGATTTGGGCCGCGAGAGAATTACCATTATGTAAGAGTCGCCAATATTGTTTTGCAACCATAGCAAGATTGAAAAAGTACATCTCTCTAAACCCGAGCCCCCCACAGTTTTTCGGTCTAGATATCTTCTCCCAACTAAGCCAATGCATCTTCTTCTCATCCGGGCTAGCACCCCAATAGAATCGGGCCACCAACTTCTCGATATCCTCGCAAAGTGATATTGGGAACAAAAAACAGCTCATAGCATAGTTGGGGATTGCTTGAACCACCGTTTTGAGAAGAATTTCTCTCCCGGCCTTAGTTAACGATTTCTCCTTCTACCCCTTTAGTCGAGTGATAATTCTCTCCACAACACTTTGGAAAACCTCTTTCTTACCCCGCCCAATAATTGTTGGGAGTCCCAAGTATTTTGTGTACTGATTGACCGGTCTTGCCCCCATTTGTTGGCCAATTTCCTCTCTCCTATCATCCGGAACATTCCCACTCGTAGTAATTTCCGACTTTTCCAAGTTTATTCGTTGTCCCGAAGCTCCCTCATACTTAGAGATGATCTCTCTAACTTTTTCTATCTTGCCGTGAGTGGCTCGGAAGAACAGGATGCTATCATCCGCAAAGAAGAGGTGTGATACCGGGGGAGCCCCTCGTGCCACTTTGAAACCCGTGATCTCCCCCCTCGCCTCAGCTTGTTTGATAAGAGAGGAGAAGCCTTCTGCACAAATAAGAAAGAAATAAGGAGATAAGGGATCCCCCTGACGTAGTCCCCGACTGGGTGTGAAGCTTTTGGTCGGGCAACCGTTAATCAGGAGGGAATAAGACACCGTGGTGACACATCGCATAATCAACTCAATCCACTAGTTAGCAAATCCCATTTTCTCACACATAGCACGCAAAAAGACCCGTTCAACTCTATCATGAGCTTTACTCATGTCGAGTTTTAGAGCAATATGACCACATTTTCCTTTCTTCTTCTTTTTCATGAAATGGAAAATTTCAAACGCAACCATGGCGTTATCGGTAATAAGGCGGTTTGGTATGAAGGCGCTTTGGTTTGGGGACATTATTGAGTGTAGAGTGGATTACAACCTATTTGCTATGGTTTTAGTTATGACTCGAACAACCACATTACAAAGGCTAATGGGGCGAAAGTTTTTTGGGCTTTCGGAGGATTTAACTTTTGGGATCAAGACAATGTGAGTATGGTTAAGCAGCGGAGGATCCATTCCCATATTAAGGACACCCAAGCAAGTATCAATGAGAGATAAATGAGTAATGTGCCAAAATTTTTGAAAGAAGAGAGGAGGCATACCGTCGGGCCTTGGGGCCTTTGCCGGGTGCATCTGTTTAAGAGCTTGCTTGACCTCCGTTGCTGTAAAAGGCTGAGTAAGGTACTCGTTCATGTCATCTATGACGCTTGGTGCGATTGATTCTATTATATGGTGCATATCACTGATCCTTTCCGAAGAGAACAACTCCAAAAAAACTCCCTCATAACCCTCCCCACATTCTCCTCTCCCGCCACCCACAGACCCTCTTTATCTTTGAGCTTGAGGATAGTATTTCTCCTCTTTCTTTGCGAAGCTTTTTTGTGGAAGAAAGTGGTGTTTCGGTCCCCATCTTTAAGCCAAAGAGCATGAGACCTTTGAAACCAAAAAGTCTCCTCCCACTTAAGGAGGTCATCCAGCTCCCTTTGTTTCTCTCCCATTTGTTTAATGGTTCCCTCAGTCGGTTCCCCTCTCTGCAGTTTATCCAATTGCTCCTTAGCCTGTTTGATTTTTTCCCCAAGTTTACCGAAGGTGTTTCTGTCCCATTGGCTAAGTTTGATGCCGCACATTCTCGTTCGCTCCGTGAAAGCAGTAGTGTGGTTGCTAGGATCCCACCCCTGTTCCACGATCTCCTGACATTTGTCATTTTCCAGCCACATTTTCTCAAATCTAAAATTTTTTCTATGAGCTCTGCTGGTCCGGGATTGACCCTGTTGTTCATTACCCTCCAGTAGGATAGGGGAGTGGTCTGATTGAAATCGAGGGAGGTGGAGAACCCTAACTGAAGGAAAAAGGAGTTTCCATTCTATATTGGCGAAAGCCCGATCAAGCCGGACTTGAATGTTATCGTATCCCGAGCGGCCATTTGTCCACGTGAATTTGTGGCCCGAGAAACCCAAGTCCTGAAGCTCAAATTCCCCCACAGTTGATCTAAAATTGTTCATGTGTGATTTAAATATTCATCCCGAATAGATCCGGGCGATTAATTCCCCAACAACTGGTATCAGAGCCTCGGGTTCGGGCTCTGAGTTTTAAATTGTAATTTAAATTATTTTCATTAAATTTGAAATTGGATAGTAGAATTGCTAGATCTTTTTTGCAGGTATCCAATTGTCATGGTATTTGATGAATGTTTATATTTATGCATGCATATAAATTGTGGTTTTAATTCGATTTGTTCGAATCCGTTTTGCCTCGTGAGAAAATCCACGAGTAGATTAGGATTTGTTTGATTTGATCAATGTAATAGACTAGTCTAGATCTAGGTTAATTTATTTTTTGTAAATAAATTGTAACCGGATCGAGAACGAAGACGAAGAATTAAAATCGGGCGACCAAGTGCCCAGACGTACGCGGGCCAAGGCACAAAATGCTAGGCGGATCAGACGGGGTTTGGCAGAGGCGCGCGCACGACGGGGCAAGTTCCGTGGCCGAGCACCGGCGAGATTGGCGGCCGAGGTGAAGGCGGCTGGCGCTACGGCGACACGCGAATCCGCACGCGAAGCGAACGCGGCGCGCGACACGCAGGGCGAAGCTCGCATGGCCGAGCATTGTGTGACGGGGAGCAGCTGGGGCGCGACGCGGGACGATGGGACGGGCAGGCGTAGGTAGGGCGCCATGATCCTTGCTATTGCCGAAAGTGCCGCGAGCGAGCGGGCGGGATGGCCGGCCAAGACGCGGTGTGCGCAAGTAAGCGTTACAAAACGGATCGTCGTTCCGGATTGTGAGCTACCCAATGCCAAACGCTATTTCGACTGGAGACGGAGGACATTATAAAGAAAAATGTTATGACGAATGGGGAGCTTTTCGAGATGAACGATGAAGGCTATGAAGACGATTTCTCAAGATCAAGACATGACAAAATTAACCGTGACAATTGGATATATGTTCCCAATGTGTTTAATTTTTGTTTTGATAATTGTGCATTATTATATGCTTATTTAAATTTTGTTTAAATATGCGATGCATGAGAAAATGTTTTTGAAAAATCTCACCTTCAAAAATTACTAAGTATGTTTAAATAATTAATTGAAAATTTTATTCTGGATAATAAAATTGAATTAATTTTGATCTCCATGATTTATTTATTTGTGGATTCTTTTGGAGAAATTCCCCCCACGGGACGGCCAAAAGATAGATTTCACATGAATGAATTCCGAAAGGATGATTGTGGGTTATTAGTAGTGGCGACGATGACCCTCCCCACGAGGCTCGTTCAAAACAAAATAATAATTCTGTATTTAATCATGATTATTAATTGGGTATAAAATTGATATGCATATACTTCCCCGAAGTCCCTGTCAATTTTATATTGGTCAAGTGGGAGCCAACTATTAATCTGGATATTAAAGGTTTGTAACTGTTCTTGTTTGTAACCTGCTTGAATGAGTTTAAATAATGACCCACCCCACGTGGCTTATTTACACTGTTTTGAGATGTTGGCTGATGCATGTTCATTTTTTTTTGAGATTTTAATATGATACATGTGATCGAATTGTGTGATAATTTTGTACTTTTACAAATAGTTATTTATTTCAGTTCAGCATGTCGTAACCTTTTAATCCACTTTTATTATACTTAAAGTTAATTATATGGGAAACTATGTTGATTGGAAACGAAAAAATTATGATTGTCCTAACTGGACAAAAGCACAAGTGGATTCTTGACACACCAAAAACAAATGAGCCAACTGACGAGTAAAAAACGCGGGGCTCGTCAGATCACCTTGCGAGAGATATCGCTGAAAATGGTGGAGGGCAACCCCGCAAGGGATTACGTCCTCAAAATTGATGGCTCATCTGAACAAACTTGAGGATCTGGGTGCAGATTATGATCTAAAGACCCAGATCAATTTGCTACTCCACTCTCTGCCCAAAAGTTTTGAGCACTTTGGCCTCGCTAGCTGATTTGTAGTAAACTTTTGTCGCGGCAGATACGTTGATGGGGCACAAAACTCAAGCTTTGATCGACAAGTGGTCCATCTTCATCTTCTAGGCCAAGGGTATGCAAGAAGAAGAAGAGGACCAAAAGCCATAAGCAATCAAACTCAACTGTTGCCAAGGGCAATGGTAAGATGAGGAATGCTTGTGGTGTCAAGGAAAATCCAAAGAGAAAGTGCTTCAACAACGGTAAGGACAATGGAGGTTTGCCTGTTTCAACCCCAAAAGGGATGGAAAGAAAGGTAATTCTCACGCACTAGTTGTTGAAACTTGTTTAGCGGCGTATGTCTCCCATTTATGGGTGGTGGATACGGGATCCACTGATCATGTTTTTTTCACATTACAGGGGTTCAAGCGGACCCGACAACTTAGTGGGAGTGAGATCCTCATCACACTGGGCGATGCTACGAGAGTGGCAGCTGAAGCAGTGGGAGAAGTGCACCTGTCTTTTGAAGACAAAGTTTTAATTTTAAGAGATGTTCTTTACGTTCCTAGTTTTAGAAAGAATTTAATTTCAATTTCTAAACTTTACCTTGATGGATATTTGGTTACTTTTGACAAAGTTGTTACCATTTCTCTTTATGATAAATTTATCTGTCATGGAACGTTGTCGAACAATTTCTATACAATTAACTGTGCACACCACTCACGAAATGCATCCTATAACACATCAATTGTTTCCGATAAAAGAAAATATCATCAAACGTGAACGAGACACTTCTATGGCATCTAAGATTGGGACATATTAATCAAAAAAGGATTCAAAGGTTGGTAGAAGATGGTTCATTGGAGTCTCTCCGGGTTGAACCAATCCAAACTTGCGAATCATGTTTGGAGGGTAAAATGACCAAGAGGGCATTCGGAGCCAAGGGGAATATAGCCAAAAAAATGTTAGAAATCGTTCACACAGACGTATGTGGTCCAATGTCAATCAAAGCAAGAGGAGGTTATGAGTATTTCGTCACCTTTATTGATGATTACTCAAGGTATGAATATTTTTTTCCTTATGAAGCATAAATCTGAGATCTTTGAGAAATTCAAAGAATTTAAGGCTCAAGCAGAGAATCATAGGGAAAAAGGTATCAAGTCTCTACGATCCGATCGTGGAGGTGAGTACCTCAGCGATGAGTTTTTGAACTACTTGTCAGATGAAGGGATTGTATCCCAGCTAACTGCACCCGGAACCCACCCCTCAACAAAACGGGGTTGCAGAGCGAAGAAACAGAACTCTTTTAGAAATGGTTAGATCAATGATGAGTTATGCGGATCTACCCAAGTCGTTCTGGGGTCATGCCTTGGAAACAGTGGCTTATATTCTGAACTTGATCCAAATTGGTTCCCAAAACTCCCAAAGAATTGTGGACCGGGCGCAAGCCCAGTTTGAGACACATGAGAATTTGGGGGTGTCCGGCCTACGTGTTGGACAAGGAAGCTGAAAAATTGGATCCTCGATCAGAATTAAGGTTGTTTATAGGATACCCCGAGGGAACAAAAGGGTGTATGTTCTATGGTCCCAAAGATCAAAAGGTGGTAATTAGCACCCACTTTAGATTTTTGGAAGAAGCCTATATGAACAAAAGAAAGCCCAGAAGTGAGATTACCTTGAATGAGCTAAGGGGGCTAACCTCAGTGCCAACTGTACAAGATGACATACCAAACGACACACTTACACAACCGGAACCTCGTCATAGTGGGAGGGTTGTAAGACAACCCGAGAGATTCATGGGGGTAGGAGAGTCCTCGGACTTAGTCCCCGGTCAAGATGAATCAGACCCATGGACTTACGACGAGGCAATCCAAGACAAGGATGCGGTTTCTTGGCAAACAGCAATGGAAGCCGAAATGGGTTCTATGGATCATAACAGAGTGTGGGAGCTAGTCGAACCACTCAATGGGGTCAAACCCATTGGTTGCAAGTGGGTATACAAGAGGAAAAGAGGACCGGACGGGAAGGTGGAAACCTTCAAGGCAAGGCTTGTGGCGAAAGGTTATACTCAGAAAGAAGGGATCGACTATGAGGAAACCTTTTCACCTGTAGCAATGCTCAAGTCCATCCAAATTCTCTTGTCGATTGCTGCGCATCTCGACTTTGAAATCTGGTAGATGGATGTCAAGACGGCTTTCCTTAACGGAAGTCTTGAAGAGGAAATCTATATGCAACAACTCCAACGCTTCATTGAAAAAGGCCAAGAACACCTAGTTTGTAAGCTCAAGAAGTCCATTTATGGACTCAAACAAGCATCCAGAGCTTGGAAACAATGTTTTGATCAGGTAATAAAGTCTTATGGGTTTGATCAAAACGAATACGAAAGTTGTGTGTACAAGAAGCGTGTCGGAACTGCATTGGTATTCTTAGTACTATACGTAGACGACATTCTGCTCATCTGGGACGATGTAAATGTGTTGTCAGACGTAAGGGCATGGCTTTCAAAACAGTTTGATATGAAGTACTTAGGAGAAGCCGGGCACATCCTTGAGATCAAGATCACTCGAGATGGCAAGAAAGGGATGATAGGCTTATCGCAAGCTTCATATATAGACACTGTCTTGAAGCGATTTAGCATGCAGGATTCCAAGAAAGGCTTCGTACCTTTCAGACATGGTATCCATCTATCCAAGAAAATGTGCCCTAAGACACAAAAGGAGATAGATGACATGAAATGCATTCCTTATGCTTCGGCTGTCGGAAGCCTTATGTATGCAATGATGTGCACGAAACCGAATATCTGTTTTACCATTGGCATGGTGGCAAGATATCAAAGTAATCCTGGAAAAGAGCATTGGACGGCAGTTAAGAACATTCTGAAGTATCTGAAAAGAACTCGAGATAGAATGTTAGTTTATCAGTCAGATAGTCTAATCCCCATCGGTTACACGGACTCGTATTTCCAATCAGACTTAGATTCCAGAAAATCTACCTCGGGTAGTGTTTTTTTGCATGGGGGGAGGAGCCATGACATGGAGAAGCGTTAGTATTTAAAATGCATCGCAGATTCTACCATGAAAGGCGAATCGTGGTCTTTGCGAGGTAGCGAAAAAAAGCGGTTTGACTCAAGAACTTCCTAGTGGACTTGGATGTAGTTCCAAATTTGCCCAAAGACAATCATCACATTGTGATAATGCCGAAGCGATTGCAAATTCAAGGGAACCAAGAGCCCACAAGGCCAAAGAAACACATTGAAAGGAAATATCATCTTATACGAGAAATCGTTAAGAGAGGAGATATAGAGGTGGAAAAAGATTGCGTCGAGAAGACAACCCAGCAGATCCATTCACAAAGGGTCCGCCTCGTAAAAACATTAGAGAGACATGTGGAAGGAATGGGTGTCAAGACCGTTGCTAACTGCTTTGAGTATAAGTGGGAGATATTATTAGGTTTGTGTAGGTGACATTAGATGTCACACATTAGAACTACACGAGATATGTTGTAGTATACTTAAAAGCGTAATTTGAGTATAAGTGGGAGATTGTTGGGGTTATCATTGGAAAGTATGCTTTTACTTTGTATAACCAAACTGAATTTCATCTTATTTACTGAAATAAATTATTTATCATCGATGCTTTAAATATCATTGAATGTTACATATATTTCTTTGCATAATTGTTAAATAATTAAGACGTGTTACATTGTAGTTAATTTAGTGATACCGGATCACGAAGATTAAATTAACGGTCCCCTTGTAACTAAAAAAGTACGTTGTTCATTCACGACCTAGATGGAAATGAACAATCCATCGTGAAAGGTTGAAGTGTAAGGCTCAGATTGGCTTGTCTTGACCAAGAGATTACACTATTGCATGACTGATGCACTGAATAGGACCTACATGAGGATAAATTCTTCAGCACTGAATTAGGAAGAATTAGACCTCAGTGGTTCGTTATTTCTTAATCTTCGTCCCTTAAATAGGATCGTGTGTGGCTAGTAATTATTGCTTTGACTTATGACTGGTAGAGAATCAATGAGATTCAATACTTTATATCTTGGGCAATATTATTGGGCACATGCGATTGCTAAGATTTAATACGAAGAATCGTGTGCAAGTAGCTTGTTCGATTTGCCCCCTTGGGAGGTTCATAAGATTTATCATACCAAATCTTGCAAGTGGAATTAGTTTCCGTATGGATAATAATGTTGAACCGTTCCTTGACCAAGGACAAAATATATTAATTAATGGAAAACTATTTCAGTGGCTTGAATTAATTAATGGGCTAGATAATCTTAAACACGGGAAATAATAACCGGGAGCCATATTAACAGTAATATGGGTTAAGATGGATAGTGCAATATTAATTATGTAGTGGGATTAATTAATATTTATTGGCTTGAATAATATTGTGGCTCAATATTGGAAATTCAAGATCCATTGGAAGGTCCAATCTTAATTCTCAAGTAGCCCAAAGATAAAGTCCAATAACTGAAAAATGTGTTTAAAATAAAATAAATTATTGTTGCTTATTTTTCCAAAATTTTCGAAAATATTAAAGGAAGAAAGAGAAAAGCTTTTCTTGGAAAGATTTTATGGAATATGTATTCTTGAAATACAAGATTATCCCATAAATTCAAGAAAAGTCAAAGATCCTATTTCTTCCCTATTTAATAGGAAATTTTCGAAAACCCCTTAATATAAGGAGGTGGGATTTTTATGGAATATTTTAATTATGGAGAAAAGAATATATTGGATATATTCAAGATTTCTTGGAGAGCAAGAAAAAGATTTTCCCATCTTATTCCTAAGGCAAAAATCGGCCACCCCTAGTATTATAAATAGGGGATGAATTTTTTGCCCCCAAGTGCAATTCCATGTGTTGGAAAAATTAGAAATCCACAAAGGTGGTGCAACATAATTTTATTTTCCCTTTTGTTAAATTGTTCGCGAGTTCCTACCACCGGATTGACGAGCAAGGACTTGGGAAGGTCTTTTGGTGTGTTCGTGTGAACGGGATCCATCTTCTCAACGGTTGTCACTCCAAAAGGTTAGTTCACGTAAACCCGTAGCAATTCCGCATGCGTAGGATTTATGTGAACTGTTTATATGCATGATTTGTTGTTGTATTATTATTTGAATTAATATAGGATTAATTCATGCTAGTAATAATTGTTAGAATTAAATTTGTATTTAAATATTCATCCCGAATAGATCCGGGCAATTAATTTCCCAACAGATTGTTACTTTGGGTTTAAGTGTGCGATTTTCCCATTTGGATGATCAATTATTGATTTTTTTTTCCGATGAAATTTGGTACGGTTCTGATTGCTGTGATTTGTTCCTGTTTTTGCTGTTCTTGAGGTTTCTTCTCTATTGGAAAGGGTTTTAGAAAAGTGGGATTTAATGTTTTTTCAACTATAAAGGATATTAAATTTTTTGTAGTCTAATAACTTACATCGGTTTTGATTTTGGTCCCATAAGTATTGACTTTTGATTATGGTCCTATAACTTTCCAAAACTTTTAAAATTGGTCCGTTAAACTGCTGCAATAGGTGACCAAGCCGATCATACGCCATGTGTAGAAACAATGCGCTTATACGCACTTCTTGGACCTTTCTTGGCATGTGAAGACAATTTTCATGAAATCATTAAGGATGAAAAACCCGACTTGTAAGTAATAGGATTAAAATGTTTAGATGGAGCTTCAAAATTAAAGAAAAATAATAATAATTTGACACATGGCGTATGACCTACCTGTTGCAGCAGGTTAATGGACCAATTTAAATTTTTTTGAAAAGTTACAAGACCATAATCAAAAAGCAATACTTATGGGACCAAAATCAAAACCGATGTTTAGACTACAAAAAATTTAATCCCAAAATTTAATTACATACTTGGAGTATAATCGGCTCGGTCATATGCGCTGCAGCAAGTTAATGAACCAATTTCAAAAAATTTGAAATTTATTGGATCATTACATATGAGACCAAAATCAAAACCAATGTAAGTTATTAGACTACAAAAAGTTTAATCCAAAATACTTTCTCCAACTGATTTTGCCTTATCCAGGTTGCATACTCTGTAGGACAATAATTTTGGGGGGTTGTGTTTTAAGGACAATAATTCTACGGACTTGGAAATATAGGACAATATGTTTTAAAATATGTAAATATAGGACTATATGTTTTAAAATCTGTAAATGTAGGACAATTGAGCCTGAATAAGTCCAAATCGGGCTGAAATATCATGTGAGGTTCAAGCTCAATTGTCCTACATTTATATATTTTTAATACATATTGTCCTATATTTACAAATTTTAAAACATATTATCCTATATTTACAAGTTTTAAAATATATTGTCCTATATTTCCATGCCCGTAAAATTAATGTCCTTAAGACACAACCCCCTAAGTTACTGTCCTTAAACATTATTCCCCTCTATAGTTAGATGACCTTCAAGGCCATTAGCACTGTCCATCAGGTAAAGGCGTAAAGCCATTTAAAAAAGGAAATAGTGCTTTTCATTCTCTCCAAACAAGATAATTGTTTTCGGTGAGTTTTACATACACTCTCCATCAGGTAAAGGCATAAAGCCATTTAAAAACGGAAAAGGAGAAATGGCACAGAAACTCTAGGTCTCCTTAATTAGAGCTCAGATACCATGATAAACTTTAGAATGAAAACGAATAACAAAGACAAGCTGCCATATTTCTTTGATGGATGCTTTCTTGATAAGATGATAAAAAGTATTCAAAGATGGTCTAACCTTAAATAGAGGAAGCTAGCCCATGTTATTGTGACACATGTCGATGACAACTATAAAGGGATCAGATGAAATCTTAAAGGGAATATTCCAAATATCCAAAAGTATTAGTTCATTCTTAAACGTAATACTTCATTTTTCTTAAGATTATCAACTCATACTCTTCATGCACACGTGCTATCTTCAACAACAACACGATAAATTGTAAAATAAGAAAAAACAAAAAATCATCAAGTAAACTACAAAATATAAATTAATATATATTCCAAATTATACGAGTTGACATGAACACAACATAACACGACACGAATACAATATGAATATTTCGTGAACAAGATAAACCCATTAACCTTCAATCACGTGCATTGGTATATATATAAGACAAACGTGTATTGGAAATCCTGGCAAGTGTGACAAGTGGGAAAGTAGGATTGGTTCTTATTTGAGAGATAACTGTTCTCTTTTTTAATATAGGTGTGGTGGAAGTGTAGTTTCCATGATAATGGAAAGAGGGTGTCTTGGATGTGTAGTAAGTCCATATACTTCCTCCATACATATATCTTGAGCCCTCATATCCTCCACCAATTTCATGTCAAATCCATGGATCAAATTAGCCAACGTTGTTCGAACAACCTTAAGTCGGAGGTTGTATCCGGGGCATCTCCTCCTACCCGATCCGAATGGCAGCAACTCAATGTTATTTCCCAAAGTCATATCGATTTCTTTCCCCATAAACCTCTCTGGTAAGAATTTATCTGGTGCATTCCATGATTCGGGGTCCCTCCCTATGCTCCATGCGGTGATGATGATTGTCGTTCCTTTAGCTATGTCGTAGCCTGAAACATTGCAGTCCTCAATGGCGTAATGAGGGGCTAAAAGTGTGGCAAGCGGATGCAACCTGAACGACTCCATGACAATGGCGTCTATGTAGGGCAATTGGTTGAGATCGTTCTCTTCCACCCACCTGTTTCTCCCGATTACCCTATCAAGACCGTCTTTCGCCTTTTCAATTATGTGTGGTTGTTTTAGTATCTCGTGTATAGCCCACTCGATTGAGGTAGCTGAGGTATCCGTGCCAGCAACTAATAGGTCCTGCAAGTATATACAAATATGATCAGTAGATCTCTTGTGCATCAGGTGCACCGTTCAACTCAAGTGCATTTTTAAACATGCAAGCTTTTTTAATTGAAACATGCAGGTTATTTTCGTGTATCAGTGAAAACAACTTGCATGTTTCAAAAATGCACTTGAATTTCACGATGCACCATATTAAGATCTAATCTATTAATTACATATTAATTATACCATGTGATGATAATTAGAATATCACCGTTAATGAGGTGATTGGAAGAATTCCACTATAAATAAGGATACAATTACAACAATAATGACCAAGAATTAATGACCAATAATGACCAAGATCTAATCTATTAATTACATATTAATGACCAATAATGACCAAGATCTAATCTATTAATTACATATTAATTATCCTTAATACCCCCCGCAAGCGTTGCGTGGGGTGAAGACAAACGCGAAGCTTGGATCGAAGAAGCTCAAAAGCAGGTCGAGGCAGACTCTTGGTGAAAATATCTGCAAGCTGAAGATGAGATGGAACAAAACGTGTGGAAATCTTCCCAGAGGATACTAGTTCACGAACAAAGTGGTAGTCCAGATCAATGTGTTTTGCTCGTTTGTGAGCAACTGGATTCTGACTGATAAAAATAGCACTCTTGTTGTCACACAAGAGTTCAGGACGATTGGAGATTTTGACCCGGAGCTCATCGAGAAGATTGGTGAGCCAAACAATTTCCGCCGCTGCATTGGCCATAGCACGGTATTCAGATTCACAACTCGAGCGAGCCACTGTAGGTTGTTTCTTTGCACTCCAAGAGATGAGATTTCAAAAAAGAAAAATTGAGTAACCGTGACGTGGATCGCCCGTTTCAATGCACGGGCCCAATCAAAGATCGAGTACCCAATGACAATGACAAACTCGGATGCCGAAAGTAAAGGATAAGCCAAAGTGGATCCCTTTCTTCACATAACGAAAATCCGCTTTTAACAAAGATTAAAATGATCATCCGTTGGTGAGTGAAGAAATTGACTAACAACATTCACAAAGATACGATAAATCCGGGCGGGTAATGGTCCAAATCATCAAGGGCCCCGACTAAAGAGCGGTATAAAGTGGGATCGTGGAACGGTGGGCCATCACTTACCAAAACCTCTCCGGCAAGCGAGGGGTGGAAACGGTTTGGAATCCAATAGTTTTGCCTGTTCCAAAATGTCAAGAAGATATTTGGCCCGACCAACAAAAAGACCATCCGAAGTGTACGAGACCTCAAGACCAAGGAAATAGTTAAGACGCCCCAAATCCTTAATAGCAAATTCCTTATATGCGTGTCGTGCAATGAATGTCTTGAGCATGTCACCATCATTTCTGTGATAATTATATCATCTACGATAAGAGTAGATAGAGAATAGAAGTACCTCGAACGAGATAGAACAAAGATGAGTCGATCGACTCGCCAAATCAAGTCAAGAGATATGTACTAAATCAAATCGTTGAAACCAAGCAAGAGGGGCTTGTTTTGCACCATACAACGCCTTTCTTTTAGGCGACAAACATGATCAGAAAGCGTGGATCAACAAATCCCGGAAGTTGAGCCATGAAAACCGGTTTGTCAAGAAATCCATTGAGAAATGCATTCTTGACATCTAACCGATGCAACGACTAATCGAGATTGCACAAAGAAGAGCAAGAATAACTTAATAGCGAAGAGCGGACTTTGACGACTAGGTGAATGTATGATGAAAATCAGCCCCGAACCCGAAAGTGAACCCCTCGTACACGAGGCGAAGCTTTATGACGCCAATAGTACCATCGAATGAAACTTGGTCCGAAAAACCCACTTCAACCAACAATATTAGTACGTGAAGGACAAGGTACAAGATCCCACGATTATTTTGGACGTGAGAGCATCGATCTCTTCTCGTGATAGCGCGTTGTACAACCATTCTGGAGATTTGGTGGATTTGAAACCCCAGGTTGAGCTAGCAATGAGAGAGAGGATAAGGCAAAGGTAAGAAAGATCAACCGGTAACGAGGCTTGAACACCCCGCAAGACGGGCGCGTCACCATAGGATGGACGGGCCCCGCGACCGGACCGGTGGATCGTGGACCGTAATAGAGCGGGTTCGGGGCCGGGGCGGCTAGTGGTGCCAACGGCGGGTGGAAATTTGGGGCGGCGGTGCCGAGGTGTGCGATGCATTGGGAGTTGTTCCTCATCATCCAAAGGAATGATGTGAGGGAGAAACAAATGGCGATGACACGGGGACGGATGGATGGTGGCAGAGGCATGGGCACGATGATAGTACCATCCAAAAAACTTGAGAAATCCAAATTGGACATCGGTGTTGCCGACGAGTTCTCAGAGAAAGGAAAACATAGTTCATCAAATTGAGCATGCCTCGATAAGAAGACCCGAGAAGTAGCTGGATCGAGGCAACGAAATCCCTTATGTGTGTTATTGTACCCAAGAAAGATGCAAGGCCGACTTTTTGGGTGCCAACTTGTGTTCAGCATAGTCCCTCAAAAATGGATAAACTCGACAACCGAAACGGTTTAAAATTGGCATAGTTTGGAATTGATCCAAAAAGAAGCTCAAAGGGAGACTTGTTAGACAGTACAGATGAGGGCAGACGATTAATAACATAAATCGCAAAGTGGGCAAAAAGCATCAAATTACAACGATACAGAGCATGTGAATGAAATAACATAGAAAGACCATTTTAAATATGTCTATGTCATGCTTCGTTACGCCTATATTCTGGCCGAGGAGTGTATGGACGAGAGATGATGAAGAATGCCATGTAGTGACATAAATTCACGGACTCTAGAATTCACAAATTCGTGCCACCATCACTTTGGAAAACCTTGATTTTTTCCGAAAAAACGAAAGTAATGCATAAAAGCATGAAATTTCACCAAAATATCATAAAATTCGGACTTAGACGAAGGGATAAATCCAAGAGAAATGAGAATGATCATCCACAAAAGCGACATAATATTTAAACCCATCAGACGAGATAATCGGCCGGGCCCACAGATCACAATGGACTAAGTCAAAATTTTTTTGCATCAAGACGTTTTTTCATTCAATGAGAAAAGGTACACATTTGCTCTTAGCCAACCCGACAAGAGAACAAAGTGTAGGAGTCGGTAATAAAAAGTAATAGATAATTGGCCTATCTTTTGCAATAAAGAAATAATAGTAAATGGGACATGCCCCAAAACAAAGATGCCATAAATCAAAACGGCCTTCAAGTTTTTATTCCTAATTGTCAGGAAGAACTAAAGCGGACACCCCGATCAAGCAAATATAAACCTTTATCAACCCTTCCCTGAGCCATAATTTTCTTTGTCACCCGGTTCTGAATGGCAAAGAACTTATCAGAGAACACAACGTCAACAGGGTAATCAGCAGTCAACTTAGAAATAGACAATAAGTTCTTAGTAATGTGGGAACAACCAATACATCCAACAATTTAACATCCCCCAGATAATTTAGAAGTTGCCAATATGCTAAATATTTAAAAGTAACCATTACCAAAAATAATGTAATCGTTACTAAATTGTAAGGCCCGAAGGATTCAAGAATTAGATGTCCGATTCATTATACGCGAGCAAAAAAATGAAGCACCAGAGTCCAAATACCAATCAGGAGTGGAATCAGAAATCTGACATGAGTGATTAAAGGCCTGAGCAAGATCTAATCTATTAATTACATATTAATTATCCTTAATACACCAGGTGCATACAAGACTTAATTGCATATATATATATATATATATATATATATATATATATATATATATATCATCAAACTAAGCAATATTATACACAATTCTGCATGAAATTTTAGGGAAAAATATTTTTTCAAGACAAGAATTTAGTGGGGATTGTGTTTTAAGGACAATAATTTACGAACTTAGAAATGTAGGACAATATGTTCTATAGTATGTAAATATAGGACAATATGTTTCAAAATCTGTAAATGTAGGACAAGCGAACCCGAATAAGCCCAAATCGGGCTGAAATATCACGTGAGTTTTAGGGCTTATTCAGGCTCGATTGTCCTACATTTAAATATTTTACAACAAATTGTCCTATGTTTACAAATTTTAAAACATATTGTCCTATATTTACACATTTTAAAACATGCTGTCCTAAATTTTCAAGCCAGTAAAATTATTATCCTTAAATCACAACCCCTTCTAAGTTACTGTCCTTAGAAAAAAACATCGTTCCTGAAATTTTACATATAACATGATTTCAAAAGAATGAGGGGGTAATTCTTGGCGGTACAAAATTTTTTGAGAAAAACTTCTTGGCGGTACAAATGAGATTGCATATACAGTCAAAATTGCACTTGAAAGTGCAATTGTATCTAAATATAAGCAACTATTTTGTACCTACAAGTAAGTTTTTAAAAAAACTGTACCTAAGAGTAATTTCCCCAAAGTAACACACACTCACACAAATGTGTATGTATATATTACCTGTAATAATCCTTTTATATAATAGGCCCAATAATTCTCTAATATAATCAATTACAATAATTCATTCTACTACCAGGATTTAAATAAAAAATTATCCCATAACTTTGCACCTTTATTGAAATGGTCTCATAATTATCAACTTTTTCAATTTAGTCTCATATGTATAAATGGTCGCTCAAAATTTCTCAAAACAACGCCGTTTTTTACACGTTTCTTAAAACGACGTCGTTTTGGGCAATTTTGAGCAACCTCCGGCGGTTTGGAACTAAATTCAATCAAATTGATTACATATGAGACTAAATTGGAAAAGTTGATAATTATGAGACTATTTCAATAAATGTGCAAAGTTATGGGACTATTTTGATTTAATTCCCCACATGGCAACATCATTTCATTTCTTTGTAGACCATAGCCGCAACCACCACAAAAGGGGGACTACCCGAAACTGCAACTCAAAATCGCAAATCAAAGACCATAACCCCACAAGAGAGGGTCACCACAAGAGGGAATAAATATTCTCTCTGTTTCTCGAACTCAAGACCTCGAGGTCTCGCAATGAGCTCTAATCGCCACTTGAACTAATGACAATGCTAACATCAAATTCGCTAAACTTAACATGTTAAAATTAGTTATAGAAACTTCCTTGTAGATATGATTTATTTCCTCAAAAAAGAAGGAGCAATTTAACTTCAACTTTTTGTTTACCCTCACTAGTTAGAACTATTTGTACATATATAGAAATCAAGTGTTATGCAGAGGTTTACCCTATTTTTTCTACTTGTGCTTAAGGGGTTATGGTGTGGCTAGCAAAATTAATAGCAATATCAACATCGCTCACTTTTTGCCTTTAAAATTCTTAGATCCTCATTACAAGTTGAGAAATAATTGAACAATTAATTGGAAACTCTCTTTCTAGATGTATTTGAGTTGATTGTGACTCTGGCTTCAGTTTGGTAATTGCATTGAATATTTCAAATATGAAATTTGTATGCCGTGTTTCTTTGGAAATTGAAAAATCTCTTTTTTATTTTTCTCGACATAATTCAAAAAATAATTACATGGTCCTAAACTAATTACATAATTTTACTTATACATTAAACTCATTCCAAAATACTAAAATTTATAAAATAATATTAAAATTGTGAGTGGGTTTCTTATGCACTCAAGGTAAGACCGCAAGACTCATGCAATAGAATGACCCATTTTAAAAAAATACTTGATCCATTGAATATATTAGACATGTTATGTGGATACATGAGTAAGGTTGGAGTGAGTGCACGGATCTTAAACCAAGTGCAAAAGGCAGATTTTGTCTAAAAATTTAATAGATTTTGTCTAAAATTTAATAGAATTTATAGAATAAAAATTATTTTTTTAAATTCAAAGATATATAATCAAAATAAATTAAAAATAATAAAATTTATATTTTAAAATTAAAATTTACTTTTTTATATATGCAAAAATATGTCAAACAAAAAATCATCATAAGAGGATGATTAGTTTGATTCGTTAAGAGGATGATTAGTTTGATTTGTAGTTCGTTAAAAGTAGATTCAGAACGACATAGAAAATATGAAAGAAAAATAAAATATAAAATTAATATTTTTTAATTAATTGAAAGTTACACTTTTTTGCTAGAACATGAAGTCCAGCCATCTCGTCACACGGGGGTGTTCACGAAAAAATATAAGTGATTAAAGTCACTAAGAATTATGTGTAGAAATAATTTGATGTGTTTGATTTTTTTTTATTAAAATTTAATAAGCTCTCAAAAGTTATAAGCTAAAAGTTTCAAAAGGAGTGTTTTTAGTAACTTATATATTAGTCTTTTTTAAATACTTTTAACTTTTTTTTTGCAAATACTATTAATTTTTTTTTAAAAAAAAATTATAAACATTATCAACTTCTACTACTAATCAATTTTTCCATAATTATTTTTTTTAAAGTTATAAATTTTTTTTCAAACACCCCCTAAAGACTAAAGAAGTGTGATTACACTTGTTTAAATAGATATTTAATTTATTTCTAACGAATTTCTATTTCTATAAAATATGAACAAATTAAATGAAATTTATATTTGATTATTAAACATTGTCTTTCATTGACTTGACCAATGACTCTCGACTTGTATCTAATTGGTCACTCCCCCAACACCACTCCTTTGCCACAACAATCTTATCATATAGATTAATTACTTAATTATTTGAGCATTGACTCTTGACTTGCATATAATTGGTCACTTTCCCTCCAGTTCCTTTTCCACAACAATCTTATCATATTAATACATTGTAATCAACTCATGTCTGCCATCATATATTGAAATCAAGCGTTATGGGGAGGGTTTTCCTATTAGTGATATTTGTAGTGCTTTTGATAGTTGAGTGTTTCGGGGGTTATGTTCTAGCTAGCAAATCGGGTAGTCGTACCATCAACCCCTATCAATCTTCACTTTTTGTCTTGAAATCCTACATCACTTCAGATCTTTATAACATGTTGAAAAATAATTGGACAGTTAAAAATCCTATTTGTAGTTGGATTGGAGTTAGTTGTGACTCAGACTTCAATAGGGTGATTGCATTAAATATTTCAATTATGGGACTTGTAGGTCGTATTCCTTTAGAAATCAGGAAATCATTCTTTCCTTGTTTTCTGCATATGAGTTGAACTCTTTTAGTGGTCCTATTCCTCCGTCCATTTTCAACATGTCATCCTTACAAGTTTTAGTTATGTGGGGCAATAAGTTGTATGGAGAAATTCCGTTGAGTTTGGATCAGTGCTCGCAACTTGAATATATTGACTTAGAAGACAACAAATTTTTCGGACACGTGCCTAGACAAATTGGCAACTTGAGTGAGTCGGATGTTGTCCCTTAATTGGAATATTTTAGTGGTATAATCTCCATCTTAATTTGTATTTAAAAATTTTAAGTTGTTTACTGTTTTTTTAAGACAATTCATTGTGTCATTCAATCTCATATTCTCGATTTCATTGTTCTCTCTTGTGTCTTATGTATGCTTCTTTTTTTTTTCTTTCAATAATTTTATTTCGCAAGAGGGTTGTAAAATTATGTGTTTAGTTAGGCATGCCCAATCGACTCTTTCATTAGTTTAAAAATGGATTTTTGATTGACAATATCGCTACAACTAAGAGCTAGCGGAGATCGAAATATTTAATTCAAATTTTGGTGGGATTGGGAACAAATAATTCCGCTCAGGTTTCATACAATTTTTTTTTCGAAAAGTGCCCTTTACATATACGCATTGTCACTGTTATGCATATGTAATATCATTGTTAAAAAATTGTTGAACTTTATAACAATGATAGTGTAGTGTGTATATATAACTATAATACTTGAAAAAAAAGTGCATTTGAACTCGGGCTCACATAAATTTTTGCCAATAGAACTCAAGTTCACGATGAACTCAGATTCAATATTTTGCATGACACTATTATTATTATATTTATATACTATAGTTGTTTAAAAAATGCACTATCGTTGTTTAATTAAAAATGATTTATTTTATAAACAACGATAGTGCATAAATAAAACAGTGATAATGTTTATCTATAACAGCGATAGTGCGTAACATAAACGTAACAATAAAATTTGAAGAAATAGGATTTATCTAACCTCTGGTTCTCACGAGTTTTGCTAAAAAAACAATTTGTGAGGACCCCCTTTCGTAATTTTAATATATACTACATATATATATGCAAGTTATCGTACATAGTCCGATTTCATATATATCTTTTTTTTTTAAATTATTAGTCCAACCATTCATATAATTTTTGACAAACTGTCAAAGTAATTATATTAACATATCAAGTTCTTGAAGATTTGATTTTATATAATTGTTGGTCCCGGTGCAAACGAGTCTTACACGTGTATGGGGGGGGAATACACATGTTCAATGATTTTAAAACTTTTTTTCATCGAGGTCACATTTTGGGTCGATAATCCTCAAGATTAGGTTCGAGAACACGATCGCTCGAGTCAAAGTCATCGAGATGTTGATCCCGTTGAAAAACCGCTTTTCAGATAATCCCAACCGAAGTCCCGAGTGTCAGAGATTTGGATCGATAACTAACTTGTGAATCCTCGTAAGAGAGTTCAGTTTGGTAACTATCCGTTTCTAAAACTATTTCGTCTTGAATGGTTGGTTTGGTTTATACGCTTTTAAGCTTTTTTAAAAACCTTCCCTTTATGAAAATAGTGATTAAATATTGTGATTCACTTATGCAATTTCGGTGGATTGATTCCAATCAATATCTTTGAAAAAGTATGCTTTCAAAATCAAGTCAATGCAAGTGTATTTATAACGTATAAGGAAAGCAATAAAGAACACAAAGAATTATAGTGGTTCGAGACTCAAGCTCCTAAAAACGCCCACTCACGACTCTTCAGAGAAATTCACTATCAACTTCAGCTTTCGACTAACCTCGTAGTTTACTTACTCAACTCGCCCCGAAGTTTTCGACTACTCCTTTTTAGTTTACTTACTCAACCCAACCTTGAGTTTTTTCGATTACTCCACGTAGTTTACTTTACTCAACCCGACCTTGAGTTTTTCTCGACTACCTCGTAGTTTACTTTACTCAAAACACACACAAGCTTTCAGACTACCCTCAGGCTTACTAACTTCTCCTCTAGAGTTTTTGACGACTACTCACTTGCGTAGTTTACTAACTCTTTACAACTCTTCTCACCAACAAACACACTCCAACTACCTTCTCAAGGGTTTGGGGTTTCTCGGTTGGTTTCCAACTAGGATGAGATATCCTTTACAATGAAGAACAATGCAAAGGGTTAGGATATCTCGACTAAGCTTTGGATAAATCTTATCAAGCTAGGCTTAGTATAGTGAGCTCTCTTCAATGTAGAAGCACTTGGAAAATTCTAGGTTTTTCGAGTGCTTTAACTTTTGCAAGAATAAGTTTGAGCTCTTGAGTTGTGTATAAATTTCCCGTAACCTTACAATGTAGAGGGTCACCAGTATTTATAGGCATACACCAAGGTCACTCTTGAAAACTATCCGTTGGAGAGATAGCTTCGTGAGTTTCCTCTTAAGGTGTGTGAGAAACGGCTATATTTAGGGTTTGAACCTCCCTAACACGTTTTAGGCAATAGCCTTTCACGTAGCCGGTCTTCACTTTTTGCAGTCTGGAACTTTGTACATCTGACATCTTTTTTCAATGGGCTTGTCACCGCTTCGATTATCGATGGTACAAAGGATCTTTCTTTTTTTTGACTTTTGTCTCCAGTTAAAGGTAGACACCTTCAACGGCTCTTTTGGTTACAAACTCTGAGTTTGATATAACCTTAACAACACTTCTGACTTAGTTCCTTTTGTCTGCATTTGAATGTCTTGGCAGATATCTATTTTCTAAGGAATCGCGATCTTCTCAGTATTGCATCCTTCAGATAGATATATTCAGTGCCTCGGAACATTCAGGTTCATACTGAGCATTCAGTACATTACTTAGTCTTGATAATTATCAGGCCTTGATATTCTTGATCTTGATCTTGATCTTGATCTTGTGTCTTGAGTCTTCCGAGTCTTGTGGTCTTCGAGTCTTCGTGGTCTCCGAGTCTTTATAGTTTATCTGGTGATGGATGAGTCGAAGTCTTGAGTCTTGAGTTTCTCGGTATTCTCATTCGAGTCCCGATCTCGATTTCAATCGAGTCTTCGGATACTTGAAACATCCGAGTTCTTGTAGTCTTGAACCTATCTCGAACTATATCTCATTGACTATACATTTTGCAGATAACATCCTGAGTACTCTAAAACTGAATCCTGACTCAACTATCAAGATCATTCTGAACATGTCATACTCAGGGGTTTTGGGATCTTAATCAAAATCATATATATTAAATTCATCTCCCAACAAATTTCATATAATTTAATTTAGTAAGAAGTATGCAACTAATTTTTATTTTGTTAACTGATCTTTACATTTACCTAGATTGACATTTTAAATCTTACAATTATATATGTACAGGTACTATTCTAGAACAAATTGAGCGCTTTAATAATTTACAAAACTTGAATATGCGTTCAAACAAATTGACGGGTTCTTTGCCTCCAACCATCTTCGTTTATATATGATACAATTCATTTAATTTTTATCTATGTTGACGTTTTTATGTCTTTGGCAATTCGACCGTATATAATATTCAAAATATATCATGTCCTCGAGATTTGATGATGATGCTTTTTAATTATTAACATTTGCATAATAATTTATAGTTAATTAAATTGATATTTTATATTTTTATAATTATACAGGTGTTATTCCAGAAGAGATTGGACAACTTAATAAGTTACTAAGGTTGGATATGAGTTCAAACAAATTGAGGGGCTCTTTGCCTCCAACCATCTTCAACATGTCTTCCTTGGAATACCTCATCTTATCAGATAACATGATTAGTGGTATGATTCTCGCCTCTTTCTCTTCCGGCATTACTATTTTAAATATATAATTAGCTTTTTTTTTACCTACTTCAATTTTGACATTAATTTTTTCTTTTTCCTTTAATTAATAGTACCTATTATCGTTGAATGTAAGTGTCGAACTAGAAGTTCTTTAGAATTATTTGTTCTCATAAACATGTCAAAGTGGCCGACTAAGTAATTGGCATTGGGCCAACTTGTTGCTGTCACAACATAAATTTACAATTCACCACAAAATGTATGTAATTTATAGAGGGTGTTAAAGAGGGATTTAAAGAGGGATATCTGTTTTGTGAGGGTTTTAAAGAGGGATATTATCCCTCTTTAAAATGGGCTTCGGCAATGGTGTAACGAGGGTAAAATAAAACCGTCGTTAAATTAAAGAGGGTTTTGGCGACGATCTGACATGTGTCAGTTAGCGAGGATTGAAAACCCTCTCCTATTAACGAGCGCATAAACGTTCGCTAAAACCCTCGTCCCATTTCCCGAGGGACGTGAAAACCCTCATCCCATTTCCCGAGGGAGGTGAAAACTCTCGCCCCATGTAGTCAAAGATTCCGGAAATATAATGAGGGTTATATTCCCTCGTCCCATTTCCCGATGATTTTAAAGAGGGTTTTAAGCCCTCGTTTTCTGGAGAAAAAAATGCAAAAACGGAACAGGCGGGTTTCGAACCCCCGTCGCGAGCCCACCAACGCATCCACACAACCTCTTGGACACTCGAATTACTGTACTTTAAGTCCAATATAGGCAATTTTCGCGCCCATAGAGTATCGAACACGCGACCTCCCGGTATGTGGAGGCCTTGCGTGTTTCGCCAAACCGTTTGGGCAAGGCTAGTTACTTGACATTAATGCCTTTCTAATTGTATATATATATATATATATGTATGTATTGTATATTTATATGTTATTTCTTAATTATACTCCACATTTATAATACAAATGTTTATTATATATATATATATATATATATATATATATATATATATATACACACACATTTTAGTTTAATTAAAATATTTATAATAAAATTATAAAATAAATAATTTATATTCTTCTATATTGATATTTGTAGTGCTTTTGATAGTTGAGTGTTTCGGGGGTTATGTTCTAGCTAGCAAATCGGGTAGTCGTACCATCAACCCCGATCAATCTTCACTTCTTGCCTTGAAATCCTACATCACTTCAGATCCTTATAACATGTTGAAAAATAATTGGACAGTTGAAAATCCTATTTGTAGTTGGATTGGAGTTAGTTGTGACTCAGACTTCAATAAGGTGATTGCATTAGATATTTCAAGTATGGGACTTGTAGGTCGTAATCCTTTAGAAATCGGAAATCTTTCTTTCCTTGTTTCTCTAGACATGAGTTGGAACTCTTTTAGTGGTCCTATTCCTCCGTCCATTTCCAACATGTCGTCCTTACAAGTTTTATTTCTGCGGGGCAATAAGTTATCAAGTAGTTTGCCAGTCGACATGTGCAAACATAGCCTTCATAAACTTAAAAAACTTGATATATCATTAAATTATGAGTTGTATGGAGAAATTCCGTTGAGTTTGGATCAGTGCTCGCAACTTGAATATATTAACTTAGAACTCAACAAATTTTTCGGACACGTGCCTAGACAAATTGGCAACTTGAGTGAGCTCCGGATGTTGTCCCTTAATTGGAACAGTTTTAGTGGTATGATCTCCATCTTAATTTGTATTTAAAAATTTTAAGTTGTTTTTGTTGCTTTTTTAAACGAATTCATTGTGTCATTCAATCTCATGTTCTGATTTCATTGTTCTCTCTTGTGTCTTATGTATGCTTCTTCTTTTTTCTCTTTCAATAATTTTCTTTCGCAAGAGGGTTGTAAAATTATGTGTTTAGTTAGGCATGCCCACTGACTCTTTCATTAGTTCAATTTACTTAGGGTCCGTTTGGTTGGGGGTAATGGAAGTGGGTAATGAAAATCACTTCTATTGATGTTGTTTGATAGTTTTGATACACAAGTAATGAGAATAGAAGTAAACAATTGATTACCCTCACTCACTCAACCCGCCTCACATGATACCCATTGTGGATGTTTTAACCAAGCAATAACAATGTAATCAATAACCCTTAATAATTGTCCCCTCAATAATATTCATTACCATTACCATTACCATTCCCAGTCTTAAATCATACCAAGAGGACCCTTAATTCGTTTGAATCTCCTATGATTGTGTCCAATTTATTTATTAATTAATTAACAAGAAATTCCTCTACATACAACATCTATTCTAGCTATTTCATCAAAAGTCATTGACTAATCTAATAGTTTATATGATTTCAATTATTAGATGATTAGCCTTTTCTTTGCTACTTCAACTTGACAATAGTTTATATGATTTCAATTATTATTTCGTTGGTGTTGAATTCATTAGTGAAGTATATTAGCTAGGATTCAACATATAATCTTTTACTTAGGTATAATAATATTTTATACTACTAAATAATGACTTAAAATATTTAGGTCATAAACTTGTTCCGCATTTTCTCAACACGTAAAATATTCAACCGCAAGTGTACGGTGTCTATCCTATCGTAGGTATAGGTATACAAATAATATTTCTTTTAAAATAAAAACTCGTATGAGACGGTCTCATGCATGAGACGAAGTATAATTTAGCACAGTTAACACCCACTCCTCCCAAAATATTAAAGTGTCAATGCCCAAATTACACTCCGTCTCATCGTGAGACGGTCTCACGCAAGAGTGCTCCCTTCTTTAAATTGTTTATGAAGCATAATATTTTGTACTACTAATTAATATCTTACAAATATACAGGTATTATTCCAGAAGAGATTGGACAACTTAATCATTTACAGGGTTTGTATATTGGATATAACAACTGGATGGGTCCTCTGCCTCCAACCATCTTCAATATATCATCTTTGAAAAGGCTTGGTTTATCAGGAATAATGTTTGGTGGTATATGATTCTAGCCTCCTTCTCTTATGTCCTCGCCGCTGCAAAAATTAATCTGTACATATACAGTCATATGCAAGTTGATGTACATAGTCTAATACCAATAACTATTTCTTGAATTTCCATATTATAATATGTCTTAGCAAATATGTGAAAAAGTTAAATATCACATATGCAAATAAAATATATCATATGATTTCATATCTCTTCTAATCTCATATTACTAAACAAACAGATTCTCAATATGTATCATGTTCTTAATGATTTGATTATGATGCTTTTAATTGTTTATAAACATTTACATAATGTTTTATAATTAAATTGATATTTTATATTCTTTATAACTATAAAGGTGTTCCAGAAGAGATTGGGCGCCTTAATAATTTACTAGAGCTGGATATATCGTCAAACAATTTGACGGAAATGCCTCCACCCATCTTCAACATATCTTCCTTGGAACAACTTTGGTTATCATATAACATGATCAGTGGTACGATTCTAGCCTCTTTCTCTTCGATCATTATGTTTTTCTTCTTTTAGGCTACAAACACTTTTTAATTGTGTTTGGGACCAACGTATTGAATGATTAGCCTTTTCTTTGCTACTTCAACTTGACAATAGTTTATTTGATTTCGATTATTATTTCGTTGGTGCTGAATTCATTAGTGAAGTATATTCAACACATAATCTTTTACGTAGGTATAATAATATTTTATACTACTAAATAATGACTTAAAATATTTAGGTCATAAACTTTGTTCCGCATTTTCCCAATACGTAAAATATTCAACCGCAAGTGTACGATGTCTATCCTAGCGTGGTAAGTACGAGTCGATCCCACAGAGAAGGGTTAGCGTAAAAGCGATTTTCGTTAGCTCGATTCCATCTAGACACGATTGATTTATACGGAAGGTTTTAAAAACTAAAGATTAATTATAAATGCTAACTAAAATGTCACTAAGAAAGCAACTAAAACTAATCCAACCAAATCAACAACAAGCTCATGAAAAAGAAAATAACAAAAAAATAAAGAAAAGTGGTTCCAAGGCAATTGCAATATTTAAAAATCCATTTATGACTAACAACTCAATTTAAGGTACGTGTTTGATCTTATAGGGTTGATCACTCAACAAGGATTAATCAATCTTCCAATATATTTTAATCCAAGGAAAGCACAAGATAAACATGTATTTCTACCAAGCAAATGACATACTCCCCGAAATAGCACCAAAGACCAATAAATTCCCTCCCAATAGTTAATCCTCTCCCGAACTCATAATAAATTGGGTGGAATGCTTATATTATATTAATGAGATAAATCTTCAAATATTACCCCAATTAACAATAGATAAAACACATTATCATGGCCAATAATAGCATGCTTTCAAATAAAGATTAAGCACACAAATAAGAGTAATCCACACAAACACCAATAAATTAGTCCATAAACTTCAATTTAAATAAGCAATGCCTTGGAATCAAAATAGTTCTATAAAATTACTACAATATCTCAATTACAATAAAGGAAATAATAAAGATAAAAGGGAAAGAGAAACTAGACTAATGTAGATAGAAATTCCCTAGCTAATGCCCCTCCATGAACTCCCAAGTGTTAAAATTGGAGAGCCCTATTTAATATGGGTGGAGAGAAAAATGGGAGTGTGGAATTAAAAATGCTCTGCTGCCCTGTTTGTTTTATCCACGCTGAAGAAGTGTAAGAGCGATTTCTTTTTGTTGATTAAAAGCGTGGCCTCCATTCCCCTGCTTGCTTTTTCTTGTTATCTAATGCGTCGGTCAAACATTGGCTTTGCCTTTCTTTCATCTCTTAGACTACTCCGGATGAGAATAGGATGGGTCTAACTAGGCTTTTAGTTGGAAGGCCTGGCATAAAATGTTAGACTTAAATCTGGTCTGTTATTTGTGATAGACTTTTATGTAAACTCAAGCATGACTTTTTTAATAAACGAATTGGACCTGAAAGCTAAGTCTTTTTAAGCCTAATTCATCTTTAGTAGGTTGGGTGTACGGTCTTGTTGGGTAGTCTGGCCTACTCCTACCCTTAACGGTTGTGTCTAATCAAAATTGACAAGTAAAAATTATTGGTCTTCTCCAGTTCTATTCCTCTGTGTCATTTTCTCATGTTGCAAATATATCCCACTTTCTGAATCTTTAACACATGGACCCAGGATTATGGTGAGCCATTGGATAATATTTTAATTTCCACTTGTCATACATCCAAAATATAAAACATTGAGTAGAACATTAAAAATGGAACAGATGATATCATTCGGGTCTTCTCTTTTAGAAATTTTATAAATTCCAAAATTGTGGGATCGATTATAATTGGGTTAACCCAATTTATTCACGTTAAAAAATTCACATAGGTTCTACTTTAGCTCGTTAGTCCTTAAGAATCTAATGGGCATCGTGATTGGTTCCCAACCAAACCGATCTCAACTTGGAATATAAATCCGAATTTTAAAAACAATTGACATGATTGATATACGAAGTTTAGATAATAATAAAATTAAATAATCAATATTTTTAATCTATTCTAGATTAATATTATGATTGATATATATTTTTAATAGAAATACTTATTTCATTTAGAAAATTTGTAGAAAAATATGAAATTATTTATTTTAAGTTATCTTTTAATAAATAATTGTAAAATGCAATTGCTTCTTTAATAATATGATTATTTATGAGAATACTTTTTAAATATTAAAAAAAAAATTAAAATTTGGATTTTCGATTGACAATATCGCTACAACTAAGAGCTAGCGGAGATCGAAATATTTAATTCAAATTCTAACTTGGGGCAGTGGGATTGGGAACAAATAATTCGCTTCGTGTTTCATACAATTTTTTTTTTTGAGTGCCATTTGTTATATATACGCATTGTCATTATCTTATATTATATATGCAATATCATTGTTAAAAAATTGTTGATCTTTATAACAATGATAGTGTAGTGTGTATATATAACTATAATACTTGAAAAAAAAGTGCATTTGAACTCGGGCTCACATAAATTTTTGTCAATAGACTCAAGTTCACGATGAACTGTATTCAATGTTTTGCATAGACACTATTATTATTATATTTATATACTATAGTTGTTTAAAAAATGAACTATCGTTGTTTAATTAAAAAATGATTTATTTTATAAACAACGATAGTGCATAATTAAAAACAAAAATGATAATGTTTATCTATAATAAATGATAATGTATAACATAAACGTAATAATAAAATTTGAAGAAATAGGGTTTATCTAACCTCTGGTTCTCACTAAACGACTTAGTTTTGCCAAAAATAATTTGTGACGATCCCTTTCGTAATTTTAATATATACGAACATATATATGCAAGTTATCGTACATAGTCTGATTTCATATATATCTTGAGCAATCCAACCATTCATATAATTTTTGACAAACTGTCAAAATAATTATATTAACATATCAAGGTCTTGAAGATTTGATTTTATATAATTTAATTTAGTAAGAAGTATGCAACTAATTTTCCTTTTGTTAACTGATCTTTACATTTTTTTGTTATTTTATAACTAGATTGACATTTTAAAATCTTACAATTATATATGTACAGGTACTATTCTAGAACAAATTAGGCGCTTTAATAATTTACAAAACTTGAATATGCGTTCAAACAAATTGACGGGCTCTTTGCCTCCAACCATCTTCGTTTATATATGATACAATTCGTTTAATTTTTATCTCTGTTGACGTTTTTATGTCTTTGGCAATTCGACCGTATATAATATTCAAACTATATCATGTCCTCGAGATTTGATGATAATGCTTTTTAATTATTTATGAACATTTGCATAATATTTTATAGTTAATTAAATTGATATTTTATATTTTTATAATTATACAGGTGTTATTCCAGAAGAGATTGGACAACTTAATAAGTTACAAGATTGGACAACTCAAACAAATTGAGGGGCTCTTTGCCTCCAACCATCTTCAACATGTCTTCCTTGGAATACCTCATCTTATCCGATAACATGATTAGTGGTATGATTCTCGCCTCTTTCTCTTCCGGAATTACTATTGTTTTACAACAAATCTTGCAATTATATATGTACAGGTATTGTTTTACAACAAATCGGGCGTTTTAATAATTTGCAAGCATTGGATATGAGTTCAAACAAATTGATTCTCGCCTCTTTCTCTTCCGGCATTACTATTTTAAATATATAATTAGCTTCTTTTTTTTACCTACTTCAATTTTGACATTAATTTTCTTTTTTTCCTTTAATTAATAGTACCTATTATCGTTGAATGTAAGTGTCGAACTAGAAGTTCTTTAGAATTATTTGTTCTCATAAACATGTCAAAGTGGCCGACTAAGTAATTGGCATTGGGCCAACTTGTTGCTGTCACAACATAAATTTACAATTGATTAAATACATACTTTAAGTAATTAAGATGTCATGCGTATATAAAAAAAATTATAATGAAAAATCTGAATATGAGAAGGACAAAATGGAAAGTCAACTGTCATGTGTTAATAATTTGATCTAAAAACCTGCA
The DNA here is from genome assembly GCA_037126765.1 of Stenogyne calaminthoides. Lineage (NCBI taxonomy): Eukaryota > Viridiplantae > Streptophyta > Magnoliopsida > Lamiales > Lamiaceae > Stenogyne > Stenogyne calaminthoides. The sequence goes on along the minus strand of JBBCBC010000029.1, from coordinate 1,123,145 downwards.
ATGTTGAAAAAAAATAGCAGGTAATGGTAATAAAATAAAATAAATTTTCGAAGTTTCTTTATCAATATTATTGTTAAAATCTATGTATTCGGCATGATTTCATTTCTGTGTTTTGTTAATGAGCCTGTACTCCATAGGTTCGGGACATATGGGGATGGGCAAATAAATAGATATTGAATTTCTATATTTGAAAAATATGTCAATCAAGTGTTACTTGACATTACTCTTTTTGTTAATTTTGAAGTGTTTGGATTGATACTTGTGTTGATGGGTAACGGTTGATTGTTGAGTTTATTGTATTTTGGTTGTGGTATAATGACATTTGTGCATATTATATTAGGGTAAGAGTCATCATTGTGCACTATAATACCTTAAAATACATGAAACAAAATCTCATGAATCACCAAAAGTAGGTCCACTTGAAATTTTGTGGATCAAATTGATGTGAATCGTGTCATAGTATTTGTTTATTCATATAGTAACAAAAATTGGTTTTAAAAAAAAATAGTAACATTAATATAATATTTTTATGTTTTTACCAAGGGTGCGAAGTGTTCGGAAAAACGCTTAGTCGGGGGAAGGTTCGTGCCGCCTAGACAACCTAGAATTCTTTTTTTTTTTTTTTTTTAATTTATAATTTGAATTAATAATGAATTAATAAAAAAAAAAGGGCCGCCTAGGCCCCAAACCGATTTTTTTTTTGGTCGCTTTTGAACAAATCAGGCGTGAGGCCGTTTAGGCCGATTTTTGCATCAGTGGTTTTTACATATAACACTATTATATTCTGTCTGTAATATTGCTTCTATTTTTATTTAATGCCCTTCATAATTTAATTTTTTCTTATGTTTTGAATGTAATAATGTTATGTTTTGTATGTAATACTATTATGTTTTGCATGTAATACTGTTATATTTTGCCTTTAATACTGCTTTCGTTTTGATTTAATACCCTTTAAAATTTACATTTTTTCTTATGATTTTAATGTAATACTGTTATATTTTGTTTGCTTGAGACGTGTGTTCAATTCTTGACAAAAATATATAGTATATTTTTTAATTTAGATATTTTATTATAATTTGATAAAGATGAAAAAATGGAGGAAAATTATAAATAAAGACCTGTGTTTGACAAAGATAAAAAGGGGAAAAAATAATTAAAAATAGAAAGAAGAAAAAAAAAATTAAAAAATGTTTGAAGATTTTTTTTTTAATTTAAATATTTTATTATAATTTTATAAAGATGAAAAGAGGGGAGAAAAATAGAAATAAAGAGCTATGTTTTGACAAATATAAAAAGGGGGAAATTAGAAATATAAAGAAATAAAGTTTAAAAAAATTAAAAATAAAAAAAAAATGCTCCAGAAAAGATTTGAACCCACAACTTTGTGCTAGTTGACCAAATCCACTTTCAGTAAGCCACAACAAATTTTGTAGTTAAATTGAATTGTTTGCAACTATGTTGGTTGTTGTCATAACTCATAACAGGCAATGACATAGGCTGGCCTCGAGATGATCTTTGATCTCAGATTAGTGAATTAGTCTTTATCTATTTTAAGTTATTTTCGCATAAGACCTACTCTAAATTATAAGCATGAATAACTGTACATACAACATTACAATTAAAGTTGTTTTGGATTAAATAATTTAGAGAATTATGATATGAGTTGTTATTTATTAGGTAATTATTTACCTCGATCGATGGAGGTTGTCAACACTCTCATTTAAACAGACTCTCATCCAAAAAGTAAAACATTCAATCAGTTTCCTCTTTCGATTACACCTACCCAAAGATTCTTGATTTCAAAATCACAAATTTCGGTCATTCCGGTGGCTAATTCCCAATAACTTTCCTTTTTTCGTGCCATTGTGCTACAACAGATATTCGATCATTTTACGGTAACTTTTTCAGACAAAATTCAAAATTTTCATTGGAAATGATAAAAATTGAGACAAAAATTAATTACCAAAATTGATAAATTAATTAAAAACTTATAAGATTATTTATGGATACAGACAAAGTTATAAGATCATTTGTAATTTTACCACATGAAAATAATAAATATAGACCAACTAATACTATATTTTAGTAAAATAATTAATATTATTTAAAAGACACTTGAATTGCAGAGTGCAAATCATGTATAAAAGTATTTGCCTACTTTTGTGTGTGTTCGTTCATGTATTGATATTATGCGTGTTAGTACTAGTTAATTTGGCTATTCACCGGCTTGAAATTTTACAGGTAACTTATTCTACTTGGACATGAGTTCTAACAAATTGACGGGCCTTTTACCCCCAATCCTTATCAAACAATTCATTTATGGGGGCACTACTAGCAGAAGTTGGAAATATGAAAACGCTTTATGAATTACTCCTCGACAACAATGCTTTAACAGGTGACTTGGTGAATTTATGGAGTGTTTGGGTGCTTGGTGTACTAACTACTAACAACTAACTTTGTCCGATAAAAAAAAAAAAAAGTATTAACTTAACTGTTAGCTAGTATCTCTTTATAAATCTATGCATGTCATTACTTAAATAGTTCATTTCATGACGCTTCGTTGTCGCACGGCTAAGTTGTGTTACCACAATAATAAAAGTGTGTTACTATATGAGCAAAACAATGTTACTAGTACATGCTGTAACACTCTTTTAATTGTTCTTGTAATAACACACTTTTATTATTGGAGAAGTCCAAACCCGAAAGAAATAATATGTTTGATGAAAATATCTGCAAACGGAAGTCGAACAGCAATGAAGAATCATATCGCCGGAGCTCGCCCGTAACACTCCAACGCTCAGCCTCCACGCAGCCACGTCCACCATCACCAAGTATTCAACGCCTCCAATAACCACATTTCAATGGGGAGTTTGTGCCAAGACTTGGTTAGTTGTGTCAAGCGGAAATGAATAGTGAGTAAATGTATTGCAACGAAATGCTGGAAGAATTTTAGTATTCAATAATTATTATATACTAAATGTGATTGTTCATCTGATGTAGTATGATGAACAATTCAAAGGTGTTTTTGAAGATAATGAACAATATAAAATCAGTCCTGCTGCTGACGGGGTGGATAAGATGTTTGAACAGCTGAATGAAGGACTTGATGAGCTACCAAAGTTATCCTCTGTGTTCTGTCGGAGAGGAAAACCTGTAATCTCTATGGTAGCTACCATTCCATCGAGCACACATGTTTCATTTTATTGTCTAAAGTCCTTTGTTCATTCTTATTTAAGGCACATGGAAAAGGAAGATTGTTGGAGTTTGGTATAATTACTTAATGCATTACACCTACTACTACACGCTCTTGTAATGATCAGTACCTCACCAATGTGCTGCTCAAGATAAATGCCAAGGAAATAAGTAGTTATTTTACTTTACAAATTATTTCTGAAAGGCATTCTTGAAATCAGTATTTTACAGTCTCCTCAAGTGTAAAAGCTCATCCGGAACCTGTCCGTGAAAACCAGCATTCGACAAATTTCATTTTTACCTTTTTGTGAATGCAGTTATATCAATCAAGTTTCATTTTTACCTTTTTGTGAAAAAACAAGGCCAATAGATTGATATTACATATGTTCAAACTATCAGCTGGATTTTGCTACATAAAGAACTTATTACACAGTGTCTCTGTACTTTACTTTACTAATACAAAGATTCATGCTGGTTTTTACATATTTAAGTTGAACTCACAACAAAAAAGAAAGCATATACATATTACATACCATATGTGAAAGCTAAAACCTTCTTTATTTCCCCCTATACCAAATATCAGCATTATCAGCACTATTGTCTTCTAACCTGAGCATTCCTGCACAATCTTCTTTTTCTTGCTAGCCTTCTTTTCCTGTCACGGCGGGCGCTGAAATTTTCAAGAACCCCATCGACTTTCGCAAAGTATACTCGTCTGAAGCCTCCACAGCACAAAAGTGCCCACACAATGCTTCCCAATCCCACCACATATCCAAGTGCAGCAGATACATAATCCCACTCTATCTCCATCTTTCCATGTGGCTGTTCCTGTTCAGTTTCTGGAGGTGATAAACCATTCCCACAGCTTATGTTGAGAGGGAAACCACAGAGCCCTCTGTTTCCTTCAAAGGAATCACCCGAAAATGTTTGAAACTGACGGCCAGTTGGGATCATTCCCACCAGCTTATTGTAGGAAAGATTCAAGACTGAAAGGAATGTGAGCCCTGTAAGCTCCTTCGGAATCATGCCAGTTAGCTTGTTTACCGAGAGGTCTAATGCTCCAAGCTGCGCAAGTTTCCGAATGATTTAGGGATTGAGCCTGTGAGAGCATTGTGGGACAAGTTGAGAAGATAAAGCGAGGTGAGATCGCCGATTGCATCAGGTATCTCCCCTTGGAAGTTATTGCAGGAGAAATCAATGGATGTGAAGTCCACCCTTATCTTGAAAAGCTTCTGTTCAGAGCCTTTGACATTCAATGTCATCTGAATGAAATAGTACAAGTTGGGATATATCATGATAGTGAAGGCCAGATTCGTACGCTCATCACTATTCATAACCATTTCTCTCCAACTTGAGAAGTTTATGGAATGCAGATTGCCACTGAAGTTATTGGATGCTATGTCAATGATCTGAAGATTTGGCCCCCAGCTTTTGTTTTGACATTTCACCTCTCCGTGAAATCTGTTTGAACGCAGCACAAGTACGCGCAAGGTGGATGGCAACATGCACGGGAAACTATCACTCATGTCATTGTTTTCGACTTTCAAGACCTCTAATGATTTGCACTTTTCAAGGGACTTTGGAACTTTTCCTTCTAGCTTGTTGTTGCCAAGATCCAAAGTTTTGAGATCACACGACTCGTCTAATACATCTGGAATTTCACCACTGATGTTGTTGTTCCCCAGTTTCAACACTTGAAGGTTTGGCATATGAAGTAGACAAGGAAGTATCTCACAGCTGAAGTTATTGAAAGACAAATCAAGAAGGCTAAGGTAATAAGCCTCACAAAGAGACGTTGGAATCGGTCCACTTAGGTTATTATTTGCAAGAGAGTAGAAAGCAAAAGTGAAAGGGCTGTCGGTGATGTTAAGTGGAGTGAACTTATCAAAGTTATTATTCGAGTAATCCACGTACCATGCGTCAAATGAAACAGGCGGCACCTCACCCTGTAGTTGCACTACTACACATTTGAGCTTGCACAGCTGCACTTGGACAGCCCTTTTTTCAAACAGCTCTCCAAATAACAGCTTGGAGAGCGATTTTATAAAAAAAAAAAAAAAACAAAGACAGCGGTTTCAAACCGTCTGTCTATTTATTTTGCACAGCGGTTAGTAAACGCTGTCTAAGAATACTTGTCTGACAGCGGTTAGTAACCGCTGTCTAATAACGCTATGGACAACGGTTAATAATATATATGTATATTTATATATATATATATATATATATATATATATATGACCTAGACCTCTCAGACTTCATTAATTTCTTTCTCTCCAATTTCCTCTCCCCCAAAATCGCAGCAAAAACCGAAGACCAAATCATGGGCGTCGCCGGTTTTCCTTCAACCAAATCGCCGCTGTCGTCAGATTGACTGCTAGCCGGCCGTCTGCTTCTCCTCTCCCCCAAATCGTGGCGCCCTCCCTCCCTCCTCCTACCACCGACTCAAGGCCTTCCCCCCCCTCCCCCTGCCGCCGCATCCTCCCCTCCCCTCTGCCGCCTTGTGGCCGCCTCCATAACACTTAGTTGGTATAGTGGATTGTGGAATCTTTAATTTGGCTTTTTTTAGCTGAAATTATATATTTTGCTTCAATCTTAGTTTAATTTGTTTATATTATTTATGTTGCGGTGGAGAGCCGGTGGGCGGTGGGTATATATGTGTAGGTCGAATATACATTGAATTATCCATTGAGTAATGAACCAGAAAGTTTTTATCCTTAGCTTTCAAGCTTTAGTTTTATTCATAATGACAAGTCACTTTCTAATCAAATACTATTTAAGAGCAACTGGAGGCCTCAACTGCTGAAATAGGCCTCAACTCAAGTCGTATTTCCATTGAATTTTTCAAGCTTTAGCTTTATTCATATTATATATGTTGCTCTTGTTGTTTTTTGAACTGAACTAATCTTGTTGTTTATAACACTTAGTTTTGTTTATATTATATATGTTGCTCTTGTTTTTTAGCTGAAATATTATATTTTGCTCCATAACACTTAGTTGCTCTTGTTGTTTATATTACTGGTCTACTTTAGAAGACAATGTCATTCAAGCCTAATACATATGTGTTCATAGTATAAGAGTATGCTATCAACTGAAATTTTAATTTATAAGTAGATGATGCAGATGTAACTTATAAGTAGATGTATCATGTATACTGCATAGATAGTTCTTATCATGTATGAAACATCCGGTTGTGAATATTGTTTTTTTTTTGTTTATTAAATGTTGTTTCTTCTGCTTTACAGGATCATGTCTCGTTTGCCATATCCCGGAGATGATGGAGATTCTGATGGAGATCATGGCGCATATGATGACTTGAGAGAGTGTGACACTGATGCTCCCACCACCACTAGCAGCTCGGGGAGAAGCTTTTCGGGGGTATAGTTACAATGTCATCTATTAAGAGAGCTCAGTAGCAAAGGGAAAACACTTCAGGTAATTTTATTACAATTGAACAGTTTGAAATCGATAAATATATTGATTGATCGTTGAACCTAATTAAATACTATGTTATTGCAGTTATCGTTAAATGAGTTTGGACAGGCAATAGGAAAAGAGAGTGAGTCGTTGTCCTTCTACATTGGAGCTGCTGTCAGGAGCGTGATCCCTATCGTCTTTGCCGACCAAGGATGGCGTAATTTCAAACCGACTCCTTTGAAGGAAAGATTATGGGACGAGCTTACGGTATGTTAATTATATATTTATTGAAAGTTGTAGTATGACCCTTAAATTTACTAAATTGTTATGTTATATGTGTATAGACTACCTTCAGAGGTCTTGACCTCACAAAGAAGAAGCAAATATTGTCGCAAGCTGGAGTAATGGCCAAGAATTTCCGGACTTGGTTGAGAAGTAACACACGAGATCCGGAAACTGGTCTTTACTATGCTAGTCCACCTCCTGCGTATCAGAATAGCCCTATGGTGGCTCCATACTGGGAGGAGTTTGTGAGCAGAGCTATGGAGGATGATTTCCAGGTAAAATTGATCAATGTCATTTCCTCAATTTCTAATGCCCTAAGTTTTTCAGTGTTTATCATATTTCTATTATACTGTAGGATCGAAGCAATAAAAATCGCGATCAAGCCAAGTCGATGGAGGCGCGATATCGTGGATCGAACAAAGGTTATGCACGAATAAGAGAAAATATGGTGAGATCAAAATCCTAAATTTTAATTTTTTTTTATATATTCACTTTTAATATATCTAATAAAGGAACAAGTTCATCACTATCGTAGAAAGAGGAAAGAAGAAAAATTGGAGAGAGTGAGCCTATTGTTACCCGTTTCGACTTATTTCAGACTACCAGAAAGGGTCGAGACGGGAATATTCGATCCCAATGCATAACGCATCATCGAAGAAGTGGTAATCTATCCATTAATTTATCTTTCAATTACAAACTATTATTTATAAATAAATAATTAAATAATAATCTTTTGTTTTTGTGATTCAGGAGCGTCTATCTCAGACCATGACGCCCGACGACATTCGCATGATCGGCCCTGATGATCTGTTTGGACGGGCTATGGGTCGCCAGGAGCATCCCGGCCGCTTACGGAGTGTCGGATATGGCGTGACGAAGACATCTTTAGCAATGGCACCTGGTCTTCAAGCCATGAATATGGTGGGTATACTAACAGAACAGGTTGCCAAGTTGGCTAAAGATGTGAACGCTTTGAGGTCCGAGAAAAGATCGAGCCACGCGGAATGTCGTCGAGTGGAGCAAGTTTGTGAACATAGTGTCGCTAATGCTATGTTTTCATTTAACCCTAGGGACGACTTTATTGAGGCACTTCAAAAACGTCTCACTGTGCATCGATATGCATGTCTCACATTTGTTTTAATTAAAGACTAGTGTATTAAAATTTTCTAACTAAATATCTTATTGAATGTACCAACTACCTTTTGCTACCTTTATTTGGAGGATCCCGTCCACAGGCCACAGACTCATTGTTACAGCTCTCATGGAATGATTCATGGTCATCCCATCACTCCTGGTTTCGTGAGGGTCACACTCGATGTACCCGTAATCGGAGAGGAGGATTCAGCGGTGCCAAAACCAATCGATGAAGCCGTCACAGTCGGAACATCGGTTGGGCACTTCATCGAATGGCCGAGCAACTTTGTCTCTAGCACCATGAGGGTAAAATATTTGTTATTAAAGTTCATTATCTTATTTGTGGTTCTAAATAATATTGTAAATTAATTGTAGAATCTACCAGGCCCACATGAGGCTAAATCGAGGGACTCCACCGCGCTTAAGACTTGGTTATCCCATATTGGAGACTTAGATCACGATGATCATTTCTGATCTAGGGTGCACCGGATGGTATGGTCTAATGCTTTCGATATCGCCACAGTTCCCATGCTTGCTCACTTTCATCAGAATACTTTCCAAGAATTCGTTAGTGCGCGAAGTCTTGAATGACGAGTGGTTGAGTGCAACCACCATAGCCCTTTACCTCAGGTATGTGTTTACTAATTCTCAATATTCACTTTCTGTATAGTTTAATTTTCTTTTTAAATATTAATTAGCGTGTATATGTTGGTTAAAGATATTTGGGTGAGCTATATCTCTCCAGAGATAACCGAGCAAGTGGAATGTACTCCTTCGTCTCCCCCAAGTGTCTTGCATAATGGGTGATAAGTGCAGACCATGGATGGGTTCGTTAATCACATGCTAAATCTAACTGGGAGCGATCATCTCATTTTTTGGCCAACAAATGTGGGGTGAGTGATAAACATTTCGTTAAAATTTGTATTCATGTTTATAATATTTGCACATATATATGTTAAATTTGCAGTTAATTTTAATACTTTCAATATAATATAGGAACCATTGGGTCTTTGGTCGCCATACACATGAATACATTAAGTGTGTATTTTATGGGAAATTTCGTGATGGAGTTTATTCTAATCGCCCTGATCTCGTTTCATATATGGAAGCGTAAGTTCATTTTTAATATTCTATACAATGATTTGTTTTACTTTTAAAATTATGCATATTTAATCTATTTTTATTTTTTAATTATAATAATAATAGTGTGATGACGATGTATCGGAGTCGCCTTCAGAGTCAGGGCTCAAGATCCAGGTTAAATAAAGTGAACTGGATTAACATTAAGGTAAATTTAATTTAGTAAATTATCAAACTAATTAATAGAAAGAAATCATAATTGTAATACGTGATTATATTGTTAATCAACAGGTTCCGAGGCAACGAGATAATGACCATTGTGGACATTTTGTTTGTTGCTTTATAGAAGATATAATCAACGCTTCTATAACGAACATTCCTCCCAATGTAAGTCAATTATTGATTTATTTAAATTATTATTGATTGAATAAAAATTCATACTATATTGATTGATTCGTTGTTTGCAGTTTGTCTATGAACGTGAGCTCAAGTCTTACTCTAAGAAAAGACTGGAGAAATGGAAAAAACGATTGGACGGGGTACCTTTACAATCGTTTCTTATATTCATACGATCAATATTGAGAGAATGTTGTTTGAAATATTGGTAGCATGTAATTAAATTATATATTTGTGATGATATATATTTCATGTTTTTGGTGTATTGGACGTATGTTTATGATTGTATGTTTATATATTTCGATGTTTTGGTATATATATGTGGTTTATGGTTTTATTATAGGATTTTTGGTTTATGTTATATGGTATTGGATGTATATATAAGTTTTGGTTTATAGTTTTATTATAGGATTTTTAAAATGTAAATTAATAATTAAAAAAAAAAAGATATTGGACAAATGTTTTCAACAAATTGCCTATGTAAAAAAAAAAAGCTAATTAAAAAAAAAATATCATCTTGGACAGCGGTTATCAACCGCTGTCCAATCTTAAACTTCAAAAGCGGTTAAAAACCGTTGTCCAAGTGCTTTTCTTGGACAGCGGTTTTTTATTATCATTGTCAAGCTTGGAGACGGTGATCTTGAGAAGCGGTTATAACCGCTCTCCAAGGTCATTTTTCACAGCTGTCCAAGCCCAAATGTGTATTAGTGTTGGTTTGAATTTAAGTCTAAATACTGAAGATTAGTAGGAAAACTGTAAGGCTTTTGGAAATCCACCAGGAGATTGAAAGAAAGGTTCAAATTGTAAAAGTATCCATTTCCAACTTCCCAAATCCAACTTGGAATTTCCCCTCTAAGCTTGTTGTTTGATCGGTCCAAACCAGTCAAGCGTGATTGGTTTCTAAGATCAGGAAAATAGTGCAGATTGCAAGAAGCAGGGCCTAGTTCGGATAACTGGGGGAATCCATAAAAACGCAAAGTAACATTGCTCGCGTCAACTGTCAATTTGTTGTAAGAAAGATAAAGACTCGATAGATTTCCAGGCCTTCGAATCTTCTGTAGCTGAAAAGTCCCTTTGAACAAATTGTTGGACAATGAAAGCACTGCTAGGCTTTCAAGTTCGAAGAAAGACTCAGGAATAGGCCCTTCCAGTCGATTACTGCTCAAATCTAGCCTAAACAAGTTAGACTCGACCACTGAATCGGTTGTTGTTCAACATAAGTGTCCGCAGTGAAGGGGGGCTAAACAGAGACAAGGGAATGCTTCCCGTAAGTAAATTGTACCCTAAATCGACATATTCAAGGTGGGAAAGACCTTGAAAATGCAGGGAAGAAAGTGGGCCTGTCAAATTGTTATGACAGATGTCTATACCTGCAAGGTTCTTGGACATGTGAAACTGTGGGATAAATCCGGTGAAGGAGTTACCGGATAAGGACACTTGAGTAAGTTCTGTTAGATTAGCTAGCACAGAAGGAATCCGTCCGCTAAATCTACAATACGACAAGTCTAAGAGGGACAAAAATGTGAGATTGCTAACAGAATCTGGTAATGTGCCTGAGAAATTTGTACTAGCAAGAACTATAGACCTAAAAGATCTGCTCAGACTAAACTGTGGAATGTTTCCATTGAGAAATATATTGCCTGTTAAATCAAGATTCTGTAAAGTATGTACCTGGAAGATCATTTCTGGAAAAGAACCTCTCAGAGAGCACTCACTGAGACTCAAGGTACTCAAAGTTGAGAAATTCGCAAAGAAGTCGGGAAACGTTGTGGATATATTGTTGAAGTCGAGACGAAGATAAGAAAGAGAAGAGAGGTGTAAAAGCGAGGGGTCCAACAGCCCAGTTAGATTGCAATGACCCAAGCTCAGAGCGGTTAACTCGGGTGCATTGGAATATATAAGTTGGCCCCACTCGCTCCCCTGAGCTGAAATAGGAATACCATCAAGATGGAGTTCCCTAAGCCCTGTTAGATTCCGCAGAAGCATCTTCAGACTTGAATTCTCGAGTTTCAGAGGCCAAAATCCCTGATCGCAAGAGATATCAAGACTGGACAGTCTCCTCAAGTGTAAAAGCTCATCCGGAACCTGTCCGTGAAAACCAGCATTCGACAAATTCAGGTGTGTCAAGTATGTAAGATTTTGAATGCCTTTCGGAATCTCAACACCTTCCAGCCTATTGTATGCCAGGTTTAGCTTCTCCAGGTGCCTAAGATTGAAAAGAGACGATGAATTCTAGATTCCACCTGAAATGGCCTCGATTTCAAGGCTCAAACCGATCACGTGGCCTGCAGCATTGCATTCGACGCCATCCCAGGTGCAACAATCTTTTGTTCGGTTCCAGTGTACCAGTTTTCTTGAAAAGGAATGATCGAATATCAAGTCTTTCTTCAGTGAAAGTAACAAGCTTTTGTCATTCTCCTGGCAGTGGCTGTATGCATGAGTAATGTTTGTTATGTTAAGAACTGTTGTGAGTATGTAAATGAAGAAAAACAAACACAAAGACATTGCCATTTGAGAGATGATGGTGGGATTAAGCGTTTTTAAAGTTGTTATTTAGATATGTAGTACTACTACTCCCTCCCTCCCTTTTTTTAATAGATGTTATTATTAAGTTTTTAAGACAAATTAAGGTTTTTTTTTTCAAAATTAACCTCAATTAATTTTATTTAAATATTCATAACAATAAATACTATTCATTGAAAAATTAAACACACAACACATTTATAGAAAATTTGAAATTAATTTGAAATTATAATATTAAGGGCAAATATGACATAAAATAAATAAAATACCAGAACGATGTCTATTTCACAAATAGTTTAAAAAATTAAAACAACATGTAAATAAAAAAGGATGGAGTATTAATTAAGGTGCATGTCTATCTACCAATTTGACTTGAGGTCTTGTGGCCCTTAAATTAGAAATTTGAAAGTCATTCTATTCCCACTTTTGATTGGCATGTCTATCTACCAACTTGTTTAAAAGCATTAGTCAATTACTCAAATTATAATAATCCAGTTCCAAATTCAATCGAATAATTGTTTCAAATTCAATTAAATATTTTTATAAATAGTAATAAAGTAATTTTTTTTTCTCTTTTATTTATACCTCTCAAACATCTCAATATTATACTCAATGTCATTACTATTTCAATACTAAAATCATTTTTTATTTCATTTAATTTATACAATTGTCACTATTTTATCATTTAATCATCGTCAGTGGCTGTATGCATGAGTAATGTTTGTTATGATAAGAACTGTTGAGAATACGGAAATGAAGAATATCAAACACAAGGATGTTGCCATTTTTAGAGATGATGATGGGATTAAACATTTTTAAAGTTGTTATTTAGATATGTAGGTTGTGTTTTGAAACACTTAAAACAGCTTCCAGAAGCACTTATTTTCAAAAGCTGTGAGAGGGATCTTTAACACATGAACCAAGATATGGAGATTTGTTGAATACTCTTATTATTTCACATGTCATTCATCCATATTATGAAATATAAAGTGGAACACCAATTATGAAATAGGTGATTTCATTTCCTAAAGTTGTGGATCATTGTGTTTGCAAATTCCTGTTTAATCACGGGTGGAGAGATGACTAAATTTGCGCTCCAAATTATTAAGTTGGAATGGAAAAACAAGTGTTTTATGTCTTTTTCCGCCCCCACAAAGTTTACACGACAAGTCTCCATTATCAAGTTATTAATTAACAAAAGTAATTAAACTAGAAATTAATGATGGGCAGCAGTAGAGTTTTAATCACGTATGCATGCATCATCTTTCTTGCGAGCCATGCATCATCGATCAGAAAAAAGAATGCCAAGCCACTTCCCCGCCAAAAAATCACGACCTTTCTCCATTATTATCATTAATTACACTCTTTACTATAATATAAGTCACACCCTTCACTTTTATGAGTAATACTCTTTATAGTAAAATGTCACACCCTTTACAGTAAAAAGTCACACTTCTTAACCAGTTTCACCGTGAAACTTGTTTACACTATACTTTGCCATAATTAATTAGTTCAATTTTTCTTTTAAGAATTTGACTTTGCAAAATAATGATCTACTCTCTCCGTTTCAATATTTATCATTTTACTATTTTTTTTCCGAGTAACACTCATGTGAACCTGGTTCATAAATGAACTCTATCACTATTATGTGTAAAAACTATCATTGTTATGCACAAAAACTTTTACTGTTTAAAAATATAAAGCATTTTTTACACAGTGATTGTTTTTGTACATAACAGTGATAGTTTTTATACATAGCAGTGAGAGTTTTTGTATGTAACAGTGATACTTAAATAACAGAGTTCATAACATGAATCAGGTCTATATAATTTTTTGTCTTTTTTCCTCACAGTTATCTCTATTTAATTTTACTCATAATCATTTTTTTTATCAGTTCGGTTTTTGGTTTTTTTTTTTGGCCCGACCATAACTCGGCCTGAGTGGTTCATGGTTCACCCGGCCCGAATAAATCATGATTTAAGGTTTATTATTTAGTATTTAGGGTGTACATGGTTTATCCAATGTAAAATTAAATTGAATTGCACACAAGTATTATTCTAAATTATAGCCAAAATAATATAATATTAAGAAAAACATTAATTGCATCATAAAATCACACAACAACAATATTACAAATTACATGGCCAATCTGGATTTAAATCATGTCAAGCAATTATCAGCGTAATTGTCAAGAGAATCAGGGGAAATAATGAACAACAACGGTCAAGCCCTGGGCTGACATCACCACAAGACTCAAAATCAAAATGCATGCGTACGCCATAACAACTCGACTACTCATGCCCATGCTCACTTAATTCTCTAATTAAATACTCCTATGGAATTAAAGTATCATTATTTTCATTTTTTTGCTTTGTTAAATCTTATTTGGCCCACCCACTTTATTTATTTATTGTGGGATTATTTGGATGCCTCACATAAACTCTATTTCTTCGAATATTCTTCAAATATGTACTAAAATAAAAATGTGAGTCCTGACTTACTGAAAACCTCGAATGGCGACTTAGGTAATTAAATAATATATTGCATGGTAATTTGGATATGGAGTCCATTCTGTATAAACAAGTTATATTTTGTAAGAATCAACTAGTTTTTACTTTTTCTATAAAGATCACTCTCACTAATATTACATTCTAAAAAAGCAAATAAATAAAACTAGAGGCCGCTTGAAATGGGTAAAGAATGATAATGATAATGAATATTATTTGGGGGTCAATCATTAATGGTTATTAAATGCATTCTATTACTTGGTTAAAATATGAACAATGGGCATCATGAAGGTGGGTTGAGTGGGTGGAGACAATCAATTGCTTACTTATATTCCTATTATTTTTGTATCAAAACTAACAAACAACATTAATAAAAGTAATTTTCATTACCACTTCCATTAACCACAATCAAGTAACCCTAATTAATATAATCGCGCAATGATAGATATTTGTCGATTCATCCTTCGAGAACACAATTAATTAACCGACGTGTTGATCATTTTTTTAATTTGCAAAAGACCAACTTATAGTGTAATTTGAAAAGGATTAACTAAAATAAGTGATCATGAAATAATTGATTAATAATATTTAAAAAAAAAATCAAAGATTAAAAAAAAAAAAAAAGTTATCAAAAACTCTTTTTTTTTAGCTTTTAGATTATAACTTGTGAGAGTTTATTTAATTTGATAAAAGAAAATACAAAATATTCTAAATTATTTTTGCATGCAATTTTAAATGATCATAATCATTTATTATTTTTCAAAAAATACCCCAATAATTCCTGAAGATTATTGAAATAATTATATAAAAATTCGCAAAACCATGTAGTCTATTTTTCTTAATCCACCCTTCCCAACAAACATGATCAACACTAACCAAAGTTGGTACGCGTTTGGAACCTTACAAAAATACCCCCATATCGTGATACCATTACTTCTATATCATCAAATTCATCACACTAAGGTAGTGTTTTGAAATACTAAAAATAGCTTCTAGAAGCATTTATTTTCAAAACTATCTCTCACAACTTTTAAAAATAAGTGCTTCTACAAGCTGTTTTTAAAGTTTCAAAACACACACTAAGTCACAATTCACAATTCGTTTTCTCCAAATTAACTACAATTGTCATGACAAGTAGTGGTAAAACGACCACCATTTTCATTCTTGTGGCAACCGTCGCCACCACCCAAGAATGCCAAGCCACTGAGCCATTTGCCTTATTACAGAGTGTATACGCCTAGAAATTGACCAACCTTTCAAATCCCATTCGCCGCCCAATTCCCCTTGACGAGTTTGTTTCCCAATTTTCAAATGCTATTATCAACTTCTAAGCCATTATCCATAACCCCTTTTCCGACATTAACCAAACTCGACTTTCCCTACTTCGCTCCCAAATTTCGGACACTCTCATTAACCTTCTAAATCGTGTTTTTACCGAGGCCAACAATGACCAAACTCATGTTGTCGTATTTATTTTCGATGCGATTTTTAACGATATCCTTTATAACGAACGTTTATAATGGTCCTATCTCTCTCAAACCCGACATTCGCCAAATTCAACTTGCCCAACTTTTTAATCAAATTTCCACCTATTTCACAAACCTTCTAAACAGTGTCGTTACCAATACCAACATTAGCCAAATACCTCAAATAGCCCATTTTTCTGATTCTGATCAAAATATACTCGATCTCACTATCATTCTAAACCGCATCTTTTCCATTCCAAAAATTAGCGAAATTCAACTTCAAATTTTAGATGCTGTCACTAACTTCTTAAACGTCCGTCGTGATCTCAGTATTATCCCCGTTCATATTACCGATCTTTCTAAACGGATTATAATCGGTCTCAATGACCTTTTAAGTTCTTTCTTTTCTGATCCAAACATTCGCCAAATTCAACTTACCAGACATTCTAAACAAATTTCAGATTATCTCACCGACCTTCTACCCATAGTCAGGATCCCCAATCTCAAACTTTTCCGCATTCCTTTAACTTTTTACAACGGGTTTTTGACTTATGACAACGGGCAGGGTCAATACCCGTATCTAGTTTTTGGCATAGTGTTCTGATTTTCGCATTCCATGATTCTCTTGGCTCGATCGCCACAAATTCAATTCATGAAAAGATTGATTAAGATGAAATAAGATGTTATTTGGCATGAATATTTTCCTCATTGATATTGTAATTTTTATTTCGTATTCGTTAATTTTATTGTGATTTTACACAGTATTTATTGAATTTCGATACACACGCCTCAAATATAGAATGATTTGCAGATGATTGAAAAGAGGGGAAGGTAAAATTGTATTCACGAACGACCACTCATCTAATAACTTATTCTTAAAACAAAAACACAAAGATATGCGGTACGATATAGTAAAAATATTAAAAAGCTTATATAGATATGCATCGACATTTGATTGAATGAGTTAAAAAACTCATATAAATATAAGAAAATATATTTTAAAATTCTGTAAATATATGACAATCAAGTCCAAACAAGCTCAAATATCACTTGATATTAAGGTCAATTAACCTTATTGTAATTGAATTAAATAAACATTTGAAATATCTAGTCAAACAACAATATTAATATTTTTTTCTTAAGCCGCAAAATTTGCGGAAATATGTACTTGTTGTCCTATATTTATATATTTTAAAATATATTATCCTATATTTACATATTTTAAAACATATTATCCTAGGAATATGTACTTGTTGTCCTATATTTACATATTTTAAAATATATTATCCTATATTGATGTGCAAAAAAGTGGTCAAGAGATGACAGAGGAGCTAGGGCAAACCCACCGCAAGCTCCTTGCATTCTTAGTTTAACTATTCCAAAGGTTCAGATCAAAGCCCACATATTCAATGTCTCCACCGTCATCCCTTGCAATTTGGACGGATACGAGTCTCGAAGTTCCTTGATCATGGCGACGGTCTCGAATCATCTTCTTTAATAGTTGTGTCCATGGAAGCCGCAGATTTGTATCCAAGATCAATGGTGCCTGGAGGAATAGAAGTCCATGATTGCAAATGAAGATTTCGGGTTTTAGAAGATCCCACTAAGTGTCTTCGACTTTCGTGATGATTACAAAATCGATCCAAAGAAGACTCTAAGAAACTCTGTAAAACAAAAATATAAGTGTGATCTATTAGATTAAACTACCAATCTTAACAGAAACAATGTAATTCAGCCAAACAACACCTAAATTATCCATACTTTCTCTTATATCTTAACAGTGAGATAACAAAAACGAAAATTTATCTCTTTAATCAAAACTCCGGACAACATTAAGAAAATAAATAACTTCAATGTTAAGAACTCTTTCAGATGAAGAAAATGTTATACCATTATCCAATAGATCTACCACTGTTGGATCTTACTATGAATCTGAGACGCCCAGTGAAGACAAACCAATACCTTCAACTCAGAAAAGAAAGTCCCTAACAAACACAGAAGCAAGCTTACAATGCTTTTCATACAAATTAATACATGGTGTACTTATTCCCACACTTAATACTATTTTTTGGCTTTTCAAACTCCACTGCCTCATAGTTTATGAGGCTTACACCCTCTCAATTCAAATTCAAAACATTCTCTTTCACAATCTATTCTTTTTCCTTTCAATTCAAATTCAAATAAATAAATTTTCACAATCTATTTTTTTTCCTTTCAACCCGAAGATAAGTCTACTCCACTTTAGTAGTTTATGAGGCTTACACCCTCTCAATTCAAATTCAAATAAATAAATTTTGTTTTAAATATTAAAAGTTTTTTTTTAATATATATTTTTTTGAATAAAAATAATACCTTAGCCGGAAAGACAAAAACATGCCTTAGCCTGTGAGTTGTGCATCATCTACAATTACTGCGTTCGTTCCTCTCAAAATTCATTCAATTAAACGTTTTGATTTGATATTTTGACTATAAATCCACTCACAATTACAAAAATCCACGGATTTAATTAACCGATTATAGTAACCCTAGCCAGATCTCACCGATCCATGGCTAATGTTCGCCGATAGTTTTTTTCGCTCGTGAAACCTATCCGCCCTCAAAGAATGCCGCCCCACCCCCCCATTCCAATCCCCTAGATCCTCCAACACCGCCATCCCCTTCCTCTCCTTCTTCGTTAACTCCACCGCCAGATCCACCTCTTTCTCCGCGGCGCCACAATTCTCCACCACCGGGCGCCTAACAGATTCGACGACGAACCGCCGCTCCTCGAGGAGCTAGGTATAAACACTAAGCAAATTTACCAAAAAACCATCTCAATCACCGCCGATCTCTCCGGCCCATTCCTCTTTCTCATGGCGTTCGGGGCTGTTTCAACTTCTCGCCGGAAAATTGCATTTCGGGGGATCATACTCGGGTGGGTGACAATGGCGTCGATGTTTCAGACGTCGTTTTCAATATGCTTGCGTGCGTAAAACGGAAATCTGGATATGTACAAGTTTTTTAGCTTGATTGGAGTCTTGTATCTTTGCCGATTGTGATCTTATCGGCGATTTAGTTGTTCGTGCCTCCACGATTGGAGCAGTGATCATGGTGATAGATGGGGCGTTTGTGCTTTGGCGTGCGATAATGCACTTCTCCGACGAGATTGGTGGGGGCGGCTAATTGCGGGGATGAGCATCGGGGACTCATCACGTCGCTTGCTTTTGATTTATGCTCTCTTTTCTATGCTTGTGATTTTCTGATTGAAGCACATTTTATTGGAGTTTAGTAGATTGGATTAGTTAGTGATCATATGTAGTTGTTTGAATTATTAGCTTTGATTTGTTCATTTGTTTTGACAGTTTTGTTTACTATATGGAAAAAGAAATAGAGTCCGAATTTTCGAGGTTGCGGATGGATTATAATTTGAAACCGAGTGAAGTGCCAAAGATCTGTTTGATAATTGCTATGCGACTGATAATGTTCTACTATACGATTCTTTGAGGCTCCATTTGGATTGATGGATTTGAAATCCATGAATTTCACACACAAATCATCGCTCTCCAATGGATTTATAAATACTTAGATTTGAGAAGCTAGTTCAAAATGGAGGGATTTCAAATCCTCATCAAAACCTAGTCATTTGTGAAATTTCTTCATCTCCACCCCTTCCCCATCTCCCCTTTCACCCTCTTGCCTAAACTCTCACATCTAAGTATTTGTAAATCCATTGGAGAGTACGATTTATGTGTAAAATCTATGAATTTTCAAATCCATCCATCCAAATGGAGCCTGAGGGTGTGTTTGAATAGAGGGATTTGAAATGCTAGGAATTTGAAGTAATAGATTTCAAATCCATCCATATTAGGAAGAATTTGAAATCCTCTCAAATCCCTCAACAATTAGTTTTGAAATGAGACTGAAACAAACACAATGGTTTTGCTGCTATGAATTTCAAATGCTTTCTGAAACTCTTCAATCCAAACTCAAGTTGAAGGTTTGCCTCAATTTTTGTTTATTTTCTGCATAGCTTTTTGGACTTTAGAAGCATTTCAATAGTCGTTAGACAATCAATTAGCTCTAGTAATTTATTTGTTTTTTTTTCTTGGACGTTTCGGTAACATTTGTTCTCGAGCTTTGCTTGGTAGAGTTGGAGTAGATGTGGGAGTAGAAATTTTTTCTTCCGGAAGGGATTTGATGGTTTCAGTATCTCCTTTATATTGTGCATTAAGCAAAGATAAATCAAATGGCTATAGGAGAAATGATGAAAGCAATTGTAGATATGAATATATGGTGGTACATATGATGAGTAAGACCACCTATTGTTTCTAGATTATATAGTATTCACCATGTTTCCGAGTACACATGTCCTCTTCTCATCTATTAAGATGAGTTTAGCTTGGTAATAGTGACACCTGATTTGAATGGTGAAAAGAAGTTGATCAGATGATTGTGATTTTATTAACATTAGTAGAGTTATCTTCTAGAGCTTTCCATTCTGTATATGTAAGTTGGGTGAATCCATTGATGATTTATATTATGTAAAAGTTTTCGTCGTATAATGATTGGGTGGAATGGAATTTGTTGTTTGTGATCTATAGAAAATTCAACATGCGAGGGAGTTTTGTATCCCTCGTTTTTTCCGGGATTCTTTTGTTACAACAAACAGAGAGTCGAATACAAGCAATAATCATTGCTGTTGTATTATTGTAATTCCTTTTCGCTTTGATCTTTTTGTGTATTTGATACTTGGATGGAGCCTGTTATAATTTTAGCATTAGAGCTTGTATGAAAAAGGTGCTCAACTGGAAAGCACAAAAAGTGAGTTCTATCAATGTTTGGTTGCACGCGACGCCTATTATGGATGATTCTATGTTCATGATTCATCAATCATCACTATGGACTGATCATTTGAACGAAAATGAAATTTGGCTTCTCTGTTAATTGATCCTCAATTCTCATTCATTTTTCATAGTCTTTCATTCAACATGTTTCAAATACAACATAACAATCAAGAGATCAAAGAGACCATCTTATAAATTAATCTATTAATTATAAAGAAAGATTCAGTTCGAATAAGTAAGATTAATAAAATTTAATTTCTCTCACAACCCGCTTCCTTACAAGAGTTTTTAGAACTCTAGTATCTATTAGGAAATGAAAGACGCAAATCATTTATTTGTAGTAATAATCTCAAGTAACAAAAAAAAAACCCATAAAAAAAAAAAATCTAAATATCGTACACGGCACCGAAGTATCCCTGTTGAATTTTCAGGATAGGATTTCATTTCCTGCAAAAAAAATCTATTAATTTTTAAGGTAACAAAAAAATAATTGTATTCCAAAAAAAGAAAAGAAAAATTCAAGTAAAATTTCGTACACGCGGCACCGAAGTACAACCATATGGTACTTTCAGGATAGTGGATACCAGCAGACTATAAACCGACTTCCACAAGTTGTGAATCCAAATTGGACAAAATCATTAGCTACGTTTGCATCTGATAATTTTCTGCCATTAGGTATGGTCGATGTTGTTTATAGGTGCTATTACTAAGCACTAATTAAACTTATGTGTTACAAAGCGTTTATCGTTTATCGATTTTGTGATGACCGATATCTGGCTGGGTCATTTTGAGTTATCATTAGTCTCTTGCATTGACCTTTCTCTGCTGGTGTTTATTTGAAATAAGTCGCCAAACTATTTCTTTTGATATCAATAAGTGTTTAATGTGTGGAAGTTAACAGTATGCTTGTGGTATATATTAATTGGTTTCTTGATGATTGCTGCTCATTCTAAAGTTTTTAAGCCTAAGTGAAATAGCTGTCATTTGTTTCATTAAAGAATTCTTGAAGAGCTTTTCAAGTCATCCACAGTAATTGAGTTTTAATACTAACGGGCATTCCTCTTTTTCTTGCATTCTGTCTACCCCACCTTACAAGCTTGGCGTAAACTTGATTACCCAAAAACAGAAATGAAAACGTCTAAAAGTATCAGATAATTGTGGGAACTGGGACGAATTAGATGGTTTAATTGTGTTATTCAATTGCTCTAATGAAATAGATAACAATTCTTTAGGTCATGATAATGCTAAAATGTTACCTCAAAGCCACAAAATTATTCACCACCTTGTCAATGATGATGATTACATAATTTGTTGTGTCTTCGCTTGGTTAAATGGTTCACGGATATTATGTGTCTGGTTTTTACTCTATTTACCAACATTTAGTCAGTCCCCAATCTAATATATTTGCATAATGGTTCTTGCAGCTCTTATCTCTGGAGTATTGCTAGGGCTTGCAAATCCTAGCCCTGGTTGTTTTGCTGATAGATTTTATCTATCAAAAGTTAGCACTTTCGGGATATTTGTAATTTCAGGTTAGGTTCTGATGTTTGTAAATATTATCATTATCACTTTTGAACATTGTGTGACTAATATTTACCATTCCAACTTAAGAATTAAGACTTCCATTGTGTATAATTATTCTTTACGTTTGGCCAAGGGTTTGTAACTATTTTGATTACAGGATTGACATTGCGCAGTGATTAAATTGGTGCCGCTGCTGAAGCATGGCCAGTTGGACTCTTTGGGCTGGTAAGGTTATGATCTTCACATTCTTTTCTTTTTTCCTCTTGTTCATCTTCCCTTTGTCTTATGGGTGGGACGGGTGAGTGTGAAGAACCGGTGTCTGCTGATGCCTGAAAGGGAACTCATGTTGAGATATTAGTGCCCCAGTAAGTTCTATATGAGAGCTCTTACTTTCTATGCTTCATTGTAATGCAGGTTTCTATTTTATTTTTAGCTCCCTTATTTTCAAAGATCATTTTGCTGCTCAAGCTCCAGCCACAAGAATTTGTCACAGGTAAATAAGGTGTGGTATGAATTGCTCTTAAAATGCTTGAGTCATCTTTTGGGATCAAAATGAAAAAATTATTGGTGTGATTAGGTATTTGGGTCTGTTGGACTGTTGTGAATGTTCTGCAAGTGTATAATTGCGATGCTTGACCTTTGATGTTACTTTTTAGTTCCTGAATGGTCATTTTATAGCATTCTGATGTGAACCAAGCTTTGATTTTTCTTTGGTTTCTCAGGCTTGTGGACATGTCATGTTAGAAGATAATCTATTTTTTCCCTCCTACCCACTTTTGTTTATTCCCTGATTACATTAAAAATATATTCCTTTAGTTACACCATATTTTTCAATGCACAATCTCCTGGCCAACTGCAGCATAAGGGTTAACAGAAATAATACAGAAAATAGAGAAGTTCATACTTGGAATTAGTTTATTTTTTTAATTTTAGTTATTTCTCATTTTCTTGTTATCTATTCTCTTTTTCTAAGAGTTGCTTTACTGAGAACTGTTATCCTCCCCCCCCCCCCTCCCCAATTTCTCTTTCCAGGTTTGATTTGACAAAACACAGCTAGCTGGAGGGAACTCTGCTCTTGCTCTTGCAATGACTGTGATATCAAATTTATTAGGAATTTTAATTGTAAGTTTGCAAGCTGGAATACCAATACATTATGCGTTGAATATTCTTGTCGTGTAAAACTGATACATGTTTTGTTATTTCATTCTTTTCAAAGTATAGGACTCTGCCATTAGAAAATAATATAAAGCTTTTAGGGAAGGGCTGTTAGGAATCCTTTTGTTAGCCTTTTCACTCTCATGATTTACTGATTTCTCAGTGAACCAAACAAGTTTTAATTGTAGACTGCACTGTGAATTTTTTTTCTATGGATATCGCCAAATAGTTCTTTTTTTCCTAGAAATTATAGTTTGAAACTAACTTTACCTCTTGTACCTGTGAAGCAAGATGTTCTTTGCTACTACGATGTTGAAATGGTTAATTTAGTGTTTCATTGCAGGTACCTTTTTTCTATCTCAAAGTTCATTGCTGCTGGAGTCGGAGTATCAGTCCCAACTGAACAGCTGTTAAGCCTTGTTCTCACACTTTTAGTTCCTCTTATTTTTGGGAAAGGTGAAGTTTTACTTTCTTTACTAGTCTTATTACTTTATATTGGCTTTTCTGCCTGAGTTCATTTTTTTCCTTACTCATAGTAAGGACTAAGGAGATACTTTTTTTTTTTTAGAACATTTGGTGCTACTATAAGACATCCTAAAATATGCTGATAGAAATGTAACATAACATATTTATCATAATCAGTAGCCGCTATTTTCACTGAAGTTTCACATGTTTATGTTCTATAAAAACATTTTGTATGCATTAGAGTAGTTCCCATAATGGAAGACTGGCAT
This sequence comes from Stenogyne calaminthoides, assembly GCA_037126765.1. NCBI lineage: Eukaryota > Viridiplantae > Streptophyta > Magnoliopsida > Lamiales > Lamiaceae > Stenogyne > Stenogyne calaminthoides. Next base: position 1,098,912 of record JBBCBC010000029.1, on the reverse strand, counting down.
TGCATGTTTACATATTCTAGAGACGTGTTTGTTAAACATTATCCTATTCAGCTTTGTTGCTGGTTCTTAAATAACCAAGCTTTTTTGGTTGGCTGGAATCATCTGCTATTGTGTGATGCCTTCATTTCATATATTTGCACAAGATTCTGTGTCTAGAAATAGAAAAAATAAATAAACTTAATTGAGTATTTTAGCTCATATTACCGAGATAAGATGTGTATGTTAAGATGGATGTCAACCACAAAGAACTATGTGTCCATGTCTCGAACAGAGGATAAAATTATAGATAGATGTTTGGCCTTGTTCAAAGGAGACCAAACACAGCTCCAATTCGACAAATCTCATATAGGCAGGTTAGTGGAAGGCAGCGTAGGCCTTTGAAACCTATAATGAGATGGTTATGGAAGACATGATAGATCTTAGATAAGCCGATAGTATGAAGGACGATCATGTAATTTGGAGAACTAATTCCCATTTATACGATCCTGTAGGAATGGACTTGGTGATGGTGATGATAATATTTTACTTTTTTTTTGTAGTTTAGACATGAGAAAAGTTATTTAATTCTTTTCTGTTGTGAATTGTTGCTTAAGAATCTTCATTTTAATGTGTTTTAGCATTAGTTATAATTTTCACTTATTTCTGTCTCTCTTTGGATCAACAGGTTGCTCGAGAACTCTCCAAAGGTGATGCACCACTACATGTACTTTAATGGTGCTTAGCACTCTGTGTTTGCCTGTATTCCCTTATCATGTCTAGTAATAGGTTTATCCATTCAACACAGCATGTAAATTATGCTGATGTTTATCTCTATCTACATATAGTGTTACCTTAAGCTTGCTAAACCTGATGTGCTAAAATTAGAACAAGTGGGCTTTTGCTAAATTTCCCTTTTAAGTGATATAGTCATTAAATGCTCTGATATCTATTGCTCCCTAAATTGCTTCAAATATTTTAACTTTTCATTGTTTGAAATTAGAAAGCATATCATAGTAAAAATTCATTAATAATTGCCGTTTAGTTGATTTTGATGTATCCAATAATCATGTATAGTTTAAACAAATCTGGATAAAATGGCTGTGAGATAAATCTGTTTTATCTTAGTTGTGCATGGAGAAACAATCAAATGGATCAAGTTTTGAAACAGTTCTAATGCAATATATGATAGTAATTGTGGCAGAAACATCTATATAAATTGAGTGTTTTTCTCTTAATTATTTATAAATGGGTAAGATGAAACTTTGCACGATAACATCTTGGCATTCATGTCCGCTTTTTCCGTTGATACATTTTCTTGTTTGTGATTATGATGTTGCAGGTATAGCAGACTTTGCAGATGGCAACCGCAAGCTTTTGGCAATGATCAGTGCAATCTTCCTTAGTTTTGTAAGATCCAATATTTGCTGTATAATAACAATTAGTTAGTATTTTCACTTGTCAGTATAAAGATTGAAAGCCATGTTTGGTCCACCACATCTATTTTTGGCGATGCCAAGTAGGTATCGCTACATTATCCAGAACTCCATTAGGTGTTTAAAGTTAAATAAAGGGGGTATTTGCAAACTCTATTAACAGCTTACAAGCACTTTTCTGAAGCTAAAGCTGTGAGAGCAGCTTTAAAATAAAGTGATTCTGGTTTGCAAACAACCCCTGTATCTTAGGAAATTAATGCTTCTTAGATAAGTTATATTTGAGCATGATTTTGTGCCTGATCATTTCCTTTTATCAAGGCCCCCTGGATTCAAGTCAGTCGATCAAGGTCACTTCTTTTAATGGTGAAGCCAACAATCTTTCTTGTAGCTGTCACCATGGGAGTGTATGAATATCATAATCTTGCAACATCTTTACACGTTTTTCTTGATCCCAAAACAGTTATTTGTATGACGAGTTGAAATTTGAAACACGTGTTCATATAATAGCTTTCTTTGGTGAGCCAGACAAAAACTATACCTTATAGATCTGCACCTTTTGAAACTCAAGGGTTAAAGCACTAGTAAAAATTGACAGTTCAAGCATTTTCAAACTTGATAGGAACCACATCCAACTAATATACCTTCCTCACTTGTTACAGGCTTCTGCATATCTCCTTGTTTGCTTTTAATGCTGTGTTAATTCCGGGTCTTTCACTTATTTCTGGCGGCACCAAGTCACCCTTTGCCAAGAAAGAAAATGTCAGTGCTCTTCTATTAGTTGCAAGCCAGGTGACATATTCTTTCTTCTTATTATTCCACTCTCTTTCTTACAAAATGGGGACACTGCTACCCAAAAATTGATACACACAAATTTTAATTTACAAATGAATAAGAAAATAAATATGTATGCTGAATTATTTAGTGTTGATTGTGAATAATAAGTTGATCTAGTTTCGTTAATGAATTTTTGCAGAAAATGTTACCTGTGATGGTAGCAGTTGTGGATCAGCTGGGTAATGCCTTAGGTGAACCTGGTTTTGCTGGTTCTTCCATGTGTTGCGGCTCATCTAAATCAGGTAATTAAGGCCAACTTTTCTCATCATCTCTTGCCTTCTTCGTCTTTAATCTTCTGACATAAATTATCTTGTTATAGATTATCATCGACTCTTTTCTAGTCAGTGTGTGGAAACCAATGGAGGGTGAATTTGAAAATACTAAGATTGCATAGACTTGCTATATAACCAACATGATGAGCGTTTGATGCAAACGGTACTTGTCATACTAAATCCGAAAAGAAAGATGATAATAGCAAATGGAATTTGATGTCAATATGATTGCCAGTTAACATTAGCATTGTAGAATCTCTATATTTGTGGCGCTTAACATGGAGTGAAGGTGGATCAGATCTGTGATAGATTTTATGTTACCAATATAGTTTAAACATTCTATAATTGAGGGCCAATTTTGGAGAATACTACCTCCGTTTTTATTATTTGTCCATTTTATCCGTTCACATAATTTAATGTTCTCATTAATTAGGGTACTCTTATTTTTCTCATACAAGGGTGTTTGTAAACTCTATTCATAGCTGAGAAACACTTCTCAGAAGTTTTCAGCTGTGAGAGGGCAGCTTAAAAAATAAGTGTTTTTTCCCTTCTATTAGAGTTTGCAATCACACCCTTAATAAGAAATTGATTAGTCTAAACATGCAACATGTTAGTCTTGTTTTAGGGGATAATAAGCACTCACATCATTTGTGATTTTTGCATCAGAGAGTAACTGGACCCTTTAGAAAACCTCTTTGTCAACAACCCTAGGTTTATCTCTGTACATTTTTGAAGGCCAAGTCTATAAGATTCGTTTCATTGTCAACATATATATTTTTCTCGGAAGTAAGTCTAACACTTGAACAAAAACTCATCTCAAGAAGACAATTTGAATTCTGATGATTTTGGACTAACATATTCTAAAAAACAACATGTTTAAGAGTCAATATATAAATGATTGATCTCAAGTAGTATATAAATAGGATCATAAATGTACCAAGAAATGGATCTCAACAACCCCTAATAACTTAACTCATAAGAACACATGAGCATGTTTCTTTATCCAAACCCATCGTGAAAGCTATTTCAAGGAACTTATCTTATTCGATAATAAATTTGGATCTCGGTCGGATCTAAATACCTACACTTGTTCATTTTCTTTTAAATAATAGAGATGACTTTAGTAATTAATTTACCAAATTGAACTAAAATATATTGGTTTGGCAAACAAATTGTTAAAGTACTTTAAAGGATATTTGATGATCTAGTCCACTTATTGGGAGGTAGGACTTGGGATAGAATTGGTATATATATATATATATATATATATATATATATATATAAAGATGGAGAATGAGTTTGGGCTTTAGTTATTGGGCCTAATAAATGGAGAATGATAATGAGTTTGGCACTTAAGGAACTGGCAATCGGCAAGGATCGTCTTTCCAAAAATGAAAATAAAATTCCAACTTTTTAACAAGTTAGGAAAATTTATGTGATGATTGAGAAATAACTCAACTCGAGATTTCATCTCTAACAATTATGAATTAGCATACTTGTAACAAAAATAAACGTAAACGTTAATTCATAATTAATAAGTTCAAGTCACAATAATTAGCAAAGTAACCGAATAATTCAATCAAATAATGAACACAAATTGAACTACTAATTTTTTTTTACACTGAATATTAAAAGAGCTGTGGCGCACGATTGTCCAGCCTTTTCGGGCTGAACACCTCCGTGAGGTAAATTTTACGCGCTTGTCACCAATGCAGGCCGTAAGGGGCCCACGTCAGACCCGAGTTGTTATAGCTTGTGTATTTGCCAGCAGCAAGTGCAGGCCTGGAGGCAAAGGCTGCATTATGAACCTTTAGGAACTGTTTGGCCATTTCAGGTGATGATGCAACCACAATCGGAAATTTTCCGAATTTTAGTAGCATTATTTCGCCGTATTTTTTAGATAAACGGTGAAGGGATTGATGTGGGATTAAAACAAGAAGGTGATATTGCCAATAATAGGGCATGGATTTGGCCCTGGTGGGAGTTTTTGTTTCGGGTGTCGATTATTGTAGATGATTTTCCTGATACAAGCTAGTGTTAGTAGAGATACTAAGGTTAATAGTGCCCTGAAGTTTTCCATAGGGGCTTATTACTGTTTCACAGGTGAACGTACGGCTTTAAATAGAAATCTTGCACAAAATACAAATATGAATGACTAGTCTAATTATATTTGTATTCCTATTTTTTTTATTCTTTATATTAGAGTAGCCAGCTGTGAGCTGGGTACCCCTGGTCTATTGCAATAGTAGCAATTTTTACCACTAATAGTCCCAGCACTGTAAAGATAATTCTTGTGCTATCCATTTTGCAATTAAAATACAAACAAAATGACCATTTTCGAGCATGTCAAAATTTATGGTGAGAAATTTCTACAGGGACCAGTTTTTTAATAAACCTTATACAAATCAAATGAAATAGAAGAAGTATAAAATGTCGTGATGTGGGAACGAAATTGACAACCTAGCTACCAACCAATCTTAATGGGTTTCGTAGTAATTTAAACAAACTCAATAAAAAGTGACAACTTGGAGAAGATGAAGTGTACTAATTAACCACCAGATCAATCATTGTAGAACTACAATGAAATGAATCCAAATGAAATGAATTTGGAGCGTTTTAATTTTGGCCCCATTTGGATAGGGAGGATTTGAAATGAAATGGATTTGAAGCATTTTAGATTTTTGTTTCCTTTGATAATTATGCGTGACATGGATATTGTTGATTTGGTTCACTTCATCTCAAATATATATATAGTCACATCCACTCAATGACTTATATGTATTGAAGTTGGTATCATATATTATATTTTTTTATTTTCACGTGATACTTGAATCATTTGTAATTGTTAGTTGAGTAGGTCTACTGTACAAATTTGTATAGATACAAATCAATCAATTTAGGAAGAATTCGGCCGGGTTAGGTGATCAAAAATGGGTCAAAACGGGTCAAGGATGGGTTGGGTAAAGTAAAATTGGGCTTCAATTGGAATTTGTATGTATACAAATTTATATCCTAAACTTTGTCTTGCTAGTTTCGATTCATGAGACAAGTTAATTCTAAGTTTCTAACCCACCTTGATTAATTTTGATTATTTGGTTTGGGATTGGATGCATCATAAGCCCACAAATTCATATCTATATTGCCACATGCATCTAAAATTAGAGTCGGTATCTTGTGAAACTTGTTCACCCCAAAATTGGTTCCATATTTACTAATTAATTTTAGACATGATCATTCAATTATCATAACTAATATCCTCTTATAATATAAGTTGTACCCTTCAATTATCATTATTATTACACTTTATAATATAAGTCATACTCACGCATAATACAATTTTTATAGTAATAAGTCAATAGTACCCTTCAATTATTACGACTAATAGTTTTTTGTAATATAAGGCTTCCGAGAAAAAAAAATTTGGTCCCATAACTTTTATGTATTCCGGTTTTCGTCCCACAAAATTTAACTATCCAATTTTGGTCTCATTTTCACTTGAAAATATAAAATTTTGTAGTTTTAATTAAGTCATGCACAAGCCACGTGCCAGTTAAAATTGGGGGGTTTTTGAGCTTGAAGCAGACATGGAGGCTGAATTTTTTAACAAAAAATCATTTTTTTCGTAATTTAGAGGAATTTTCTTGCTCTTTCAAATATTTAAAAAAATTATTTTTTGTTTCAACAGTTAGTGTCCACGTCAGCTACGAGCTCGGAAATCCCCAATTTTAACCGACACGTGACTAGCACATGACCGAAAATGACAAACATTTATATTTTCTAGCAAAAATGAGACCAAATTTGACAATCAAAATAGTTATAGAATCAAAATTGGATAGTTAAATTTTTTGGGATGAAAAACGGGTTCATCAAAATTATGGGATTAAAAAACTTTTTTTCTCTAAATCTTCCTTTGAGTGAAACTTGTTCGCTGTATTTACAGTTTTATGGAAATTTCCCAAATTTTTGTAGCATTATTTCATCATATTTTGAGACAAACAGCGAAGTGATTGATGTGGGATTAAACCAACAAGGTTGAGATTACTAATGATGGGCCATGGTTTTGCACCTGGTGGAAGTTATCGTTTCGTGGTGAAAATATTATTTTAAGACAATAACTTAGGGAGTTGTGTTTTAATGATAATAATTTTTACGGAGTTGAAAATGTAGAACAATATGTTTTTAAATATGTTAATATAGAACAATATATTTTAAAATCTGTAAATGTAGGATAATTGAGTCCAAATAAGCCTAAATCGGGCTGAAATGTCACGTGAGATTTGAGTTTATTCGGGCTCGATTGTCCTACATTTAGAGATTTTAGAATATACAATTCTATATTTACAAATTTTAAAACATATGTAGTACAATTCCAAGCCAGTAAAATTATTGTCCTTTAAACATTACTCATTGTTCCCTCGTTTCAGGTGTATATGATGGAAGAATACAATTTATTTGAATATTGCCGAAAGTAAACAATTTATTTGAGCACGTGACGAGCACGTGCATAATTCGACACGTGATCAGAATTGATTTAGTAGAGGTGTGGTGGAAGCGTAGGCTTCAAGATAATAGGAGGAGGCTGTTTGGCATGTGTGGTAAGTCCATATTCTTCCTCCATACATATATCTTCAGCCCTCATACCCTCTATCTCAAACCCATGCACCAAATTAGCCAACGTCGTTCGAACAATCTTAAGTCCAAGGTTGTATCCCGGGCACCTCCTCCTACCCGATCCGAATGGCAACAAAGCAAAATTACTTCCAAACATGTCGACTTTATTCCCCATAAAGCGCTCTGGCAAGTATTCCTGGGGTGCATCCCATGAATTAGGGTCCCTCCCTATGCTCCACGTGTTGATCAAGACCGTCGTCCCCTTAGCTATGTCGTATCCTGAAACCTTGCAATCCTCAATCGCGTAATGGGGCACTAAAAGCGTAGTAAGCGGATGCAACCTAAAGGTCTCCATAATGATTGCATCTATGTAAGGCAATAGAGAAAATCCTTCTCTTCCACCCATCTCTTTCTTCCGATTACCCTGTCTATCTCGTCTTTCGCCTTTTTCATTATCCGTGGTTGTTTGAGCATCTCGAGTATTGCCCATTCGATTGTGGTTGCTGAGGTGTCTGTGCCCCCAACTAGTAGATCCTGCAATATAGTTTAGTTTCGGATTGAAAAAATAAAAAAATAAGTAAAATTTATTTTTAACTCCACAGGGAGTTATCCGGTAAAATTTATTTTTAGTACTACAGAACATGATACCTAATGATTTTGGTCCCAACACCTACCATTTTGGTCCCGAAACCATTTTTTCATGTAGTTTTACTCTTTATATCCAAAAATGATATGAAGTGTGTAAGTAACATAAAATGTATAAATTAATTAAGTTCTGGATGAAATTTTGTAAAATGATATAAAGTGTGTAATTAACATATATATAACATGTGTTGTACGTACGTGTATTAGTCCCTTGACACAATCTCTTGTAAGTGGAACTTCAAGATTAGGATCCTCGGCCTGTTTCAACAACACGTCTACCATGTCCATTTCCGCAACCCTAGTAGCTTGATGACTATCAATCACATACTCGTAAAACATGTCCATTTTCTTGGACAAAACCTTCATTCTTTTAACGAATCCCTGCAAATCGAGGAAGCTAAGCCACGGTATCCAATCCCCAACGTTGATTACCCCACCGAGCAAGAACCACTCATCTGACATCTCTTGAAAGTCACCAAGCTTGAAAAGGGACCTGTCTTCTTCTCTTTCACTAAAGTATATATTGCCAGTTACAATCTTACTTATAGTAGAAAGAGTAAGATGCAATAATTGGTCTCTTAGCACGACTGACTTCCCCGAAAGGGAATGTAGACGGGAAACCAAATCATGCTGCTCGTCAACACGAATTTTCACAAAGAAATCTAGTCTCTTCGCGCTGAACACCTCCGAGAGAAAAATTTTACACGCTTGTTTCCAATGCGGTCCGTAGGGAGCCCACGCCATGTTCGAATAATTGAAGCTAGTGTATTTGCCAGCAGCAAGGGGAGGCCTGGAGGCAAAGACTGCATCATGTACCTTTAGGAACTGTTTGGCCATGTCAGGTGATGATGCAACCACAACCGGAAATTTTCCGAATTTAAGTAGCATTATATCACCATATTTTTGTGATAAATTGTGAAGGGATTGATGTGGGGTTGAACCAACAAGAAGGTTTAGGTTACCAATTATAGGCCATGGTTTTGGGCCTGGTGGGAGATTTCGTTTCGGGTGTCGATAATTGTAGATGATTTTCGTGATAAAAGCTAATGTAAATAGAGATACTAAGGCTAATAGTTCCCTGGAGTTTTCCATCGGGGCTTATTACTGCTTTACATTAGAACGGCTTTAAATAAAAATCTTGCTCAAAGTACATGTATGAATGACTAGTTATATTTGTATTCCTAATATGTTTTTATACTTTATATTAATGTAGGTAAGTACGTCCTTATATCCTATTTTGTAAAAGTGGTCCAACGAGAACATGTCATTGCAAAAGTGACAATTTTTACCAATAATGGTCCCAATAGTGTAAAAGTAATTCTTGTGGGATCTGTTTACAATTAAAATACACATAAAATGATCATTTTCGAACGAATAAAATTTAGTTTTAGTCCCACACGACACGGCACCTCACGATTTGATCCCGTAAAAATTCTTATGAGGTTTTGGTCCTTCCGTTACGGAATCTGTTAATTTCAATTGCACTTTTGGTCTCAAACCTTGTTTTATAGAACAAAACTGCAGCTGGCTTTAACGGAAAACGTAAAGGTGGGATCAAAACTATATGAAAAATGGTTTTGGGACCAAAATGGGGTTTAGGACCAAAATCATTGAGGTCTTAGTGTGTCTGTGGGACCAAAAATGAACTTTACCCATTTTATATGTATCAAAAGTACGTACAATGCAAATTTTTTATTGGGACCAGTTTTGCTATAAACCCTATACATATAAAATGAAATAAAAGAAGTATAAAATGTTCTGATTCATGTGGGAACGAAATTGACAATCTAGCTACCACCCAATCTTAATGGGTTTCGTACTGATTTTAACAAACATGGTCCACTCATCCTTTCCTAATTTCTTTTCGTGTCATGGAAACTCAATAAACAGCGATAACTTGGAGAAGATCATGATGTTGAATATATTAATACGAATTTCACAATTGAGTTGTCCCACGTGAGACTAGCTTATAAATTAATATAATGGACTACTCCGTCTATTATCAATTAATTTTGGAATGGAACCTTACTATTGAGTGCACTTCAATGTGTGGAATGCACCCAAGTGCCCCTGATTTCATGGTATCCAAAGTGGGCCCCATGCTCAAGCCGGATGAGCCGTCAGAATGATGGAGTATGGGTGATCCTGTCTCGTTTAAAAAGTTAATGGACTCACCTGTGAGGGAGTGTGTTGAATATATATATATATATATATATATATATATATATATATATATATATTAATTTTGATATGGATTTCACATGTGAGTTGTCCTGTTGAGGGAAATTAAATAAACGAATTAATTTTGCACCTCTCTACAAGTTCGGATTTTTAGATGAGACAAAATTCTTTCATGGTATTACAGCCTATGGCTCAGCCTAGATCCTGAGTTAGATTCTCGTGGAAAGCACTCCACCCATTTAAAATTGTCCACTAGTCGGCCTCCTCTCCAGGAGAAGCGAGAGACAATGATTCGCCCACAAGTGAGAGGAGTGTGGGAAATTAAATAAACAAAATAAGTATTGGATAAGGAGTTGCTCGCTTATTTGATGTTGTGGACAACTTGCACACAACTTCTTAAAGCGTTCCCAATATTCATACAAGTTCTCTCCAAGTGATTGCATGCGGAATCTGTTAATTTTAATTGCACTTTTGGTCTCAAACCTTGTTTTATAGAACAAAACTGCAAGAATCGGCTTTTTAACGGAAAACGTAAAGGTGGGATCAAAACTCTATGAAAAATGGTTTTGGGACCAAAATAGGGGGTTTAGGACCAAAATCATTGAGGTGCCGTGTCCTGTGGGACCAAAAATGAACTTTACCCATTTTATATGTATCAAAAGTACGTACAATGCAAATTTTTTATTGGGACCAGTTTTGCTATAAACCCTATACATATAAAATGAAATAAAAGAAGTATAAAATGTTCTGATTCATGTGGGAACGAAATTGACAATCTAGCTACCACCCAATCTTAATGGGTTTCGTACTGATTTTAACAAACATGGTCCACTCATCCTTTCCTAATTTCTTTTCGTGTCATGGAAACTCAATAAACAGCGATAACTTGGAGAAGATCATGATGTTGAATATATTAATACGAATTTCACAATTGAGTTGTCCCACGTGAGACTAGCTTATAAATTAATATAATGGACTACTCCGTCTATTATCAATTAATTTTGGAATGGAACCTTACTATTGAGTGCACTTCAATGTGTGGAACGCACCCAAGTGCCCCCCGATTTCATGGTATCCAAAGTGGGCCCCATGCTCGAGCCGGATGAGCCGTCAGAATGATGGAGTATGGGTGATCCTGTCTCGTTTAAAAAGTTAATGGACTCACCTGTGAGGGAGTGTGTTGAATATATATATATATTAATTTTGATATGGATTTCACATGTGAGTTGTCCTGTTGAGGGAAATTAAATAAACGAATTAATTTTGCACCTCTCTACAAGTTCGGATTTTTAGATGAGACAAAATTCTTTCATGGTATTACAGCCTATGGCTCAGCCCAGATCATGAGTTAGATTCTCGTGGAAAGCACTCCACCCATTTAAAATTGTCCACTAGTCGGCCTCCTCTCCAGAGAGCAGAGACAATGATTCTGCCCACAAGTGAGAGGGAGTGTGAGGGAAATTAAATAAACAAAATAAGTATTGGATAAGGAGTTGCTCGCTTATTTGATGTTGTGGACAACTTGCACACAACTTCTTAAAGCGTTCCCAATATTCATACAAGTTCTCTCCAAGTGATTGCATGCGGAATCTGTTAATTTTAATTGCACTTTGGTCTCAAACCTTGTTTTATAGAACAAAACTGCAACTGGCTTTAACGGAAAACGTAAAGGTGGGATCAAAACTATATGAAAAATGGTTTTGGGACCAAAATAGGGGGTTTAGGACCAAAATCATTGAGGTGCCGTGTCCTGTGGGACCAAAAATGAACTTTACCCATTTTATATGTATCAAAAGTACGTACAATGCAAATTTTTTATTGGGACCAGTTTTGCTATAAACCCTATACATATAAAATGAAATAAAAGAAGTATAAAATGTTCTGATTCATGTGGGAACGAAATTGACAATCTAGCTACCACCCAATCTTAATGGGTTTCGTACTGATTTTATCAAACATGGTCCACTCATCCTTTCCTAATTTCTTTTCGTGTCATGGAAACTCAATAAACAGCGATAACTTGGAGAAGATCATGATGTTGAATATATTAATACGAATTTCACAATTGAGTTGTCCCACGTGAGACTAGCTTATAAATTAATATAATGGACTACTCCGTCTATTATCAATTAATTTTGGAATGGAACCTTACTATTGAGTGCATTCAATGTGTGGAACTGCACCGGGATTTAAATCGATTTGGTCCCATAATTTTGGACCTTTATTGAAATGGTCCCGTATATATATCATATGTTTCAATTTAGTCCCGTATGTTTTCAATTTGTGCCAATTTAGTCCCAAGGCGCCGGAGACCGGTCAAACTGCACTAAAACAACGTCGTTTTAGGGGCGTGTATCACACGCGCCCCTATTTTCTTGCCGGAAATGCTGACTTGCATCGAATTGGACACGTGGCACGACACATGTGTATTTTACCTATTAAAAAAATGAAAAACGAAAAATAAAATGACACATCATTTTTATTACAAATAAAAATAAATCAAAACTAAATTAAATAAATATATATATTTAAATAACTGAATTCACTAATTAAATGACACTCCCCCTCGTCTCCACCGCCATCTCCCCCTCGTCTCCACCGCCATCATGCCCCCATCGAGCTCCAAACCCCTCAACGCGAATTCCCCAAACTGCCCCTCCCCCTCCGCCACCCTCGACCTCCTCATTTTCATCCTCGTCCTTTTCTCCGGCGCGTTCCTAATCACCTCATCTTTCTAAATATCTGTTCAATCGCTGCCCTAATTTTGCCCCCCTTTTTCGCCGATCGTTCGCGCTTTTCTACCACCACTTGATTTCCAGACCCCCAATCGCAGTTCATTTTCTTCGCTTTGTTTCTCTGCGTCGTTTGTAGGGTTTGTTGGGTTTTTGGAGCTATCTTTGCGGGCATAGGTCGAGAAGGTGTGGGCGAATTGGGTGTAGAGGGTTGAAGTAGGTGTTGGAGTTCGATTTGGTCTTTGCGGGGAGGAATTCTTTGAAAGGGGATGAAATTAAAGGGATGAAATTAAGGCGGTGAGATATGTGAATCGAGGTGGGGGTGAGTGTCGATTTGGAATCGATTTTGGAATGACGGACCCCCACCTCGGTTTTGGAATGTCGATTTGGTGGTGGCGACACCAGCTCTGAATGGCGGACTGAGGGCGATTTGGGGACGATTGGTGGTGAAATCGTGGCCGGCGCCCGTTGGGAGAAGTGGGCTTGAAGGAGAGAGGAGGATTTGAGATCGAGGTGGGGGTGAGTGTCGAGGTGGAGAGAGAGGTCGAGGGCGGTGCTTTGTTTCTTTGAATTTTCCGACGCCGATGGCTTTCTTCTGCCGAGTCGGTGGCCCGGGACGGGGGAAGGGCAATTGGGGATGTGTAATTTATTTTATTTTTATTTTAGAAAATTGATTTATTTTATTTTTATTTAATGATGTGTAATTTTATTTTATTTTTTCATTTTTTTAATTGGCAAAATACACATGTGGCGTGCCACGTGTCCAAATCGATGCAAGTCAGCATTTTCCGATCGAAATTAGGGGCGCGTGCAAAACACGCCCCAAAAAACGACGTCGTTTTGGCTAGTTTGACCGGTCTCCGGCGCCTTGGGACTAAATTGGCACAAATTGAAAACATACGGGACTAAATTGAAACATGTGATATATACGGGACCATTTCAATAAAGGTCCAAAGTTATGGGACCAAATCGATTTAAATCCCGAACTGCACCCAAGTGCCCCAGATTTCATGGTATCCAAAGTGGGCCCCATGCTCGAGCCGGATGAGCCGTCAGAATAATGGAGTATGGGTGATCCTGTCGATTAAAAAGTTAATGGACTCACCTGTGAGGGAGTGTGTTGAATATATATATATATATTAATTTTGATATGGATTTCACATGTGAGTTGTCCTGTTGAGGGAAATTAAATAAACGAATTAATTTTGCACCTCTCTACAAGTTCGGATTTTTAGATGAGACAAAATTCTTTCATGGTATTACAGCCTATGGCTCAGTTCAGATCCTGAGTTAGATTCTCGTGGAAAGCACTCCACCCATTTAAAATTGTCCACTAGTCGGCCTCCTCTCCAGAGAGCAGAGACAATGATTCTGCCCACAAGTGAGAGGGAGTGTGAGGGAAATTAAATAAACAAAATAAGTATTGGATAAGGAGTTGCTCGCTTATTTGATGTTGTGGACAACTTGCACACAACTTCTTAAAGCGTTCCCAATATTCATACAAGTTCTCTCCAAGTGATTGCCTCACTACACATATATCCTTACGGATATTGGCTGCTTTGGATGGTGGGAAAAATTTCTCCAAGAACAACTTTTCCATGGCAACGAGCCTGATGGTAGGTAATAAAGTCAATCCTTTGCAGCAACTTTCAGTGTGAACGGGAAAGCTCTCAACTTGATTTGTTCTTCCGTAACATCTGTCGGTTTCATAGTTAAACAAACCAAATGCAACTCCTTCAAGTGTTTGTACGGATCCGCACCTGCATGACCATAGAAAGCATGTAGATGATGTATAAGCTCATAACTCAATTTGAATGTAGTGTTGTTGTTAACAGCAGGAAAAGTGATGCAAAGTGGCTGCAAATTAAATTAGGAGAAGCTAGCTCCTTCAATGTCTTTTGTGCGTCCGCGATTTGCTCTAATAAGCTGCAAAAATATACTAAATAGCAAAACTCAGTAAATAAAAAATAAAAAAAATCATAAAGTGAGATACTCAATTAAAATTCTCCCCGGCAACGGCGCCAAAATTTGGTCGTGCTGTCGTAGACACCCAAATTAAACATTACTAAAAACTACGTAGTAGCGGAAGTAAGAGTCGAATCCCACAAGGAGAATATAATTTTATATCTAAACAATGTAATTTTAAAAAGGGGGGTTTGGATGAGGTTTTTTTTTCTAAGTAATCTAATGAACGAAATTTAGAACGCAAAATTTATATGAGATGAACGAATAATAGAGAAAACCTTGGTTGAGTCGATTTTCACCTTGGAGTAGTTGATCCTTGATGCAAAGATAACAATCTAAATTTTCAAATAATTATCGTTGAATTTATATATTCATATCTCCTATTTTAGTAACACAAATTAAATCCCTCTGTGCAACCCTTATTACTAAACGATTCTCAACATCGTGAAGAATTATTTAACAATAGCATTAAATAATAGAGGTCGACAATCCAAGTAATAAATAACTAATCTGTTAATTACCATCTTGCCTAATTATTTTGCCTAAGAGTGATAACGCATAATTCAGATAATTACCCCACTTAGTTGCTTCTAATAATCAATATTCGATCTAATCCGATTCAAACATCAATCAAGCGTTAAATTGCATGCATAGAACAATAGGTGATCAAGCTATGAACTAAACAAACAATCAAATAAATATGCACACAAAATAATTAATATCCAGAAAAATAAACTGAAATAAGATAAATTAATTCGATCTCACAGCGTTTAACTCCAAGGTTTCGATCGCTTCAACCAAGATAAAAGAGTTTCGCAGTGTTTCCTGGCCTCTAATCATGGCTGACCCACCAAGAAATAACCTAGATATGCCTATTTATAATAAGTGTTTGAATGGGCTGATTGTGGGCCTTTAAACTTAGTCCGCGAGTAAATCTGTTCACTGGCACCGGCGGTGTTGCGCGACACCAGAGAGCCCACACCCAAATCTGAAATCTTTCAAAATCTTCTCGAATCTTTGGTGCAAATCTAAATATGTATAATTCAGTCCAAATCTGCTCAAAAACCAAACAAAGACAGTACAAGCTCGGAAATACACAATAAGAGAAAATATACAATTTAAGCAATATAACTCTAGCAAATTAGACAATTATAATCCATAAAAGTCATGCATATTTTGGACTCATCAGCAGCGAGGGGAACACTTGATGGGTGGTGGACGGCGGGATAGACGTTATGAGGGGACCACTCGAAGGCCTGGAATCATCAATCAGCAACATGGATTGAAAAGGTTTTGAAGTCGTGAGAATGACGAATCCACATTCTCGGACGTGCGAAAGGAAAAATTTTGTGAAGTCGGGAATCATCTCGGCCTCAATAACACACAATACCATCACAGCGGTCTCAAATCGGGAGGTGGACAACATGCCAATGAGCGCAACCACGATAGGAAAGAGTCGCATTCGCCTAGAAATAGGGGAAGAACCGAAAACCCTTTCGCTGAAATTCCAGGGTTTTATCGCGATGGATCGGGCACAGAATTGGAGGTGGGCAAAAATTCCAAGGAAGGACCAGATGGCACCACTGAGGCATCAGTGTATTTTGAGCAAGAGGGATGCTGGGATAGACGTCAGGAGAGAGACGTACGTGTACGAGGCATCATTGACCGTGACGAGGGCATGCGACAATATTATGATCGTGAAGCACGAGACGATTCGTGGGAGAGGGGAAATTTGTTTGTAACTTACCCCGATCTGTGCCACAGGGATGGGTCAGAATTTTTAGAATTGGAAGGAGAAGGCAGGGAGGCTGGCGAGTCGGACAACAAAGGTCCTAAATATGACGAAGAACCAGAAGAGTGGTTTGAACTTGTTAATGAGGGTCATAAATATGATGAAGAACCAGAAGAGTGGTTTGAACAGATTAACAAGGGTCCTAAATACAATGAAGAACCGAAAGAGAAACTAACCGATGGACCAATCAATTGGAAGGTAGACAAGGCTGAACAGTACTTCGATTTAAAGGACATTCAAATGAAGGGCTCTGTTCAAATTGCTTCAAATTACATGGATGGGGAAGCCATTGATCAGATGAACGAAAGCCCTAAATACGATGAGAAACTGGAAGAGCAATTAACCGAGGGAAATGAGAAGAGTGTTGAGTTTTCAATAAAATCAGAGTAGCTATTGTGAATGCTCACTAAGTCTAAATGGGCTGGGAATTGAGCTGGCATTATTACCAGCTTCATTTGTAAGGAATACACAACTGTCCAGAACTTGGGGATTGGTTTTAAAAGAGTTTTTTACGCAACAATCAGCCTCTGAACTTTTTGGAGAGTTGTTGTCCGAGTTCAATGGAAAACTCTTGAGCATAACTGTGAGACATGTGTAGGTCCCGAACGGGTGAAGTCTAGAGGAGAGGGGTGAATAGACTTCAAAAACTTTTCGTGGATCAGATGTGTTTACACGTATGTCTGATCAGAGTGCGATGTGAATCAGTTTGGACTGATATCCGACTTACTGATCTGGTAGACAGATCAGTTCGGCGTCTATCAACTTAACTGATGGTACGGAAGATAAGTTAGCCCGTGTAGAAAACCAGTTTTACTCAAATGAGATTCTGACCAACAGTTCGGATCAGGTGACTAAAATATCAAACTGATCAGATCAGTAGCTTGATGCTAATCTGATCTAGGTACAGAATATCCATGCAGATAACAAGTTGTGTGCAAATGTGTAAAGCAAGATAGATACACACAGATTTATAGTGGTTCGGACAACTTGTCCTACGTCCACTCTTCCCTATCAGTAGGGGCACCAACTTAACCAACTTGGACTTAGTTTATTGTGTTAGTCCAACACAGTACAACCAACATATATTTAACGAGTTCACACTCAACCAATCCCAGAGATCTAATCTAGAAACCCTAAATAGAAATCTTGCTATAACAAACTTAACCTAACAGTGTTTGGGTAAGAATTGTTTTGTTCCAACTGGAATACTATCCTATCTTCTAAGTAACCAAGAGCTAGAGGATAAGTATTCTGCTAAGAACTTAAGGGATGAACACTTAAGAAATAATCTTGAGCTTGTGTTCTTCTTGCGGAAATCTTGAGAGCTTTTTGCTTGTGAATAATTTTCGTAACCTTACTCTGAAGGTTTGATCCCTTATTTATAGGCCTGGTTTCAAATTAGCCGTTGGAGAGCAATTCGAACTTCGGTCTATTTTTAGGTAGACTTGCAGGGTTGATATGATTCTTCTCAGAGGTGGTATGGCCGAAAGCATGCAACTTTGTCCTTTCTAGCCGTTGAACATTGAGCCTCCAACCCTGAGTCTTATCAGTTCCGTACAGTCGTGTCGATCTCTCATAGGCTAGCAAGTACCATTCAATATGGTCGTGATAGGTTTTATGCTTATTGTCTGATCGACCTTTCTGAAAGTATAATGAACTTTCAGAACACTTCTTAGAACTGAACAGATCAGGTGAACTGATCTGCCCTATTTGAAGTCTTCGGTTGTAAGTTGTCTTAGCTCAACTTACTGACTTCATCTGATGTGCTTTATCTGTCTTCAGTCTTGATATCTTCAGATCTTCAGTTCTTCTCTTCTGATCTTCATAAGTGATCTTTATAACTGATCTTCAAGACTAAGAGCTATACACATTGAGTTCCCCCTCAATGTGTGTTCTAATCTAATTTATACATCAGTTGCTCTATACATCAGTTCTCAACTGGTCAACCTAGTTCTCAATATAAAACGTCAGTCAGCTAACAGATTCTAACTGGTCCTATTACATCTGTTTTGGAACTTTTATCAAAACTTAATAAATTTCCCAACAACACGAGAATAGATGGAGGAGCGGCGGGCGTGATTTTCAGATCTTAACCTTGAGGACAAGGTTCATTTCGAAGGCGGGGGTGATGATGAGAACTTGCCCAAATTATTTAATGAAGATAAATATAGAAAAGAAGGAAGAAAATAAAGGGAGGGGATCTTATAGATTTAGGATTTTTGTTTTATTAGCTTATTTAATTTGATATGATTAGATTTATAGATATCAGTAAATTTGATTTGTTTTTGCATAAGTAGAGAAACCATGGGCTTTAGGTTTTCTTTTATTTTAATAAGCGTAGGATTGTACTACAGAAAGATTATGAGAGAAATATAGAACTTTTTACAGCATTTTGCTGCGTTTCTAGCTATTCTGTGCATTCATTCGGTGTCGCTTGTTTTCCTCGTATTGAGGTTTCATCATTTTGTTTTAATTTGCTTCTTTTATTATACAGGTTATTGAGGCATCTCCAGCTTCTCAGCTCAGATTAATTAATATGGAGGTACTCTATAATTAATTATTGTTCGAAAAGTTATGAATGGGATTATACTTGAAGACAAAAACCAACAATTGAGCAAACAATTGCGATAGAGAGGCAACGGATGCATTAATACTGGATATATGAAGAACCCTACCATGGATCTTAATTGCCTTCTCAAGCTGAGAATTTAGGTTATCTCGTAACTTAAGGGACTTATTCTTAGAAGCTATTTGTTCTAAGCTCGGAAGTTGGTTTGCCTTTGATGCAGACTTATTTGCAGAGTAAATCGTGCAATTGTGGTAGCAATGGAGAAAGAGTACGGAACCAAGTTTGGTTGTCTTTGTTTTCCGTGGTTGTCTTCGAAGTTCTCTTCAATCGTCCGCCAAACTTGCGAAAACTTCGAGTCTTTGGTTGTCTTTGTTTTCCGTGGATAAAACCGTACACTAAAGGGAAGCTCGACTATCCATCACGTCTTGCATCTTTCTTGGATACTTTACAAGTCAAAGCGCTTATAAGTGCTACGATCATCACACTCACAGGTTATTTCTCTCAAGGCATGTTCAGTTTATGGAAGACCGATTTCCGGCACGTGATTGGCAGCCTCTCACTCGGTCCTCTTGCTCATCTCCAAACTCACGGTTGCTTGTATTACCACCCTCTGAGTCACAGCGCCCTCACTCTCCTTTACCTGATCCTGTGCCACCTTCGCCCCCTGTTTATACTTCTCTGCCTAACCCGACTCATGTCTCTCCAAGTCCTCCTGTGGTCGATATAATGTCACCTTCACAGCAGCCCACATCGCTGCCCTCTGCCTTGGTTCCTACGGATGCTACCGCCCCGGTTGATCGAACTCATCACATGATCACCCACAGCAGAAATGGCGTCTTCAAGCCCAAAATTCTACACGCATCCACCAAGCATCCGTTACCTGATGATGTAGAGCCAACATGTGTGTCCAAGGCTCTCACGCATCCTCAATGGCGTGCTGCTATGTCTGAAGAGTTTACTGGGTTACTCAAACATGGCACTTGGAATCTCGTTGCTCCTCCCCAGAATGCAAATATTATCGGCTGCAAGTGGGTTTTCCGCTTGAAACGGAAACCAGATGGCTCAATTGAAAAGTACAAGGCACGTTTAGTAGCAAAGAGGTTTCATCAGCGCCTTTGACTTGACTACAATGAGACGTTCAGCCCCGTGGTAAAACCCGTAACCATTCGTGTGGTACTCTCAGTTGCCCTTATGTATGACTGGCTGATTCGCCAACTCGATATCTCCAATGCCTTTTTGCATGGTACTCTTGATAAGCCTTTTTATATGAGTCAACCCCCGGGCTTTCAGGATCGTACTCATCCCTCTCACGTTTGCATGCTCCGGAAGTCACTATACGGTCACAAACAAGCGCCCCGTGCTTGGTACCAGGCTCTAAGCTCTGCCTTGCTCATCTTTGGCTTCACTCAGTCCCTCTCGGACACCTCTCTCTTCACTCTCCATCGTGAATCTCTTCACATATTTGTTCTCATCTATGTGGATGATTTAATCATCACAGGATCTGATCCTACTCAGACAAAGAAGATCATTGCCCATCTACAATCTCATTTTGCGGTTAAGGACCTTGGTCCTCTTTCATATTTTCTCGGTGTTGAGGTCGCCAAATGCAAAGAAGGTCTCTTTCTTTCCCAGAATAAGTACACAGTCGAGCTCTTGCATCGTCATCATATGGATGGTGCTAAACCCCTCTCCACTCCTGTCTCCGATCGTCCGTCCTCCGATACTTCCACTCCTTCTGATCCGATGGAGTATCGACGCGCCATTGGCGGCTTGCAATACCTCACATTGACCAGGCCAGATATTGCATTCACGGTCAACCGCCTTGCTCAATTTATGTCTCGGCCAACCACTCAGCATTGGCATTCCGTGAAGCGCCTCTTTCGTTACCTAAAGGGTACCCTTCACCATGGCCTTGTCCTTCGCCACCCATCCGACCTGTCCATTACGGCATTTTCGGATTCGGACTTTGGAGGTAACTTAGCTGATGGCAAATCTACATCTGTGTACGTCATTTTTCTCGGCCCTAACGCCATTTCATGGCGATCTCGAAAACAAAATGGAGTTGCTCGCTCCTCCACCGAAGCCGAGTACCGTGCTCTCACGTCTGCTGCTGCCGAAGTTTGCTGGCTCAAACATCTTTTCCGGGATCTTGGAATAATTACTCGTCTTCCTCTTCGCCTTCTTTGTAATAACATCAGTGCCACTAAACTTGCTCTTCACCCGGTTCTTCATTCCCGGATGAAGCACATCACCATTGATATACACTTTGTCCGCGACTTGACTGACAAAGGCCTCCCTCGTGTATCTCATGTGAACACCTTGGATCAGCTCGCTGATGTTCTAACCAAAGCCCTTCCTCGCCCACGTTTTGAACTACTCCGCTCCAAAATCTCTGTTGCTGATAGAATGTCGATTTTGCGGGGGCGTATCAAGGATTATTCTCCAAATAATCCTCCCGGATTAACCTCTCACTGATTTGGGAATTAGTCAATACATTAATTTGTATTTATTAGCATATCTTGTAAATTTGGCAGGTCATTAACTTAGTTTGATTTGTATCTGTATATATGGGCGCTGATTGCACCAGATTCAATAATATAATTTTCACATTCATATATCTTTTTAGTAACAACGTCATTTTGTTATTTTTATTTAGGGTTTTCCGGCGGATGTTGTGACTTGATGATGCGAAAGAGGATTTTGGGCCCAATGAGCCTTGCGAGAATGAACCTTGGGAGAAAAGATATTATCCCAATTTTGGTTCTTGCAAGATTGTCCTTCTTTTACTATCCAAGATTTGGCAAGAACCTTCCAAGATTTGGCAAGAATATCTTCAAGATCTATTGTTATTCAGTTTGAGTCTTTTATTTCATAGATTTAGTCCTTATTTTGTTAGATTTAGTCCTTTATTTTATTTATTGGGTAGGCTAGGTTATTTTGGAAGATGCAGTCCTTTTCAGATTAGATTTAGTCTTTTTTTTTTCTATTTAAACACATCTTGTATGTTTTTTTTCAGAATTAATCAGAATAAAAATTAACTTTTCTTTGGCGACTTTGTCAAAAACCAACCGATCTCTTATCAGCCTGCGTTGGGGCGACGATTATTTATCTTTACTTGTGTTTTGAGATCGCGGTTCTCATCAAATTGGTGTTTTCATTGAGAGTATATATTTGAGAATCACAATCCTAAATTGCTACTATGTCAAAAACCAACGCATGCAAATGGCCAATATCGACGTCAAGCTTGATGTGTTGATCGCGAAGGTAGAGAAAATAAAGTGCAAGCTTCGCCGACGTTCTTTTTAAGAAAAATCCTCGCACCAGTCCTCTTCTTCACCGGAGAAGATACCCACCATCATCAACCCTTCACCACCGACGCCACATAACGGCTCACAACCAGTTTCTACTACAGAGAGACCTCCTCCATACTAGTCCGCTGAAATCCACCCTCCAACCGCCATCGCCGCCAACAGAGACAACACCACATACCAGATTCTGCCGCCGGCAATCGCGAGCCAACCGTTACTGTGCCGCACTGATCGGACCATGGTGGCAGCCGCTCGAGAAGATGTAGAAGATGAAGGCGGCAATTTTCACGCTGCTACCCTATTCAAAGAGCGTGATCTGTTCAGGAATCATGGGCCTGTTTCATGTGATTATAATTCTGGACTTTTGGACGGCTCGATTTTTTATATTAATCCTTTTGGGCCTAGTAATAATAATTGTGCTTATGGGCCTGGGCATTCTACGAACCAGGTTGGGACTAATGCCCAAGATAAGTCAATTTTAATTACTGCAGGACTTGAAGAAAATGAACAGTGTGGGCCTATTTTTGTTGATTTTAATTATGGTGGGCCTAATTATTTTTTTGAGAACTCAGGTTTGGAGGAATCTATTGAGATTGATGGATCCAGTTTTTCTGGCAGTTTTGAGAATTATTTGGTAGATGTTGA
Organism: Stenogyne calaminthoides; assembly: GCA_037126765.1. Lineage (NCBI taxonomy): Eukaryota > Viridiplantae > Streptophyta > Magnoliopsida > Lamiales > Lamiaceae > Stenogyne > Stenogyne calaminthoides. Next base: position 1,075,946 of record JBBCBC010000029.1, on the reverse strand, counting down.
GGATAATGAGCCAATTTTTTCAGACGGATCTAAGGATTCTTTTAAGAATTTTGAGTACGATGGACCACCTATTTATGATGACGAGGAAGAGCAGCCCGTAATTGATTTTGTGCATCCTATTTTCATTGTCGAGTTTGAAGACCATCCGAGCGAAATTATTATGGAACATGGCGACGATGCAAATTTTTTGGGTCTTGATACGACATTCGCCAAGTCCTACTTCGATGAAGATAAAGGTTTTGACTCCCATAATAATTATCATTTTTTATAATTAATGATAGTTATTTCGTTGGCAGTACTATGAAAAATCCGCGCTATCGCCTTAAGGTTTTTTTCCACGCCCGAACAGCTGATAGTTTTGAGCTCAATTATTTGGCGGCAAGCAGTTGGCAATTAGATGAAAGCGAGCAATTAAGCTCGATGAGAGAACGTTCCCATAATTGGTCCTTGAGGACAAGGACGATCTTGAAGGGGACAGAAATGATGCGAACGAGGATTTTGGGCCCAATGAGTCTTGTGAGAAAAGATATTTTCCCAATTTTGGTTCTTGCAAGAATGTCCCGCTTTTAAAATCCAAGATTTGGCAAGAACCTTCCAAGATTGACAAGAATATCTTCAAGGTTTATTGTTATTAAGTTTTAGTCTTTTATTTCATAGTTTTAGTCCTTATTTTGTTAGATTTAGTCCTTTATTTTGTCGATTGGGTCGGCTAGATTAGTTTGGAAGATTCAGTCCTTTTCAGATTAGGTTTAGTCCTTTTTTTTTCTATTTAAACACATCTTGTACGTTTTTTTTCAGAATTACTCAAAATAAAAATTAACTATTCTTGTGTAGCAGACGAGAATCTAGGTGTGAATAAAATCCAGTATTTAGAGCGGCAGGTGACTTTGATCTTAAAACAGTGACTTCAGCGACTTGCCAGCATGCACTGGGGCGACGATTATTTATCTTTACTTGTGTTTTGAGATCCCGGTTCTCATCACTTTGACTGCCACGTATACTGTCACGTGTATTTTTAAGTATGTTTGACTAATTCTTGCCGACAAATTTTGTTATAATTTTAAGTTTAAAAATTTTATTATACATATATGCCTGAAATTCCAGTTGTTAAAAAAAATACATGTGGCACTCCAGTCTCAACATCCGCCGTAAAGCCCCAAATAAAAATGGAAAAACGGCATTGTTCAGGCCGACTTGAGACTAAAATTGGACATTGTCAAAGTTATTGGGACTAAATCGACGATAAAAAAATTTATAGGACTAAATCTATTTGAGACCAAAGTTATGGGACCATTTGTGATTTAAACTCGATTCCTTACACATTATCTATGTCTTTACTTGTAACGACGCGGTGGAGATAGATGGTTGACTACAAGGCACTATGCAACTTCTGCGCCATGTTTCTTCACCCATATTTAGATAAAATAAAAACACAATTGTCTGATGGCCTAATAGAATTTCTAGGTAAAGTTAGTACTTCTCTTATTTTTCAATGTAAGACATAAGTGTACACATTAAGTGTATAATATTTATTTTTCAATGTAAGACATAAGTAAGTGTACACATCTAAAAAGCAAGCAACAATTGTGCAATCATCAGCCGAAGCAGAGTATATAGCAGCGGCAATGACTACAAGTCATGCAAAATGGTTGAAATACATCTTGAATATATGGGAGACCACAAGATAAAGCCACTAAAATCTATTGCGATAGTAACTTGGCAATAGCAATGGCAAAAAAAATCCCGTGTTCCACAGCAGAACTAAATATATCAAGATCAAGTACCACTTTATATGAGAAGTTGAAGCAAACAAAGAAATCGAGTTGGAGTACTGCAAGACTGAAGAACAACTAGCATATATTTTTACAAAAGCGCTACCTCGTGGAAAGTTCAAGACTTTATGAGAAAAAGTTGGAGTCACAGAAATATGCACCAAGGAGGAGTATTAGAAAATGATGTAAATTTCTAGAATAATCTGGTTAGTAGAAGAAATTAGTAGATGGATTTACTTTTAGAATATTCTAGATTAAGCTAGCTAAAAAAAAAAAATTATGTGTATTCTAGAAGACTCTAGCATAGTAGGCTAGTAGTTGAACTTAGAATTATAATAATCTAGAATGATTGATCTAGACCTCATGGGTCAACATACACATCTATATATATGAGAAATAAAGTAATTGAAAGAATGAAGAGTTAAAATAAAATACCAAAAGTTTCTTATATCCAATTTCTATGTTCCATCCCCTGTTTTCCATCTCCATCAAATAACATCTAATATCCTAAAAAATTCTTCACATACAATGCTTCTCCCACATACTCCAAATTCCCACATAAATACTAATATTAACTTATTAAATACTATCAGCAGTTTATAAAGTGTAGTATAAGCCATCTTATCATCACACTTAAGAATCCCGAGTTCAAGCCAATGAAGGGACTTAGGCAAGGAGACCCTATCTCTCCTTTTTGTTCCTTATTGCAACGGAAGGGATTAGAAGAATGGTTAGAAAAGCAGTTGCTTTAGATTTCTTTCGGCCAGTTGAAGTGGATAACCTCGGGATAAAAATTGACATGCTCCAATTCGCTGATGATACTATATTTGCTGGAGAAGGTAACTTGGAAAACATCTCGGCTCTAAAATTGATATTGATGCATTTAGAGAGGGTCGGGAATAATCTATTTATTTAATTTCCCTCAACACTCCCCTTCACTCGTGGGCCGAATCATTATGATGCGTAACGAGGGTTTTTGGATCCTATAATACGCGCAAGATTATATGGCAAGGAATTGTCCTACTTTTGCAACTAAAGTTAATGGGCAAGATTTTCCAAGATATATTCCTAGATTTGACAAGATTCACATGGAAGATCAAGATTATCATATCTTTGCTATTTTTATTTATTTTATAGGCTAGATTTCATTTTTATCCTTTAATTTTCGTTCAAGTATATCGCGTATAGAGTTAGGGTGAGATTTAGCCCTTTTTTGGGCAGATTTGGTTCTGTTTTTGTCCTATAAATACTTAGGACGTTTTTTCTTTGTTATCAAGAAGAAAATTAATAAAAAAACCTTTGGCAACTTTGTCAAAACCTAATTGTTTCTTGCCAACCTGAGTTGGGGCAACAATTATTATCGTTCTTTGCGTATTATTTGTGTTTTGCGATCGCGGTTCTCATCTAATTGGTGCTTTCATTGAGAATAGACGAGAATCACGAAAGGAATACGAGCAATGACGGGAACTCACAAGGAGAAGAAGAAGCGCAGTGCGGATTCTTCATCCAGAAGGAAGAGTGATGAGGATTCTTCATCAGAAGAATCTGATTCCGAAATCAACCCTACCCGACGTCGGCATAGGGAAGATGTGAACGGGGGAGACCGGAGAAAGGGGAGGCCCAAATTTACCTGCCCTACGTTCAACGGTAGCAACCCAAATTCATGGCTAAACTGGACGAACCTGTACTTTATGCTGTACGACATCAGACGTAGCAAAAGGGTGAAGTATGCGGCATACTACATGGAAGGAGAAGCGAACGATTGGTGGCAATTGATTAGAAGGTTATATCGGAAGCAAGGACGGATCGTTCGGTGGAAGGATTTTAAAAAGGAACTTATGGCGAGATTTGGACCATCAGATTTTGCTGATTTCGACGACGGCAATCGTTTGAACCAGAACGCCGCCGCACCAGTGTGCCCCGCCACCGCGCTGATGGCATCACCCCAGAAACTGCAATGTTGCAGCACCATGGACACCGACTGGGACCAGCGGGAGTCGCAGCCTACCGTGAGAAAGGAGCCGCTGGATTTCTTCTCACCTTTGGCCGCCGTTGACGTTGATGATGATGCGGCTGAATTGGCAGTTGAGGAAGACGACGCAGAATTGGTCGCAGAGTGTCTTGCTGAGGACTCGGGGCCTGTTCGTCTTAATTCGCAGCTTGGTTTGTCTATCCCCTTAAGTCAAATTTTGGGTCTGTGATTTTAGTGCAACAATTGGTGCCTGGTAATTTTAAATATGAATTGAGGCATGCGGATTTAATGGAACCAAATCCATTCGTAGGGATCAATTTGGGGCCTAATACAAATAATGAGCATGGTGGGCCACGGAAATTTAGTGAGGATTTTGCTGAACTAGATTTTAGTAAGAATGAGATTGGACCAAGTAATTATTTGGACCAGTTTGGGCAGATGAATTCAATGGATAATTATTCAGAGACGCCTCCAATTAATTTTGGACCTTTTGAGCATTATGGATCAAAGTTTGTAGGTGGGTTTGAGAATTATGGCGAGGCTTTCGATTATGATGGACCACCTATTTATGATGAGGAGCCCGTAATTGATTTTGTGCATCCTATTTTTGATGTTGAGTTTGAAGACAATCTGTGCGAAACTGTTGATATGGGACATGGTGACGATGCAAATTTCTCAGGTCTCGATACGACTTCCAACGAGTCCTACCTCAATGATGATAAAGGTTTTGACTCGCATAATAATAATAATTATTTTATAATTAATGATAGTTATTTTGTGAGCAATACTATGAAAAATTCGCACTATCGCCTAAAGGTTTTTTGTCACACCCGAACAGCTAATAATTTTGATCTCAATTATTTGGTGGCAAGCAAACGGCGATTAGATGAAGGGGAGCATTTAGGATCGATAAGAGAGTGTTCCCATAATTGGTCCTTGAGGACAAGGACGATCTTGAAGGGAACGGGAATGATGCGAACGAGGGTTTTTGGATCCAATAATACGCGCGAGATTATATGGCAAGGAATTGTCCTACTTTTGCAACTAAAGTTAATGGGCAAGATTTTCCAAGATATATTCCTAGATTTGACAAGATTCACATGGAAGATCAAGATTATCATATCTTTGCTATTTTTATTTATTTTATAGGCTAGATTTCATTTTTATCCTTTAATTTTCGTTCAAGTATATCGCGTATAGAGTTAGGGTGAGATTTAGCCCTTTTTTGGGCAGATTTGGTCCTGTTTTTGTCCTATAAATACTTAGGACGTTTTTTCTTTGTTATCAAGCAGAAAATTAATAAAAAAACCTTTGGCAACTTTGTCAAAACCTAATTGTTTCTTGCCAACCTGAGTTGGGGCAACAATTATTATCGTTCTTTGCGTATTATTTGTGTTTTGCGATCGCGGTTCTCATCACATTACCTCTGCTCTCTGGAGAGGAGGCCCAACAGAGTGGACAATTTAAATGGGTGGAGTGCTTCCAAGGGAATCGAACCCACAACCTGGGCTCTGATACCATGAGAGAATTCCGTCTCAACTAAAAGCTTGAGCTTTTAGAGAGGGTCGGGAATAATCTATTTATTTAATTTCCCTCAACAGTGTGGAACTTCTCTCGGGCCTAAAGATTAACTTTGTTCTATAGGCTCTGTCCCATTCTCGTACTTGGGTATTATGGTTGGTACTAAAGCAAGAGATGCTCGTATTTGGGAACCGGTGATCAATAAAGTCAAACGAAGTTTGAGTTCGTGGAAGTGCAGAAATCTTTCGATAGCGGGGCATGCCACCCTTATTAATGTAGACGTAGTGCTCGGGTCTTTACCCTCTTTCCTTTTGTCCTTTTATCGCCTACCTTCTAATACCCTTAAAAGCCTTGTTAAACTCCGGAAACGCTTCTTATGGGGGGGTGATAATGAGAGAAACAAAATTGCTTGGGTTAATTGGGATTTGGTTTGTGAGAGCAAAGAGAGAGGCGGGTTGGGGGTTAAAAATTTGGCAGATTTTAACAATGCCCTTTTGGGCAAATGGTTGTGGAGAGGTCTTATTGATACTAATCATTTGTGGTACAAAGTGTTAATTTCAAAATATAGAGACTGTTTTGGGGTGGGTGGGGAAAATTGGCGAGAGAAAGTATGAGAGAAAACAATATTTGTAGAATAATGCGGCAAGGAGAGGAAGTGAATTTCTGGGGGGATAAATGGTGTGGTGAGTTTGTGTTGTGTGAGAAATTTTCGAGGTTATCGAGAGACAAAGGGAAGAGTGTGAGGGAGTTGGGTGAGTGGAGAGAAGAGGGGGTGTGAGTTTGGAAATTAAACTGGAGGCGGAGTTTCTTTGTTTGGACAATGTTGTTTGGACAATCTTAAGTCCAAGGTTGTTTCCAGGGCACCTCCTCCTACCCGACCCAAATGGCAACAATGCAAAGTTACTTCCCAACACATCTACTTTGTTTCCCATAAACCTCTCTGGCAAGAACTCTTGGGGTGCATCCCATAAGTTAGGGTCCCTCCCCATGCTCCACGTGTTGACCATGACCATCGTCCCCTTAGCTATGTCGTATCCTGAAACCTTGCAGTCCTCAGTCGCATAATGGGGCGCTAAAAGTGTTGAAATCAGATGCAACCTGAACGACTCCATGATGATGGCATTTATGTATGGCAATTGGGAGAAATCGTTCTCGTCCACCCATTTGTCTCTTCCGATTACACTGTCTAGCTCATCTTTCGCCTTTTTCATTATCCGTGGTTGTTTGAGAATTTCGTATATTGCCCATTCCATTACGACTGTCGAGGTGTCTGTGCCCCCAAATAGCAGGTCCTATAAATATATAGTTTAGCTTTTGGAATTAAATTTATAAAAGGAAAAAAGATTTTTTTTGTCCGATAACTTTACCATTTTTTTATTTTGATTCTATTGACTTTTAAATTTTTATTCTTGTCCTGTAACATACATGAATAAAAAAAAAAAAGTGGTAAAAGTATGTAACTTACATGAATCAAAACTACAAAAATGGTAAGAATATATAAGTTGTAGGATGAAAATTGAAACATAAAAGTCAAAAGGACCAAAAAAGTCAAAAGTGTGTAAGTTCAGGAAAAAAACCAAAACATAAAAGTCATCAGGACCAAAACAAAAAAGGTGACAAAGTTACCGGGCGAAAAATATATTTTGACCTTTATAAAATAATATAAATTAAGAGTAACATAAAGTAATAAATAAATGAGATAATGTGACCATTTGTGATTCAAACTTTGCATGTATTGTACGTACGTGTAATAGTCCCTTGACACGTTCTCTTGTAAGTGGAACTTCAAGATTAGGATCCTCGGCCTGTTTCAACAACACATCTACCATGTCCATTTCTGCATCACTCTTAATTCTAGCTTGATGATCATCAATAACATACTCGTAAAACCTGTCGATTTTCTTGAACAAAACCTTCATTCTTTTAACGTATCCCTGCGAATCGAGGAAGCTAAGCCACGGTATCCAATCCCCGATGTTGATCGCCCCACCAAGAATGAACCACTCATCTATCATCTCTTGCAAGTCACCAAGCTTGAAAAAGGACTTGTCTTCTTTTCTTTCACTGAAGTACTTATTGCCAAGTACCATCCTACTTAACGTAGAAAGAGTAAGCTGCGATAATTGGTCTCTTAGCATTACTGGCTTCCCCGAAAGGGAACGTAGACGGGAAAACAAGTGACGCCTCTCCTCAACACGAACTTGCTCGAAGAATTCTAGTCTTTTCGTGCTGAACAGCTCTAAGAGGTAAATTTTACGCGCTTGTCTCCAATACGGGCCGTAGGGAGACCATGTCATATCTGAGTAATTGAAGCTAGTGTATTTGGCAGCAGCAAGGGGAGGCCTGAAGGCAAAGGCTGCATCATGTACCTTTAAAAACTGTTTGGCCATCTCAGGTGATGATGCAAACACAACCGGAAATTTTCCGAATTTTAGTAGCATTATATCGCCGTATTTTTTAGATAAATGGTGAAGGGATTGATGTGGGACTGAACTAAGAAGGTTTAGGTTACCAATTATAGGCCATGGTTTGGGGCCTGGTGGGAGATTCCGATTCCGGAGGCGTCGATTTTCGATTATTTTGGAGATTATGGCTAGGGTAGCTAAAAGTACTAAGGCCAAAAGTAACCAGGAATTCTCCATTAGTACTGGTGAATGAAATATATGAACAGGTGCTATATATATATAGTGTTGAAGGTGATCACTAAATATATCTATCTTTTATTTTATCATTGCATAGATGATTGTTGTAGCGGCGTGCATTAATATATAACAAAATATAAACAGAATAGCACATATATTATATTATATAGTGTTGAAGGTGATCACTAAATATATCTTATCTATCTTTTATTTTAATTTTATCATTGCATAGAACATGGTTGTAGCTGCGTGCATTAATATTAGGCAAGAGTGAAGTCTATATATTGGATAACCATTCAGGACTTGCGTGGAAGAAGGGTTGGTTCTTAATTATTTGAGAGATATATCTACAATAGATTTTTCTGTTACAATATACCATATTAAAAATGTCTGAGCTAAAGTCACAAACTGTCCTATAAATTTGTCCCATCCATAAATAGTCCTGTAATTGTTATTTTTATCAAATTTGGTCCTTCTTGTTTCAATTTTGATCTTTACCGAAAAATAATTTGAATTTTGGTTGGAAAAGTTACTGAAAATGACCGAAAATCTCTTGTAGCATACATAATTTCACAAGTAAGGTATCGGATGATGGTAATAATATTTTGTTAGGCTAATAACTTGGGGGGTTCTGTTTTAAGGACATAATATTACGGGTTTATGAATGTAGTACAATATGTTTAAAAATTTGTAAATGTAGGACAACCGCGCCATATAAGCCCAAATCGGGCTAAAATTTCACATGAGTTGCAAGATTGTCCTAAATATACATATTTTGAAAACATAGTCTCCTACGTCCGCAAGTCTGTAACATATAAATGGAGGACAAATGTGCAACTCACGTGATATTTTAACTCGATTTGGGCTTATTCAGGCTCAATTGTCTTACATTTATAGAATTTATAACATATTGTCCTATTTTTACAGATTTAGAACATATTATCCTTCATTTTCATGCCTATAAAATTATTATCCTTAAAACACAATCCCCCATAAGCCATGGGCCTAAAAACATATTATTTTCCCTCGAAATAACAAACTCGACGGAAGGAAGATGTTGGGATTTGTTAAAATAAAGGAGTTATGTTTTGTCCCACATCAAATTGTATCAAAATTCAAAAGTGAGAGGACTTCCTAATCCTATTTAAAAAGTATTAATCTGTCCCACGTTGATTTGTTAGAAAAGGTGAAGGGCTTCCTAATGTTATTTAAGAAACCTAGATGGTTTTGATACAAGTCCATAGTCGGTTTAGGTTTTGTGCTTATTAATTTGGCCCAGTCAGTTAGGGATTATTTATATTCTCATTTGATCTGCATAATATTGTCGATTCTTAATAATATACGAGATCCTCTCTTCTGCCCGTAGACGTAGCTAACAAAATGTTAGTGAACCACTTTAAATTTCGATATCGATTTATGTATTTTTATATCTTTCTCGAATCAGCTATAACATAAGAGAATAGTATCGACCCTCACCTTACTATAAATCACTTTAAAATAACTAACTAGGGGAATGACGAAATTTGTGCTTTCATTAAAATAACATTCCTACAGCCCTCTCTAATATCACTTTAAAATAACTAACTAGGGGAATGACGAAATTTTTTATTTCATTATAATAACATTCCTACAGCGTCTAGGAAAATGATATGCAATTAATAGCATTAATGGGAATAGCTACGGGAAGTTACACCAAATGCGTGCCGCAGCCATTTCATTATATAAATTACGTTCCTACAGCGAATAGGAAAATCGTATGCGATTAATCGCAATCTAAATCCACCCATTAAAAAAAAAAAAATTATAAATAATGAAAACATTAAAGACAATGCAATTAATATTTTTAGTCACTTCTCCCAAATTAAAAAAAAAAAATCAACTTTTCTTTACCTCACTCCCAAAAATTAATCCTGGTACCTTACATTCAATAATTTGCAAATACTATAGTGTAGTCTTTTATTTTTATCTAACATAGGACCAAAAGTAGACAACTAGAATTATTTTGATTAAGTAGTGTCGACGTTATATATACACATAGTGTGGGTACCATATCTGTACATTCACGTGCACCGTGAAATTGAAGACTTAAATTATAATGCTAGATTTTGTATATTAATCTTAATAATTTTAATGCTAGATTTTGTATATTAATCTTAATACATATAATATATAAATGCTTAGCGCTGAGCCCACTACAAATTTTTTATTGCTAGATTTTATATATTATAAGGGAATAGCTGCCGGCTCTGAGCCCACTATAAATTTTTTAGTGATAAATTTTGTATACAATAAGGGAATAGCTGCCAGCGCTGAGCCCACTACAAATCTTTAAGTGCTAGATTTTGTATACATCATATGCAATGTGCCTTTGTAGTAAATTTTAAAATTTTGTAATTTCTTATATTGAAAGTTGCGATCGATTACACTAATATATGCAACTATATTATTTTAAGAATAAAAATAATACTCCCTTCGTCCCGTGATTACTGCAATATTTATCTTATTTGGACGTCCAAACGTTATGATGCGAACGAAAGTTTTTGGACTCAAGGATACGTGCAATTGGGCTAGGCGAGCGAGACTCAAGGTTAAAAACAGCCCAATAGTGGGAAACGACCGCTGGAAATATTCAAGAAAAGATATTGTCCCACTTTTATCAAAGATACTGTCCCATATTTCACAAGATATAGCAAGATCCGCAAGATTACTCGAGATGGGCAAGAAACTCCAGCATTACTGCTTTTTCCTTTATTTTTCAGTTATTTTAGGATATCTTTTAGATTTGGTTAGATTTAGTCCCTTTTTTTTATTAGATTTGGTCCTTTTTCTGTTTAAACAGGTTATGTACATTTTTTTGCTTCATCGAATGAATAATATAACTTTTCTTTGGTAACTTTGTCAAAAACCAATCGTTCTCCTGCTGGCCTGAGTCGGGGCGTCGATTTTATATTCGTTCTCCTGCTAGCCTGCGCTAGGGCGACAAATTTATCGTGTTCTCAAATCGCGGTTCTCATCACATTACTGCAACACTCCCAAAATAGAAATAACATAAAATACTAACACCCTCACAACATCATTTTATTTTCAAATTGCCACTCAAATCCCTTCTTTATTTCAACTCAAAACCATTAAAAGTCAATATCACTACCTTGAATTACCCACAATACCCTTTCTTTATTACACACTTAAACCAACTTTTCACTTTTCTCCTTGTTTTGTCTGTCGTTTTCAGTGTTGCAATCCTCTTGGAACGGAGGGAGTATGTTTTAATATAATAAATTGTAAGTTTCAAGTTTTTAAATCAGATTTAGAGAAAAATTATATCGTTACCAATATATATAAATCAGATTTGAAAGACAAATTACTACTTGAGTGAGTATTTGAAAAGAGTTCCTTATTACTCCCTTCGTCTCGAAATTTATTGAACATTTAATGTTTACATAAAATTTAACGTGAGAATTGTTTATTAATATAAGTTTTTTTTAGGGTTAAATAGTAAAGTAATTGCAGGTGGTGTAAGTAAAATGAGATAAAATTATTTTTAGTGTGAAAAGTAATGACAAGTGGTGTAATATTGAGATATTTGAATGAAATAGTTTACGTTGATTGAGTTGTTTTATTGCCACTTTAGTAAATGTTCAATTTAATTCGGATGAACCTTTTTGACAAATGTTCAATTGAATTTGGGACGAAGTGAGTACTTTTTCTTTTAACGGAATTTTATTGAGTACTAGAAGTATGCAAAGGAGAAGATTACATGATCAAAGTAAGTGTGTGATCGAGATGTTTACAAGCCCCCTATTCTCAAAGTGCTCCCTTTAAAAGAGAGAAAAAAATCAACAAAATAAAATAAAATTTTTAACTGGACTTTATTTCTCTTCAAAAGTGTGGGGTTGTTATTGGGCTCTAAGTGGACTTATAATTGGGGTGGGCTGGTTCTGTTATATAGAATGGACCTTAATTTAACTAGATCTCTTCAAAGTTTTGGTCGTGATGGAAGTTAATTTTCGTTTCGGGTGTTGATTATTGTAGATGATTTTCGTGATTAAAACAACTAGTGTAAGTAGAGTCAATAGGGATGGCAATGGGCGGGGCGCGGCAGGTACTAGAAGACCCAAGCCCGCCCCATTCTATGTACGGGGCGGGACGGGTCGACCCGTTCTTGGTCGCATGAGACGAGGACATGTAATAACCCATTCTAACATAAGTAAATAAAATAATATTAAAAATATATTTATCATTTTAGTTTTACCTTATAAAATATATTTATACAAACATAAAATTATAGTTAAAATGTTATATTATACTTTATATTATGTGTTTATCAATATATATAACTTAAAAATTACTTATGAAATTAAATTATTCATATTTATGATATGCATAATAATAAATTGTAATAAAATTATATATATAAATATTATGTATATTAAAATTTTAATATATAAACAGGCCAGAACGGGGCGGGTAGGGGCAAACGTGATACCCAAGTTCGCCCCGCTCCGCTTTGGGTCACGGGGCTGGGCGACTGACACGTATTTTTCAATACTCGCCTCTCAAGTGTAAGAGAATCCTCGTAGTAGAAAGTAAGTGTCCGGTTAAATTATCGAACCACAGGAAATAGTGAGCACGGTGTGGCCCTAGAGCTATGTGTCGGCATGTTACTGTGGTTGCGGAACGAAGATACGAGAAAAAAAAGAAAAGCAAGTAATGAAAGCACAAAAACAATAAAAGGTGGAACCAACTAGGTGGAGTCAAGGGGAGAGAATCGCGAATAGACGATGATCAACTCACAAAACTCAAACAAACGAATTAATAGAACCATCCTAGTTCATTTCTTAATCGAGAGATAAGGGCAATCGCTTAAAAATTAAAATTACACCAATTCGTACTGGATAAGCCTAGAATTAATGTATCAAATTAAGCGCCTTGGATTGAAGAGGAAGAATAGACCCGTTCCCACCCGGCTAATCACACAACTAGGGGGTTCTACCTAGCTATACTATCTATCTATCTATTTTAAACCCTAGCCATGCTTTTCCACCTGTATACAAGGGCCCAAACTCCTATGGTCCCTTCACTAGTTACCCGAATTCTCATCAAATAACCAATGTAAATTGATGGGGTTCTAATGAAATTTACCCAACTCTCGTTGCGAACTAATATCCACTCAAATTGCACAATCTCAACTCACACCCATACAAATTAGCTCAACTATCCAACTCTCGTTGCAACAATTAAACATCAACATATGAGCTAATAGAAAAAATCATGCAATCGAACAATGAAAATCCATCAATTTAATCAAACAATTAAGAAATTGAACCAAGACAATTAAATCAAAACATAAGCTTAAAATTCACAAGCATCACATCATCTAAGAGCACTAAGAGTTTAGCTCATGATTTTACAATTTCAAATCCATAGGAAAATAAACATCACAAAACTAATTAACGGAAAAATACAAGAAATAAAGAAAAGAGTAAACCCTAGAAGACATCTTGTGGGAGGATTCATTCTTGCACTCCAAACTCTTTCTCTCTTCCCCAAATAAACACCTCACCTAATGGGTGGAGTGTGTGTGAAAGACTCTCAAAACCTCGCCCTAATTTCCTCCTCTAAAAATGTGAAATGTGGCAAAATGTTTCTGTTTGGTGGAATTTTTTTTGCTCCCAATTGGCCGATGCCCCTGTTTCTTTATATGCTCTGTTGCCCTCGACTTTTTTTATGTAAATGGGCCCCCGAAATTAATAAGTAATGGGCAGCAAAATAAAATAATCAAATGGCCCATCAAAATTAAAGTCCAGTTGCCTGAATACTACTTCAGTCAAATGTTGTGGCTGAAATTAATTACAAAATGGGCTGCTCCTTTTCTTTTTTTTACTTGGGCCGCCTAATGGGCCTGTAAGCTTGGGCCTCATTTTCTTCTCAATCTCGACTCATTTCTCGATTTATTTCTTTAATTGACCTTACAAATAAAATAGGCACGTGTTTGCTCTAATTATCCTCAATTTTCTATAAAATAACAAAACACTACCTTTCTTGACACAATTAGTCAATTTTAGTATAAAAAATGCATGAAATCCTATTGAATTAATCAACTTAAACACAAGAATTTCGAGCAATTTTCACACTAATCAGCGACCCAAATAGCGCGGGTCTAGAGCAGGCCAGGTCAAGCCAGGTTAAATAGCCATCCCTAAGTAGAGATAATAATGCTAATAGTTCCCAGGAACTTTCACGAGTTTAAATTACAAATGAGCCCACAATTTTGGTTTCAAATAGATTACGTTACATACATTTTTTTGTCATCGATTTAATCTCGATATCTTTAACAATCACTACAAGAAAATAGTGCATTGCCTATTAAAAAATTTCAATATTTTTTCAACATGCTTACGAAATTTTCAACGAAAATAATTTTGTCTTTAAATAGTAAGGCTTGCCTACGACTTGCCTACAAAATTTTCTAATTATATAAGATATTTTTAAACTACAAATATAATTGCCTATGAAAATGTAAATCGTCTAGAAAATTATTTGTGTAGGAAAATGTGTCTACGAAAATTATAAATGTGTAGGTAGATTGTTCGTAGTTAATTTATTTGCCTAAAAATTATTTGTGTCATGCATGCAAAAAGCAAGAGCTGGCTGATCTATGATAACTTGAGCTAACTGTATATATAATGTGACAACAAAAGAGAATTTAGTGGGGATGATTTTGTAAGACAGTATTAATTGTGTTTTTACATGTAGTTGAAATTGAATATTAGGGATCAGAACATGCTTTAGATAGAGACTCAAGGAACCTGTGTTTGTTGTGGGGTATGTCATCTGCGTTGTGCATGCTTATTAATTTTCTAATCAAATAATAACAATACAATCAATAATCTCATAGTAATTGACCCTTCAATGATACCCATTATCATTATTATTATCATTCCCAAGTTATACCAAACGGGCTCTAGCTAAGATAATATTTCATAAAACCACAATCTTTTGAAAAGCTCTAGAAATTTATTCTAATATGGGACTAATTAATTGACTTTATTTGAAAGAGGCCTAAAGGTTTAGTTATAATTTTTTTTGGTATTAAATTTTTAATGTTTTTTAATTCTATGACCTAATTGAAAAAAAAAAGAGAGAGAGAAAAAAAAGGAAAGTGGATGGCAGTTCAATCACACCTACGACCGAAAAACCCTAGATTCAATCGGCGAAATAACATAGTAGTTTAGAATTTTTCGGTGGACTTGTGTTTAAATTGAACATTGTCAAAGTTATTCGAATTAAATTGACTTCAAAAAAAAATATGTGACTGAATATTTGAAATTAAAGCTATGAGACTATTTGTGATTTAAATCTGCGAAAAGTTCTTTGGGAACTATTACCCTAATTAGTATCTCTACTTACACTAGCTTTTTTTTTTATCACGAAAATCATCTACAATAATCGATATCGAAAACGAAAACTTCCATCAGGTCCAAAACTTTGAAGAGAAATTAAATGTTCATTCTATTTAATAAAACGAGCCCACCTAAATTAAAAGTCCACTTAAAGCCCAATCACAACCCCACACTTTTGAAGAGAAATAAGTCAAATAATATCTTACAAAGTTTAAATTTTCTTTTTTATTTTGTTGATCTTTTTTCTCTCTTAGAAGAAGAGTACACTTTGATAGTATTACTTTGAGAATAGTGGGCTTGTATGCATCTCGATCACACACTTACATCTTCTCCTTTGAATACTTCTAGTACTCCTTAACAAACTTTTCTTTTAAAAAAAAGTATTCCCTCCGTCACGAATTCAATTGAATATTTGCTAAAAAGGTTCATCCGAATGAAATTGGATATTTTTTAAAGTGACAATAAAGTAACTCAATCAACATAAATTGTCCCGATCTTTAAATATCTCAATATTACACCACATGTCATTACTTTTCCCCACTAAATACAATTTCATCTCATTTTATTTACACCACATACCACTACTTTACCATTTAACCCTCAACAAAAAATAACTTATATTTATAAATAATTCTCACATTAACTCCGTGCAAACAGTAAATGTTTAATTGATTCCGAGGCGAAAGGAGTAATAATTTTTCGGAACTCTTTTCAAATACTCGCTCAATTAGTAATTTGTCTTTCAAATCTGATTTTTATATATATGAGTAACGATATTATTTTTCCCCTAAACTTTCATCGATTTTGATTCTAGTCCATTAATTTTTTCAAACTTTTTTAAAAAAATCGTTAACTAAATTCAACTTTTTTGTAATTATATAGGCAAAAACATATTAACAAAATTCAATTTTTTCGTAATTCTAACTGGCTAAAGAATAGAATAAAAGAGTTAAATTTTTTAAAATTAAATGATAAATTTCAAAAACCGAAAAAGTTAACGAACTAAATTTAAGTTAATACAAATTAAGAAATAAAGAACACATTACCCATCTAAAAATATGAGTAATGTGATGTCTCTTTCCCCAAGGATGAATAAGATGAGGTATTTAGATGTATTGTATGATCCACAAATAAAAATAATGAAAAAATATGTGGTGGCTCAGCGCTGGAAGCTATTCTCTGTAGAGAAATTACTAACAGGTACACACCTTTTATGCAAATTATTAATAGGTATAAACAGAATTATATATATATTTAAAGTTACACGTGAAAATACAAATACACTAGGAATGACAATATCACACTGACCCATCCTGAACCGCCATAATTGGGTCAGACCCGCCCCTGGTCTCGGTATTACTTGGAACCCGAGCTCCGGACCCGCGTCCCCTTTTATATATTAAAAATTAAAATATATGATGTATAATATATGTAAATACGATGTATTTTTATATTTTTCATATTTATTAATATATAGATAACAATAATTTAACTTTATAGATATTTTTAGGTCAATATTGAGAGAATTGCGTCTCATCTAAAAGCTCGAGCTTGTAGAGAGGGTCGGGAATAATCTTTAATTTTCCTCAACACTCCCCTCACTCAAGTGGTAGAATCATTCTTTCGCTTTCTGCGGAGAGGAGGCCCAACATAGTGGACAATTTAAATGGGTGGAGTGTTTTCACGGAATCGAACCCACAACCAGGCTCGATCCATGAGAGAGAATCCGTCTCATCTAAAAAAGCTCGAACATGAGAGAGAGGGGGGAATAATCTTTAATTTCCCTCAACAAATATGAAATATAATATATTATTTTAATTAAAATGATATATTGATATTAACATCTTAAATTAAAAAATATATATATATATAAATATTTAAAATGGGTCGCCCCATCTCATCCCGTGCTCTCAGCGGGTCAGATCCGCTCTGCCTCGTTTAAAAAATGGGGCGAATCCAAGTATCTAAATACCCCGACTTTACCCATTGACATCCCTAAAATATACTACTTAATTATATGCATTTATTTTGTAGTTAATAGTAAGTTGCCATCTTAAATCACCCTCTTTACTCCTTCCCGGTCAACATTGCGGCTGGATGTAAATGTTGTGGGGTCCACTACTTAATAAGCTGCCACACTATTCCAGCTAACTTCCGTGGCTATTTCCATTGCGATTAAATGCATATCATTTTCCTATTAATGAAATGGCTGCGGCACTTGGAATTTTTTTATCCCTGTTTTGTCTATTTTGGTGCAACTTCCGTAGTTATTTCCAATGCTATTAATTGCATATCATCTTCCTAGACGCTGTAGGAATGTAACTTTAATGAAATCACAAATTGGATATGGGATCCACTGATCATATTTGTTTCACATTACAGGGGTTCAAGCGGACCCGACAACTTAGTGGGAGTGAGATCCTCATCACACTGGGCGATGCTACGAGAGTGGCAGCTGAAGCAGTGGGAGAAGTGCACCTGTCTTTTGAAGACAGAGTTTTAATTTTAAGAGATGTTCTTTACGTTCCTAGTTTTAGAAAGAATTTAATTTCGGTTTCTAAACTTTACCTTGATGGATATTTGGTTACTTTTGACAAAGTTGTTACCATTTCTCTTTATGATAAATTTATCTGTCATGGAACGTTGTCGAACAATCTCTATACAATTAACTGTGCACACCACTCACGAAATGCATCCTATAACACATCAACTGTTTCTGATAAAAGAAAATATTCATCAGACGTGAACGAGACACTTCTATGACATCTAAGATTGGGACATATAAAATCCAAAAAGGATTCAAAGGTTGGTAGAAGATGGTTCATTGGAGTCTCTCCGGGTTGAACCAGTCCAAACTTGCGAATCATGTTTGGAGGGTAAAATGACCAAGAGGGCATTCGGAGCCAAGGGGAATAGAGCCAAAGAAGTGTTAGAAATCGTTCACACAGACGTATGTGGTCCAATGTCAATCAAAGCAAGAGAAGGTTATGAGTATTTCGTCACCTTTATTGATGATTACTCAAGGTACGACTATTTTTTCCTTATGAAGCATAAATCTGAGACCTTTGAGAAATTCAAAGAATTTAAGGCTCAAACAGAGAATCATAGGGAAAAACGTATCAAGTCTCTACGATCCGATCGTGGAGGTGAGTACCTCAGCGATGAGTTTTTGAACTACTTGTCAGATGAAGGGATTGTATCCCAGCTAACTGCACCCGGAACCCCTCAACAAAACGGGGTTGCAGAGCGAAGAAACAGAACTCTTTTAGAAATGGTTAGATCAATGATGAGTTATGCGGATCTACCCAAGTCATTCTAGGGTCATGCCTTGGAAACAGCGGCTTATATTCTGAACTTGATCCAAATTGGTTCCCAAAACTCCCAAAGAATTGTGGACCGGGCGCAAGCCCAGTTTGAGACACATGAGAATTTGGGGGTGTCCGGCCTACGTGTTGGACAAGGAAGTCGAAAAATTGGATCCTCGATCAGAATTAAGGTTGTTTATAGGATACCCCGAGGGAACAAAAGGGTGTATGTTCTATGGTCCCGAAGATCAAAAGGTGGTAATTAGCACCCACTTTAGATATTTGGAAGAAGACTATATGAACGAAAGAAAGTCCAGAAGTGAGATTACCTTGAATGAGCTAAGGGGGGTAACCTCAGTGCCAACTGTACAAGATGACATACCAAACGACACACTTACACAACCGGAACCTCGTCATAGTGGGAGGGTTGTAAGACAAACCGAGAGATTCATGGGGGTAGGAGAGTCCTCGGACTTAGTCCCCTGTCAAGATGAATCAGACCCATGGACTTACGACTAGGCAATCCAAGACAAGGATGCGGTTTCTTGGTAAACAACAATGGAAGCCGAAATGGGTTCTATGGATCATAACAGAGTGTGGGAGCTAGTCGAACCACTCAATGGGGTCAAATCCATTGGTTGCAAGTGGGTATACAAGAGGAAAAGAGGACCGGATGGGAAGGTGGAAACCTTCAAGGCAAGGCTTGTGGCGAAAGGTTATACTCAAAAAGAAGGGATCGACTATGAGGAAACCTTTTCACCTGTAGAAATGCTCAAGTCCATCCAAATTCTCTTGTCGATTGTTGCGCATCTCGACTTTGAAATCTGGCAGATGGATGTCAAGACGGCTTTCCTTAACGGAAGTCTTGAAGAGGAAATCTATATGCAACAACCCCAAGGCTTCATTGAAAAAGGCCAAGAACACCTAGTTTGTAAGCTCAAGAAGTCCATTTATGGACTCAAACAAGCATCCAGAGCTTGGAAACAATGTTTTGATCAGGTAATAAAGTCTTATGGGTTTGATCAAAACGAATACGAAAGTTGTGTGTACAAGAAGCGTGTCGGAACTGCATTGGTATTCTTAGTACTATACGTAGACGACATTCTGCTCATCGGGGATGATGTAAAGGTGTTGTCAGACGTAAGGGCATGGCTTTCAAAACAGTTTGATATGAAGTACTTAGGGGAAGCCGAGCACATCCTTGAGATCAAGATCACTCGAGATCTCAAGAAAAGGATGATAGGCTTATCGCAAGCTTCATATATAGACACTGTCTTGAAGCGATTCAGCATGCAGGATTCCAAGAAAGGCTTCGTACCTTTCAGACATGGTATCCATCTATCCAAGGAAATGTGCCCTAAGACACAAAAGGAGATAGATGACATGAAAGTCATTCCTTATGCTTCGGCTGTCGGAAGCCTTATGTATGCAATGTTGTGCACGAAACCGGATATCTGTTTTACCATTGGCATGGTGGCAAGATATCAAAGTAATCCGGGAAAAGAGCATTGGACGGCAGTTAAGAACATTCTGAAGTATCTGAAAAGAACTCGAGATAGAATGTTAGTTTATCAGTCAGATAGTCTAATCCCCATCGGTTACACGGACTCAGATTTCCAATCAGACTTAGATTCCAGAAAATCTACCTCGGGTAGTGTTTTTTTGCATGGGGGGAGGAGCCATGACATGGAGAAGCGTTAAGCAGAAATGCATCGCAGATTCTACCATGAAAGACGAATACGTAGCTGCTTGCGAGGTAGCGAAAGAAGCGGTTTGACTCAAGAACTTCCTAGTGGACTTGGATGTAGTTCCAAATTTGCCCAGCACAATCACTGTTTACTGTGATAATGCCAGAGCAGTTGCAAATTCAAGGGAACCAAGAGCCCACAAGGCCAGCAAACACATTGAAAGGAAATATCATCTTATACGAGAAATCGTTAAGAGAGGAGATATAGAGGTGGCAAAGATTGCGTCAGAAGACAACCTAGCAGATCCATTCACAAAGGGTCTGCCTCAGAAAACATTCGAGAGACATGTGGAAGGAATGGGTGTCAAGACCGTTGCCAATCTGCTTTGAGTATAAGTGGGAGATATTATTAGGTTCGTGTAGGTGACATTAGATGTCACACATTAGGAACTACACGAGATATGTTGTAGTATACTTAAAAGCAGAATTTGAGTATAAGTGGGAGATTGTTGGGGTTATACTGGAAAGTATGCTTTTACTTTGTATAACCAAACTGGATTTCTGTCTTATTTACTGAAATAAATTATTTATCACTGATGCTTTAAATATCATTGAATGTTACATATATTTACTGCATAACTGTTCAATAAATAGTACGTGTTATATTTTAGTTAATTTAGTGATACCAGATCACAGAAGATTAAATTAATAGTCCCTTGTAACTAAAAGTACGCTGTTCACGACCTAGATGGAAATGAACAATCCATCGTGAAAGGTTGAAGTGTAAGGCTCAGATTGGCTTGTCTTGACCAAGAGATTACACTAATGCATGACTGATGCACTGAATAGGACCTACATGAGGATAAATTCTTCAGCACTGAATTAGAAAGAATTAGACCTTAGTGGTTCGTTATTTCTTAATCTTCGTCCCTTAAATAGGATCGTGTGTGGCTAGTAATTATTGCTTTGACTTATGACGGGTAGAGAATCAATGAGATTCAATACTTTATATCTTGGGCAATATTATTGGGCACATGCGATTGCTAAGATTTAATACGAAGAATCGTGTGCAAGTAGCTTATTCGATTTGCCCCCTTGGGAGGTTCATAAGATTTATCATACCAAATCTTGCAAGTGGAATTAGTTTCCGTATGGATAATAATGTTGAACGGTTCCTTGACCAAGGACAAAAGATATTAATTAATGGAAAACTATTTCAGTGGCTTGAATTAATTAATGGGCTAGATAATCTTAAACACGGGAAATAATAACCGGGAGCCGTATTAACAGTAATATGGGTTAAGATGGATAGTGCAATATTAATTATGTAGTGGGATTAATTAATATTTATTGACTTGAATAATATTGTGGCTCAAAATTGAAAATTCATGATCCATTGGAAGGTCGAATCTTAATTCTCCTAAAGGCCCCTCAAGTAGCCCAAAGATAAAGTCCAATAACTGAAAAAGGTGTTTCAAATAAAATAAATTATTGTTGCTTATTTTTCCAAAATTTTCGAAAATATTAAAGGAAGAAATAGAAAAGATTTTCTTGATTTTCTTGGAAAGATTTTATGGAATATGTATTCTTGAAATACAAGATTATCCCATAAATTCAAGAAAAGTCAAAGATTCTATTTCTTCCCTATTTAATGGGAAATTTTCGAAAACCCCTTAATATAAGGAGGTGGGATTTTTATGGAATATTTTAATTATGAAGAAAATAATATATTGGATATATTCAAGATTTCTTGGAGAGCAAGAAAAAGATTTTCCCATCTTATTCCTAAGGCAAAAATCGGCCACCCCTAGTATTATAAATAGGGGATGAATTTTTCGCCCCCAAGTGCAATTCCATGTTTTGGAAAAATTAGAAATCCACAAAGGTGGTGCAACATAATTTTATTTTCCCTTTTGTTAAATTGTTCGCGAGTTCCTACCACCGGATTGACGAGCAAGGACTTGGGAAGGTCTTTTGGTGTGTTCGTGTGAACGGGATCCATCTTCTCAACGGTTGTCACTCCAAAAGGTTAGTTCACGTAAACCCGTAGCAATTCTGCATGCGTAGGATTTATGTGAACTGTTTATATGCATGATTTGTTGTAGAATTATTATTTGAATTAATATAGGATTAATTCATGCTAGTAATAATTTTTAGAATTAAATTTGTATTTAAATATTCATCCCGAATAGATCTGGGCAATTAATTTCCCAACAGATTGTTACTTTGGGTTTAAGTGTGCGATTTGCCCATTTGGATGATCAATTATTGATTTTTTTTTCCGATGAAATTTGGTACGGTTCTGATTGCTGTGATTTGTTCCTGTTTTTGCTGTTCTTGAGGTTTCTTCTCTATTGGAAAGGGTTTTAGAAAAGTGGGATTTAATGTTTTTTCAACTATAAAGGAGATTAAATTTTTTGTAGTCTAATAACTTACATCGGTTTTGATTTTGGTCCCATAAGTATTGACTTTTGATTATGGTCCTATAACTTTCCAAAACTTTTAAAATTGGTCCGTTAAACTGCTGCAATAGGTGACCAAGCCGATCATACACCATGTGTAGAAACAATGCGCTTATACGCACTTCTTGGACCTTTCTTGGCATGTGAAGACAATTTTCATGAAATCATTAAGGATGAAAAACCCGACTTGTAAGTAATAGGATTAAAATGTTTAGATGGCGCTTCAAAATTAAAGAAAAATAATAATAATTTGACACATGGCGTATGACCTACCTGTTGCAGCAGGTTAATGGACCAATTTATATTTTTTTGAAAAGTTACAGGACCATAATCAAAAAGAAATACTTATGGGACCAAAATCAAAATCGATGTATGTCATTAGACTACAACAAATTTAATCCCAAAAATTAATTACATACTTGGAGTATAATCGGCTCGGTCATATGCGCTGCAGCAAGTTAATGAACCTATTTAAAAAAAATTGAAATTTATAGGATCATTACATATGAGACCAAAATCAAAACCGATGTAAGTTATTAGACTACAAAAAGTTTAATCCAAAATACTTTCTCCAACTGATTTTTCCTTATCCAGGTTGCATACTCTGTAGGACAATAGTTTTGGGGGGTTGTGTTTTAAGGACAATAATTCTACGGACTTGGAAATATAGGACAATATGTTTTAAAATATGTAAATATAGGACTATATGTTTTAAAATCTGTAAATGTAGGATAATTGAGCCTGAATAAGTCCAAATCGGGCTGAAATATCATGTGAGGTTCAAGCTCAATTGTCCTACATTTATATATTTTTAATACATATTGTCCTATATTTACAAATTTTAAAACATATTATCCTATATTTACAAGTTTAAAATATATTGTCCTATATTTCCATGCCCGTAAAATTAATGTCCTTAAGACACAACCCGCCCTAAGTTACTGTCCTTAAACATTATTCCCCTCTATAGTTAGATGACCTTCAAGGCCATTAGCACTGTCCATCAGGTAAAGGCGTAAAGCCATTTAAAAAAGGAAATAGTGCTTTTCATTCTCTCCAAACAAGATAATTGTTTTCGGTGAGTTTTACATACACTCTCCATCAGGTAAAGGCATAAAGCCATTTAAAAACGGAAAAGGAGAAATGGCACAGAAACTCTAGGTCTCCTTAATTAGAGCTCAGATACCATGATAAACTTTAGAATGAAAGCGAATAACAAAGACAAGCTGCCATATTTCTTTGATGGATGCTTTCTTGATAAGATGATAAAAAGTATTCAAAGATGGTCTAACCTTAAATAGAGGAAGCTAGCCTATGTTATTGTGACACATGTCGATGACAACTATAAAGGGATCAGATGAAATCTTAAAGGGAATATTCCAATATCCAAAAGTATTAGTTCATTCTCAAATGTAATACTTCATTTTTCTTAAGATTATCAACTCATACTCTTCATGCACACGTGCTATCTTCAACAACAACACGATAAATTGTAAAATAAGAAAAAACAAAAAATCATCAAGTAAACTACAAAATATAAATTAATATATATTCCAAATTATACGAGTTGACATGAACACAACATAACAAGACACGAATACAATATGAATATTTCGTGAACAAGATAAACCCATTAACCTTCAATCACGTGCATTGGTATATATATAAGACAAACGTGTATTGGAAATCCTGGCAAGTGTGACACGTGGGAAAGTAGGATTGGTTCTTATTTGAGAGATAACTGTTCTCTTTTTTAATATAGGTGTGGTGGAAGTGTAGGTTCCATGATAATGGAAAGAGGGTGTCGTGGATGTGTAGTAATTCCATATACTTCCTCCATACATATATCTTGAGCCCTCATATCCTCCACCAATTTCATGTCAAATCCATGGATCAAATTAGCCAACGTTGTTCGAACAACCTTAAGTCCGAGGTTGTATCCGGGGCATCTCCTCCTACCCGATCCGAATGGCAGCAACGCAATGTTATTTCCCAAAGTCATATCGATTTCTTTCCCCATAAACCTCTCTGGTAAGAATTTATCTGGTGCATTCCATGATTCGGGGTCCCTCCCTATGCTCCATGCGGTGATGATGATTGTCGTTCCTTTAGCTATGTCGTAGCCTGAAACATTGCAGTCCTCAATGGCGTAATGAGGGGCTAAAAGTGTGGCAAGCGGATGCAACCTGAACGACTCCATGACAATGGCGTCTATGCAGGGCAATTGGTTGAGATCGTTCTCTTCCACCCACCTGTTTCTCCCGATTACCCTATCAAGATCGTCTTTCGCCTTTTCAATTATGTGTGGTTGTTTTAGTATCTCGTGTATAGCCCACTCGATTGAGGTAGCTGAGGTATCCGTGCCAGCAACTAATAGGTCCTGCAAGTATATACAAATATGATCAGTAGATCTCTTGTGCATCAGATGCACCGTTTAACTCAAGTGCATTTTTAAACATGCAAGCTTTTTTAATTGGAACATGCAAGTTATTTTCGTGTATCAATGAAAACAACTTGCATGTTTCAAAAATGCACTTGAATTTCACGATGCATCAGGTGCATACAAGACTTAATTATATATATATATATATATATATATATCATCAAACTAAGCAATATTATACACAATTCTGCATGAAATTTTAGGGAAAAATATTTTTTCAAGACAGTAACTTAGTGGGGATTGTGTTTTAAGGACAATAATTTTACGAACTTAGAAATGTAGGACAATATGTTCTATAGTATGTAAATATAGGACAATATGTTTCAAAATCTGTAAATGTAGGACAAGCTGAAATGTCATGTGAGTTTTAGGGCTTATTCAGACTCGATTGTCCTACATTTAAATATTTTACAACAAATTGGCCTATGTTTACAAATTTTAAAACATATTGTCCTATATTTACACATTTTAAAACATGTTGTCCTAAATTTTCAAGCCAGTAAAATTATTATCCTTAAATCACAACCCCTTCTAAGTTACTGTCCTTAGAAAAAATATCGTTCCGGAAATTTTACATATAACATGATTTCAAAAGTAACAGGGGTAATTACTGGCAGGTACAAATATTGAGAAAACTTACTGGCAGGTACAAATGAGATTGCATATACAGTCAAAATTGCACTTGAAAGTGCAATTGTATCTACATATATGCAACTATTTTGTAACTACAAGTAAGTTTTAAAAAAAATTGTACCTAAGAGTAATTTCCCCAAAGTAACACACACTCACACAAATGCGTATGTATATATTACCTGTAATAATCCTTTTATATTAACTCTTGTAAGTCGAACTTCAAGGTTAGGATCCCCGGCGTGTCGCAACAACACATCTACCATGTCCATTTTTGCAATATTTCTTGTACCTTGATGATCATCAATCACATACTCGTAAAACCGATCCAAATTCTTGAACAAATCCTTCATTCTTTTAACGTATCCCTGTAAATCGAGGAAGCTAAGACACGGTATCCAATCCCCAACGTTGAACGCACCATTAAGTAAAAAAAATTCATCAATCATCTCTTGCAACTCATCAAGCTTAACAAAGGACTTGGCTTCATTTTCTCTTTCACTAAAGTATTTATTGCCAAATAACATCCTACTCATAGTAGAAAGAGTAAGATGCGATAATTGGTCTCTCAGCACGGCTGGCTTCCCCGAAAGAGAATGTAGACGAGAAAACAAATTACGCCTCTCCTCAACGCGAATTTGCTCAAAGAATTCCAGCCTTTTCGGGCTGAACACCTCCGTGAGGTAAATTTTACGCGCTTGTCACCAATGCAGGCCGTAAGGGGCCCACGTCAGACCCGAGTGGTTATAGCTTGTGTATTTGCCAGCAGCAAGTGCAGGCCTGGAGGCAAAGGCTGCATCATGAACCTTTAGGAACTGTTTGGCCATTTCAGGTGATGATGCAACGACAATCGGAAATTTTCCGAATTTTAGTAGCATTATTTCGCCGTATTTTTTAGATAAATGGTGAAGGGATTGATGTGGGATTAAAACAAGAAGGTTGATATTGCCAATAATAGGCCATGGATTTGGCCCTGGTGGGAGTTTCGTTTCGGGTGTCGATTATTGTAGATGATTTTCGTGATACAAGCTAGTGTTAGTAGAGATACTAAGATTAATAGTGCCCTGAAGTTTTCCATAGGGGCTTATTACTGTTTCACAGGTGAACGTACGGCTTTAAATAGAAATCTTGCACAAAATACAAATATGAATGACTAGTCTAATTATATTTGTATTCCTATTTTTTTTATTTTTTATATTAGAGTAGCCAGCTGTGAGCTGGGTACCTCTGGTCTATTGCAATAGTAGCAATTTTTACCACTAATAGTCCCAGCACTGTAAAGATAATTCTTGTGCTATCCATTTTGCAATTAAAATACAAACAAAATGACCATTTTCGAGCATGTCAAAATTTATGGTGAGAAATTTCTACAGGGACCAGTTTTTTTAATAAACCTTATACAAATCAAATGAAATAGAAGAAGTATAAAATGTCGTGATGTGGGAACGAAATTGACAACCTAGCTACCAACCAATCTTAATGGGTTTCGTAGTAATTTAAACAAACTCAATAAAAAGTGACAACTTGGAGAAGATGAAGTGTACTAATTAACCACCAGATCAATCATTGTAGAACTACAATGAAATGAATCCAAATGAAATGAATTTGGAGCGTTTTAATTTTGGCCCCATTTGGATAGGGAGGATTTGAAATGAAATGGATTTGAAGCATTTAAGATTTTTGTTTCCTTTGATAATTATGCGTGACATGGATATTGTTGATTTGGTTCACTTCATCTCAAATATATATATAGTCACATCCACTCAATGACTTATATGTATTGAAGTTGGTATCATATATTATATTTTTTTATTTTCACGTGATACTTGAATCATTTGTAATTGTTAGTTGAGTAGGTCTACTGTACAAATTTGTATAGATACAAATCAATCAATTTAGGAAGGGTCAGCGGGTTAGGTGATCAAAAATGGGTCAAAGCGGGTCAAGGATGGGTTGGGTAAAGTAAAATTGGGCTTCAATTGGAATTTGTATGTATACAAATTTGTATCCTAAACTTTGTCTTGCTAGTTTCGATTCATGAGACAAGTTAATTCTAAGTTTCTAACCCACCTTGATTAATTTTGATTATTTGGTTTGGGATTGGATGCATCATAAGCCCACAAATTCATATCTATATTGCCACATGCATCTAAAATTAGAGTCGGTATCTTGTGAAACTTGTTCACCCCAAAATTGGTTCCATATTTACTAATTAATTTTAGACATGATCATTCAATTATCATAACTAATATCCTCTTATAATATAAGTTGTACCCTTCAATTTTCATTATTATTACACTTTATAATATAAGTCATACTCACGCATAATACAATTTTTATAGTAATAAGTCAATAGTACCCTTCAATTATTACGACTAATAGTTTTTTGTAATATAAGGCTTCCGAGAAAAAATATTTTTGGTCCCATAACTTTTATGTATTCCGGTTTTCGTCCCACAAAATTTAACTATCCAATTTTGGTCTCATTTTTACTTGAAAACATAAAATTTTGTAGTTTTAATTAAGTCATGCACAAGCCACATGCCAGTTAAAATTGGGGGGGTTTTGAGCTTGAAGCTGACATGGAGGCTGATTTTTTTAACAAAAAATCATTTTTTTCGTAATTTAGAGGAATTTTCTTGCTCTTTCAAATATTTAAAAAAATTATTTTTTGTTTCAACAGTTAGTGTCCACATCAGCTACGAGCTCGGAAATCCCAAATTTTAACCGACACGTGACTAGCACATGACCGAAAATGACAAACATTTATATTTTCTAGCAAAAATGAGACCAAATTTGACAATCAAGATAGTTATAGGATCAAAATTGGATAGTTAAATTTTTTGGGATGAAAAACGGGTTCATCAAAATTATGGGATTAAAAACCTTTTTTTCTCTAAATCTTCCCTTGAGTGAAACTTGTTCGCTGTATTTACAGTTTTATGGAAATTTCCCAAATTTTAGTAGCATTATTTCATCATATTTTGAGACAAACAGCGAAGTGATTGATGTGGGATTAAACCAACAAGGTTGAGATTACTAATGATGGGCCATGGATTTGCACCTGGTGGAAGTTATCGTTTCGTGGTGAAAATATTATTTTAAGACAATAACTTAGGGAGTTGTGTTTTAATGATAATAATTTTTACGGAGTTGAAAATGTAGAACAATATGTTTTTAAATATGTTAATATAGAACAATATATTTTAAAATCTGTAAATGTAGGATAATTGAGTCCAAATAAGCCTAAATCGGGCTGAAATGTCACGTGAGATTTGAGTTTATTCGGGCTCGATTGTCCTACATTTAGAGATTTTAGAATATATAATTCTATATTTACAAATTTTAAAACATATGTAGTACAATTCCTAGCCCGTAAAATTATTGTCCTTTAAACATTACTCATTGTTCCCTCGTTTCGGGTGTATATGATGGAAGAATACAATTTATTTGAATAATATTGCCGAAAGTAAACAATTTATTTGAGCACGTGACGAGCACGTGCATAATTCGACACGTGATCAGAATTGATTTAGTAGAGGTGTGGTGGAAGCGTAGGCTTCATGATAATAGGAGGAGGCTGTTTGGCATGTGTGGTAAGTCCATATTCTTCCTCCATACATATATCTTCAGCCCTCATACCCTCTATCTCAAACCCATGCACCAAATTAGCCAACGTCGTTCGAACAATCTTAAGTCCAAGGTTGTATCCCGGGCACCTCCTCCTACCCGATCCGAATGGCAACAAAGCAAAATTACTTCCAAACATGTCGACTTTATTCCCCATAAAGCGCTCTGGCAAGAATTCCTGGGGTGCATCCCATGAATTAGGGTCCCTCCCTATGCTCCACGTGTTGATCAAGACCGTCGTCCCCTTAGCTATGTCGTATCCTGAAACCTTGCAATCCTCAATCGCGTAATGGGGCACTAAAAGCGTAGTAAGCGGATGCAACCTAAAGGTCTCCATAATGATTGCATCTATGTAAGGCAATAGAGAAAAATCCTTCTCTTCCACCCATCTCTTTCTTCCGATTACCCTGTCTATCTCGTCTTTCGCCTTTTTCATTATCCGTGGTTGTTTGAGCATCTCGAGTATTGCCCATTCGATTGTGGTTGCTGAGGTGTCTGTGCCCCCAACTAGTAGATCCTGCAATATAGTTTAGTTTCGGATTGAAAAAATAAGTAACTCCACAGGGAGTTATCCGGTAAAATTTATTTTTAGTACTACAGAACATGATACCTAATGATTTTGGTCCCAACACCTACCATTTTGGTCCCGAAACCATTTTTTCATGTAGTTTTACTCTTTATAAAATGATATGAAGTGTGTAAGTAACATAAAATGTATAAATTAATTAACATGTATAGTACGTACGTGTAATAGTCCCTTGACACAATCTCTTGTAAGTGGAACTTCAAGATTAGGATCCTCGGCCTGTTTCAACAACACGTCTACCATGTCCATTTCCGCAACCCTAGTAGCTTGATGACTATCAATCACATACTCGTAAAACATGTCCATTTTCTTGGACAAAACCTTCATTCTTTTAACGAATCCCTGCAAATCGAGGAAGCTAAGCCACGGTATCCAATCCCCAACGTTGATTACCCCACCGAGCAAGAACCACTCATCTGACATCTCTTGAAAGTCACCAAGCTTGAAAAGGGACCTGTCTTCTTCTCTTTCACTAAAGTATATATTGCCAGTTACAATCTTACTTATAGTAGAAAGAGTAAGATGCAATAATTGGTCTCTTAGCACGACTGACTTCCCCGAAAGGGAATGTAGACGGGAAAACAAATCATGCTGCTCGTCAACACGAATTTTCTCAAAGAAATCTAATCTCTTCGCGCTGAACACCTCCGAGAGAAAAATTTTACGCGCTTGTTTCCAATGCGGTCCGTAGGGAGCCCACGCCATGTTCGAATAATTGAAGCTAGTGTATTTGCCAGCAGCAAGGGGAGGCCTGGAGGCAAAGACTGCATCATGTACCTTTAGGAACTGTTTGGCCATGTCAGGTGATGATGCAACCACAACCGGAAATTTTCCGAATTTAAGTAGCATTATATCACCATATTTTTGTGATAAATTATGAAGGGATTGATGTGGGGTTGAACCAACAAGAAGGTTTAGGTTACCAATTATAGGCCATGGTTTTGGGCCTGGTGGGAGATTTCGTTTCGGGTGTCGATAATTGTAGATGATTTTCGTGATAAAAGCTAATGTAAATAGAGATACTAAGGCTAATAGTTCCCTGGAGTTTTCCATCGGGGCTTATTACTGCTTTACATTAGAACGGCTTTATATAAAAATCTTGCTCAAAGTACATGTATGAATGACTAGTTATATTTGTATTCCTAATATGTTTTTTATACTTTATATTAATGTAGGTAAGTACGTCCTTATATCCTATTTTGTAAAAGTGGTCCAACGAGAACATGTCATTGCAAAAGTGACAATTTTTACCAATAATGGTCCCAATAGTGTAAAAAGTAATTCTTGTGGGATCTGTTTACAATTAAAATACACATAAAATGATCATTTTCTAAGCGAATAAAATTTAGTTTTAGTCCCACACGACACGGCACCTCACGATTTGATCCCGTAAAATTCTTATGAGGTTTTGGTCCTTCAGTTACGGAATCTGTTAATTTCAATTGCACTTTTGGTCTCAAACCTTGTTTTATAGAACAAAACTGCAGCTGGCTTTAACGGAAAACGTAAAGGTGGGATCAAAACTATATGAAAAAATGGTTTTGGGACCAAAATGAGGGGTTTAGGACCAAAATCATTGAGGTCCGTAAGTGTCTTGTAATCAAAAAAATGAACTTTACCCAATTTATATGTATCAAAAGTACGTACAATGCAAATTTTTATTGGGACCAGTTTTGCTATAAACCCTATACATATAAAATGAAATAAAAAAGAAGTATAAAATGTTCTGATTCATGTGGGAACGAAATTGACAATCTAGCTACCACCCAATCTTAATGGGTTTCGTACTGATTTTAACAAACATGGTCCACTCATCCTTTCCTAATTTCTTTTCGTGTCATGGAAACTCAATAAACAGCGATAACTTGGAGAAGATCATGATGTTGAATATATTAATACGAATTTCACAATTGAGTTGTCCCACGTGAGACTAGCTTATAAATTAATATAATGGACTACTCCGTCTATTATCAATTAATTTTGGAATGGAACCTTACTATTGAGTGCACTTCAATGTGTGGAACTGCACCCAAGTGCCCCTGATTTCATGGTATCCAAAGTGGGCCCCATGCTCGAGCCGGATGAGCCGTCAGAATGATGGAGTATGGGTGATCCTGTCTCGTTTAAAAAGTTAATGGACTCACCTGTGAGGGAGTGTGTTGAATATATATATATATATATATATATATATATATATATTAATTTTGATATGGATTTCACATGTGAGTTGTCCTGTTGAGGGAAATTAAATAAACGAATTAATTTTGCACCTCTCTACAAGTTCGGATTTTTAGATGAGACAAAATTCTTTCATGGTATTACAGCCTATGGCTCAGCCCAGATCCTGAGTTAGATTCTCGTGGAAAGCACTCCACCCATTTAAAATTGTCCACTAGTCGGCCTCCTCTCCAGAGAGCAGAGACAATGATTCTGCCCACAAGTGAGAGGGAGTGTGAGGGAAATTAAATAAACAAAATAAGTATTGGATAAGGAGTTGCTCGCTTATTTGATGTTGTGGACAACTTGCACACAACTTCTTAAAGCGTTCCCAATATTCATACAAGTTCTCTCCAAGTGATTGCATGCGGAATCTGTTAATTTTAATTGCACTTTTGGTCTCAAACCTTGTTTTATAGAACAAAACTGCAACTGGCTTTAACGGAAAACGTAAAGGTGGGATCAAAACTCTATGAAAAATGGTTTTGGGACCAAAATAGGGGGTTTAGGACCAAAATAATTGAGGTGCCGTGTCCTGTGGGACCAAAAATGAACTTTACCCATTTTATATGTATCAAAAGTACGTACAATGCAAATTTTTTATTGGGACCAGTTTTGCTATAAACCCTATACATATAAAATGAAATAAAAGAAGTATAAAATGTTCTGATTCATGTGGGAACGAAATTGACAATCTAGCTACCACCCAATCTTAATGGGTTTCGTACTGATTTTAACAAACATGGTCCACTCTTCCTTTCCTAATTTCTTTTCGTGTCATGGAAACTCAATAAACAGCGATAACTTGAAGATCATGATGTTGAATATATTAATACGAATTTCACAATTGAGTTGTCCCACGTGAGACTAGCTTATAAATTAATATAATGGACTACTCCGTCTATTATCAATTAATTTTGGAATGGAACCTTACTATTGAGTGCACTTCAATGTGTGGAACTGCACCCAAGTGCCCCTGATTTCATGGTATCCAAAGTGGGCCCCATGCTCGAGCCGGATGAGCCGTCAGAATGATGGAGTATGGGTGATCCTGTCTCGTTTAAAAAGTTAATGGACTCACCTGTGAGGGAGTGTGTTGAATATATATATATATATATATATATATATATATATATATATATATTAATTTTGATATGGATTTCACATGTGAGTTGTCCTGTTGAGGGAAATTAAATAAACGAATTAATTTTGCGCCTCTCTACAAGTTCGAATTTTTAGATGAGACAAAATTCTTTCATGGTATTACAGCCTATGGCTCAGCCCAGATCATGAGTTAGATTCTCGTGGAAAGCACTCCACCCATTTAAAATTGTCCACTAGTCGGCCTCCTCTCCAATAGTAACTTACATGAATCAAAACTACAAAAATGATAAGAATATATAAGTTGTAGGATGAAAATCGAAACATAAAAGTCAAAAGGACCAAAAAAGTCAAAAGTGTGTAAGTTCAGGAAAAAAACCAAAACATAAAAGTCATCAGGACCAAAACAAAAAAGGTGACAGTTACCGGGCGAAAAATATATTTTGACCTTTATAAAATAATATAAATTAAGAGTAACATAAAGTAATAAATAAATGAGATAATGTGACCATTTGTGATTCAAACTTTGCATGTATTGTACGTACGTGTAATAGTCCCTTGACACGTTCTCTTGTAAGTGGAACTTCAAGATTAGGATCCTCGGCCTGTTTCAACAACACATCTACCATGTCCATTTCTGCATCACTCTTAATTCTAGCTTGATGATCATCAATCATACTCGTAAAACCTGTCGATTTTCTTGAACAAAACCTTCATTCTTTTAACGTATCCCTGCAAATCGAGGAAGCTAAGCCACGGTATCCAATCCCCGATGTTGATCGCCCCACCAAGAATGAACCACTCATCTATCATCTCTTGCAAGTCACCAAGCTTGAAAAAGGACTTGTCTTCTTTTCTTTCACTGAAGTACTTATTGCCAAGTACCATCCTACTTAACGTAGAAAGAGTAAGCTGCGATAATTGGTCTCTTAGCATTACTGGCTTCCCCGAAAGGGAACGTAGACGGGAAAACAAGTGACGCCTCTCCTCAACACGAACTTGCTCGAAGAATTCTGGTCTTTTCGTGCTGAACAGCTCTAAGAGGTAAATTTTACGCGCTTGTCTCCAATACGGGCCGTAGGGAGACCATGTCATATCTGAGTAATTGAAGCTAGTGTATTTGGCAGCAGCAAGGGGAGGCCTGAAGGCAAAGGCTGCATCATGTACCTTTAAAAACTGTTTGGCCATCTCAGGTGATGATGCAAACACAACCGAAATTTTCCGAATTTTAGTAGCATTATATCGCCGTATTTTTTAGATAAATGGTGAAGGGATTATTGTGGGAGTGAATTAAGAAGGTTTAGGTTACCAATTATAGGCCATGGTTTGGGGCCTGGTGGGAGATTCCGATTCCGGAGGCGTCGATTTTCGATTATTTTGAAGATTATGGCTAGGGTAGCTAAAAGTACTAAGGCGAAAAGTAACCAGGAATTCTCCATTAGTACTGGTGAATGAAATATATGAACAGGTGCTATATATATATAGTGTTGAAGGTGATCACTAAATATATCTATCTTTTATTTTATCATTGCATAGATGATTGTTGTAGCGGCGTGCATTAATATATGACAAAATATAAACAGAATAGCACATATATTATATTATATAGTGTTGAAGGTGATCACTAAATATATCTTATCTATCTTTTATTTTAATTTTATCATTGCATAGAACATGGTTGTAGCTGCGTGCATTAATATTAGGCAAGAGTGAAGTCTATATATTGGATAACCATTCAGGACTTGCGTGGAAGAAGGGTTGGTTCTTAATTATTTGAGAGATATATCTACAATAGATTTTTCTGTTACAATATACCATATTAAAAATGTCTGAGCTAAAGTCACAAACTGCCCTATAAATTTGTCCCATCCATAAATAGTCCTGTAATTGTTATTTTTATCAAATTTGGTCCTTCTTGTTTCAATTTTGATCTTTACCGAAAAATAATTTGAATTTTGGTTGGAAAAGTTACTGAAAATTATCGAAAATCTCTTGTAGCATACATAATTTCACAAGTAAGGTATCGGATGATGGTAATAATATTTTGTTAGGCTAATAACTTGGGGGGTTTACATTTTAAGGACATAATATTACGGGTTTATGAATGTAGTACAATATGTTTAAAAATTTGTAAATGTAGGACAACATGCGCCATATATAAGCCCAAATCGGGCTAAAATTTCACATGAGTTGCAAGATTGTCCTAAATATACATATTTTGAAAACATAGTCTCCTACGTCCGCAAGTCTGTAACATATAAATGGAGGACAAATGTGCAACTCACGTGATATTTTAACTCGATTTGGGCTTATTCAGGCTCAATTGTCTTACATTTATAGAATTTATAACATATTGTCCTATTTTTACAGATTTTAGAACATATTATCCTTCATTTCCATGCCTATAAAATTATTATCCTTAAAACACAATCCCCCATAAGCCATGGGCCTAAAAACATATTATTTTCCCTCGAAATAACAAACTCGACGGAAGGAAGATGTTGGGATTTGTTAAAATAAAGGAGTTATGTTTTGTCCCACATCAGATTGTATCAAAATTCAAAAGTGAGAGGACTTCCTAATCCTATTTAAAAAGTATTAATCTGTCCCACGTTGATTTGTGAGAAAAGGTGAAGGGCTTCCTAATGTTATTTAAGAAACCTAGATGGTTTTGATACAAGTCCATAGTCGGTTTAGGTTTTGTGCTTATTAATTTGGCCCAGTCAGTTAGGGATTATTTATATTCTCATTTGATCTGCATAATATTGTCGATTCTTAATAATATACGAGATCCTCTCTTCTGCCCGTAGACGTAGCTAACAAAATTTTAGTGAACCACGTTAAATTTCGATATCGATTTATGTATTTTTATATCTTTCTCGAATCAGCTATAACATAAGAGAATAGTATCGACCCTCACCTTACTATAAATCACTTTAAAATAACTAACTAGGGGAATGACGAAATTTGTGCTTTCATTAAAATAACATTCCTACAGCCCTCTCTAATATCACTTTAAAATAACTAACTAGGGGAATGACGAAATTTTTGATTTCATTATAATAACATTCCTACAGCGTCTAGGAAAATGATATGCAATTAATAGCATTAATGGGAATAGCTACGGGAAGTTACACCAAATGCGTGCCGCAGCCATTTCATTATATAAATTACGTTCCTACAGCGAATAGGAAAATCGTATGCGATTAATCGCAATCTAAATCCACCCATTAAAAAAAAAAAAATTTATAAATAATGAAAACATTAAAGACAATGCAATTAATATTTTTAGTCACTTCTCCCAAATTAAAAAAAAAAAAAAAAAAATCAACTTTTCTTTACCTCACTCCCAAAAATTAATCCTGGTACCTTACATTCAATAATTTGCAAATACTATAGTGTAGTCTTTTATTTTTATCTAACATAGGACCAAAAGTAGACAACTAGAATTATTTTGATTAAGTAGTGTCGACGTTATATATACACATAGTGTGGGTCTCATGTACACTCACGTGCACCGTGAAATTGAAGACTTAAATTATAATGCTAGATTTTGTATATTAATCTTAATAATTTTAATGCTAGATTTTGTATATTAATCTTAATACATATAATATATAAATGCTTAGCGCTGAGCCCACTACAAATTTTTTATTGCTAGATTTTATATATTATAAGGGAATAGCTGCCGGCGCTGAGCCCACTATAAATTTTTTAGTGATAAATTTTGCATACAATAAGGGAATAGCTGCCAGCGCTGAGCCCACTACAAATCTTTAAGTGCTAGATTTTGTATACATCATATGCAATGTGCCTTTGTAGTAAATTTTAAAATTTTGTAATTTCTTATATTGAAAGTTGCGATCGATTACACTAATATATGCAACTATATTATTTTAAGAATAAAAATAATACTCCCTTCGTCCCGTGATTACTGCAATATTTATCTTATTTGGACGTCCAAACGTTATGATGCGAACGAAAGTTTTTGGACTCAAGGATACGTGCAATTGGGCTAGGCGAGCGAGACTCGAGGTTAAAAACAGCCCAATAGTGGGAAACGACCGCTGGAAATATTCAAGAAAAGATATTGTCCCACTTTTATCAAAGATACTGTCCCATATTTCACAAGATATAGCAAGATCCGCAAGATTACTCGAGATGGGCAAGAAACTCCAGCATTACTGTTTTTTCCTTTATTTTTCAGTTATTTTAGGATATCTTTTAGATTTGGTTAGATTTAGTCCCTTTTTTTTATTAGATTTGGTCCTTTTTCTGTTTAAACAGGTTATGTACATTTTTTTGCTTCATCGAATGAATAATATAACTTTTCTTTGGTAACTTTGTCAAAAACCAATCGTTCTCCTGCTGGCCTGAGTCGGGGCGTCGATTTTATATTCGTTCTCCTGCTAGCCTGCGCTAGGGCGACGAATTTATTGTGTTCTCAAATCGCAGTTCTCATCACATTACTGCAACACTCCCAAAATAGAAATAACATAAAATACTAACACCCTCACAACATCATTTTATTTTCAAATTGCCACTCAAATCCCTTCTTTATTTCAACTCAAAACCATTAAAAGTCAATATCACTACCTTGAATTACCCACAATACCCTTTCTTTATTACACACTTAAACCAACTTTTCACTTTTCTCCTTGTTTTGTGTGTCGTTTTCAGTGTTGCAATCCTCTTGGAACGGAGGGAGTATGTTTTAATATAATAAATTGTAAGTTTCAAGTTTTTAAATCAGATTTAGAGAATAATTATATCGTTACCAATATATATAAATCAGATTTGAAAGACAAATTACTACTTGAGTGAGTATTTGAAAAGAGTTCCTTATTACTCCCTTCGTCTCGAAATTTATTGAACATTTAATGTTTACATAAAATTTAACGTGAGAATTGTTTATTAATATAAGTTTTTTTTAGGGTTAAATAGTAAAGTAATTGCAGGTGGTGTAAGTAAAATGAGATAAAATTATTTTTAGTGTGAAAAGTAATGACAAGTGGTGTAATATTGAGATATTTGAATGAAATAGTTTACGTTGATTGAGTTGTTTTATTGCCACTTTAGTAAATGTTCAATTTAATTCGGATGAACCTTTTTTGACAAATGTTCAATCAATTGAATTTGGGGCGAAGTGAGTACTTTTTTTTCTTTTAACGGAATTTTATTGAGTACTAGAAGTATGCAAAGGAGAAGATTACATGATCAAAGTAAGTGTGTGATCGAGATGTTTACAAGCCCCCTATTCTCAAAGTGCTCCCTTTAAAAGAGAGAAAAAAATCAACAAAATAAAATAAAATTTTTAACTGGACTTTATTTCTCTTCAAAAGTGTGGGGTTGTTATTGGGCTCTAAGTGGACTTATAATTGGGGTGGGCTGGTTCTGTTATATAGAATGGACCTTAATTTAACTAGATCTCTTCAAAGTTTTGGTCGTGATGGAAGTTAATTTTCGTTTCGGGTGTTGATTATTGTAGATGATTTTCGTGATTAAAACAACTAGTGTAAGTAGAGTCAATAGGGATGGCAATGGGCGGGGCGCGGCAGGTACTAGAAGACCCAAGCCCGCCCCATTCTATGTACGGGGCGGGACGGGTCGACCCGTTGCGGGTCGCAGGACAGGACATGTCGACCCATTCTAACATAAGTAAATAAAATAATATTAAAAATATATTTATCATTTTAGTTTTACCTTATAAAATATATTTATACAAACATAAAATTATAGTTAAAATGTTATATTATACTTTATATTATGTGTTTATCAATATATATAACTTAAAAATTACTTATGAAATTAAATTATTCATATTTATGATATGCATAATAATAAATTGTAATAAAATTATATATATAAATATTATGTATATTAAAATTTTAATATATAAACAGGCCAGAACGGGGCGGGTAGGGGCAAACGTGATACCCAAGTTTCGCTCGCTTTCCGTCTGGTCAATTTGAGGTGGGCGATCGACACGTATTTTTCAATACTTCGCCTCTCAAGTGTAAAGAGAATCCTCGTAGTAGAAAGTAAGTGTCAGGTTAAATTATCGAACCCACGGAAATAGTGAGTACGGTGTGGCCAGAGCTATGTATTAAGATTCATGTTGTGGTTTATGAAGCGAAGATACGAAAAAAAAAAAAGAAAAGCAAGTAATGAAAGCACAAAAAACAATAAAAGGTGGAACCAACTAGGTGGAGTCAAGGGGAGAGAATCGCGAATAGACGATGATCAACTCACAAAACTCAAACAAACAAATTAATAGAACCATCCTAGTTCATTTCTTAATCGAGAGATAAGGGCAATCGCTTAAAAATTAAAAATTACACCAATTAAATCTTTGGATAAGCGCAGAATTAATGTATCAAATTAAAGCACTTGGATTGAAGAGGAAGAATAGACTGCTTCCACCCTAATTAATCACATAACCAGGGGTTTCTACCTATTATCTTATCTATCTATCTATTTTAAACCCTAAAGCCATCTTTTCAAAAGATATCTGGCCCAAACTCCTATGGTCCCCTTCACTACATTTTAATTCTCATCAAATAACCAATGTAAATTGATGGGGTTCAAATGAAATTTACCCAACTCTCGTTGCGAACTAATATTCACTCAAATTGCACAATCTCAACTCACACCCATACAAATTAGCTCAACTATCCAACTCTCGTTGCAACAATTAAACATCAACATATGAGCTAATAGAAAAAATCATGCAATCGAACAATGAAAACCCATCAATTTAATCAAACAATTAAGAAATTGAACCAAGACAATTAAATCAAAACATAAGCTTAAAATTCACAAGCATCACATCATCTAAGAAAGACTAAGAGTTTAAATTTCATGATTTTACAATTTCAAATCCATAGGAAAATAAACATCACAAAACTAATTAACGGAAAAATACAAGAAATAAAGAAAAAAGTAAACCCTAGAAGACATCTTGTGGGAGGATTCATTCTTGCACTCCAAACTCCTTCTCTCTTCCCCAAATAAACACCTCACCTAATGGGTGGAGTGTGTGTGAAAGACTCTCAAAACCTCGCCCTAATTTCCTCCTCTAAAAATGTGAAATGTGGCAAAATGTTTCTGTTTGGTGGAATTTTTTTGCTCCCAATTGGCCGATGCCCCTGTTTCTTTATATGCTCTGTTGCCCTCGACTTTTTTTATGTAAATGGGCCCCCGAAATTAATAAGTAATGGGCAGCAAAATAAAATAATCAAATGGCCCATCAAAATTAAAGTCCAGTTGCCTGAATACTACTTCACTCAAATGTTGTGGCTGAAATTAATTACAAAATGGGCTGCTCCTTTTCTTTTTTTTTACTTGGGCCGCCTAATGGGCCTGTAAGCTTGGGCCTCATTTTCTTCTCAATCTCGACTCATTTCTCGATTTATTTCGTTAATTGACCTTACAAATAAAATAGGCACGTGTTTGCTCCAATTATCCTCAATTTTCTATAAAATAACAAAACACTACCTTTCTTGACACAATTAGTCAATTTTAGTATAAAAA
This sequence comes from Stenogyne calaminthoides, assembly GCA_037126765.1. Lineage (NCBI taxonomy): Eukaryota > Viridiplantae > Streptophyta > Magnoliopsida > Lamiales > Lamiaceae > Stenogyne > Stenogyne calaminthoides. Next base: position 1,035,042 of record JBBCBC010000029.1, on the reverse strand, counting down.
ATGCATGAAATCCTATTGAATTAATCAACTTAAACACAAGAATTTCGAACAATTTTCACACTAATCAGCGACCCAAATAGCGCGGGTCTAGAGCAGGCCAGGTCAAGCCAGGTTAAATAGCCATCCCTAAGTAGAGATAATAACGCTAATAGTTCCCAGGAACTTTCACGAGTTTAAATTACAAATGAGCCCACAATTTTGGTTTCAAATAGATTAAGTTACATACATTTTTTTGTCAACGATTTAATCTCGATATCTTTAACAATCACTACAAGAAAATAGTGCATTGCCTATTAAAAAAATTCAATATTTTTTTAACATGCTTACGAAATTTTCAACGAAAATAATTTTATCTTTAAATAGTAAGGCTTGCCTACAAAATTTTCTAATTATATAAGCTATTTTTAAACTACAAATATAATTGCCTATGAAAATGTAAATCGTCTAGAAAATTATTTGTGTAGGAAAGTGTGTCTACGAAAATTATAAATGTGTAGGTAGATTGTTTGTAGTTAATTTGTTTGCCTAAAAATTATTTGTGTCATGCATGCAAAAAGCAAGAGCTGGCTGATCTATGATAACTTGAGCTAACTGTATATATAATGTGACAACGAAAGAGAATTTAGTGGGGATGATTTTGTAAGACAATATTAATTGTGTTTTTACATGTAGTTGAAATTGAATATTAGGGATCAGAACATGCTTTAGATAGAGACTCAAGGAACCTGTGTTTGTTGTGGGGTATGTCATCTGCGTTGTGCATGCTTATTAATTTTCTAATCAAATAATAACAATACAATCAATAATCTCATAGTAATTGACCCTTCAATGATACCCATTATCATTATTATTATCATTCCCAAGTTATACCAAACGGACTCTAGCTAAGAAAATATTTCATAAAACCACAATCTTTTGAAAAGCTCTAGAAATTTATTCTAATATGGGACTAATTAATTGACTTTATTTGAAAGAGGCCTAAAGGTTTAGTTATAATTTTTTTTGGTATTAATTTTTTTTTAAAATTCTATGACCTAATTGAAAAAAAACAGAGAGAGGGAAAAAAATGGAAAGTGGATGGCAGTCCAATCACACCTGCGGCCGAAAAACCCTAGATTCAATCGGCGAAATAACATAGTAGTTTAGAATTTTCCGGCGGACTTGTGTTTAAATTGAATATTGTCAAAGTTATTCGAATTAAATTGACTTCAAAAAAAAGTATGTGACTGAATATTTGAAATTAAAGCTATGAGACTATTTGTGATTTAGATCCGCGAAGAGTTCTTTGGGAACTATTAGCCTAATTAGTATCTCTACTTACACTAGCTTTTTATTTTTTTATCACGAAAATCATCTACAATAATCGATATCGAAAACGAAAACTTCCATCAGGTCCAAAACTTTGAAGAGAAATTAAATGTTCATTCTATTTAATAGAACGAGCCCACCTAAATTAAAAGTCCACTTAAAGCCCAATCACAACCCCACACTTTTGAAGAGAAATAAGTCAAATAATATCTTACAAAGTTTAAATTTTCTTTTTTATTTTGTTGATCTTTTTTCTCTCTTAGAAGAAGAGTACACTTTGATAGTATTACTTTGAGAATAGTGGGCTTGTATGCATCTCGATCACACACTTACATCTTCTCCTTTGAATACTTCTAGTACTCCTTAACAGACTTTTCTTTAAAAAAAAAAGGTATTATAAAATCATGAATTCAATTGAATATTTCTTTAAAAAAAGGTTCATCCAAATGAAATTGGATATTTTTTAAAGTGATAATAAAGTAACTCAATCAACATAAATTGTCCCGATCTTTAAATATCTCAATATTACTGTACACGTATCAACTAAATACAATTTCATCTCATTTTATTTACACCACATACCACTACTTTACCATTTAACCCTCAACAAAAAATAATTTATATTTATAAATAATTCTCACATTAACTCCGGTGTAAACAAATAAATGTTTAATTGATTGATTCAGGCGAAAGGAGTAATAATTTTTCGGAACTCTTTTCAAATACTCGCTCAATTAGTAATTTGTCTTTCAAATCTGATTTATATATATGAGTAACGATATTATTTTTCCTCTAAACTTTCATCGATTTTGATTCTAGTCCATTAATTTTTTCAAACTTTTTTAAAAAAATCGTTAACTAAATTCAACTTTTTTGTAATTATATAGGCAAAAATATATTAACAAAATTCATTTTTTTCGTAATTCTAACTAGCTAAAGAATAGAATAAAAGAGTTAAATTTTTTAAAATTAAATGATAAATTTCAAAAACCGAAAAAGTTAACGAACTAAATTTAAGTTAATACAAATTAAGAAATAAAGAACACATTACCCATCTAAAAATATGAGTAATGTGATGTCTCTTTCCCCAAGGATGAATAAGATGAGGTATTTAGATGTATTGTATGATCCACAAATAAAAATAATGAAAAAATATGTGGTGGCTCAGCGCTGGAAGCTATTCTCTGTAGAGAAATTACTAACAGGTACACACCTTTTATGCAAATTATTAATAGGTATAAACAGAATTATATATATATTTAAAGTTACACGTGAAAATACAAATACACTAGGAATGACAATATCACCTGACCCATCCTGAACCGCCATAATTGGGTCAGACCCGCCCTGGTCTCGGTATTACTTGGAACCCGAGCTCCGGACCAAGCGCCCCTTTTTATATATTAAAAATTAAAATATATGATGTATAATATATGTAAATACGATGTATTTTTATATTTTTCATATTTATTAATATATAGATAACAATAATTTAACTTTATAGATATTTTTAGGTCAATATTGAGAGAATTGCGTCTCATCTAAAAGCTCGAGCTTGTAGAGAGGGTCGGGAATAATCTTTAATTTTCCTCAACACTCCCTCACTCACTCGTGGTAGAATCATTCTCTGCTCTCTGGAGAAGGAGGCCCAACAGAGTGGACAATTTAAATGGGTGGAGTGTTTCCACGGAATCGAACCCACAACCTGGGCTCACGACCATGAGAGAATTAAAATCTCATCTAAAAGCTCGAGCTTGTAGAGAGGGTCGGGAATAATCTTTAATTTCCCTCAACAAATATGAAATATAATATATTATTTTAATTAAAATGATATATTGATATTAACATCTTAAATTAAAAAATATATATATATAAATATTTAAAATGGGTCGCCCCATCTCATCCCGTGCTCTCAGCGGGTCAGATCCGCTCTGCCTCGTTTAAAAAATGGGGCGAATCCAAGTATCTAAATACCCCGACTTTACCCATTGACATCCCTAAAATATACTACTTAATTATATGCATTTATTTTGTAGTTAATAGTAAGTTGCCATCTTAAATCACCCTCTTTACTCCTTCCCGGTCAACATTGCGGCTGGATGTAAATGTTGTGGGGTCCACTACTTAATAAGCTGCCACACTATTCCAGCTAACTTCCGTGGCTATTTCCATTGCGATTAAATGCATATCATTTTCCTATTAATGAAATGGCTGCGGCACTTGGAATTTTTTTATCCCTGTTTTGTCTATTTTGGTGCAACTTCCGTAGTTATTTCCAATGCTATTAATTGCATATCATCTTCCTAGACGCTGTAGGAATGTAACTTTAATGAAATCACAAATTCTCGTCATTCTCCTGGTTAATTTAGAGTGATGTTTAGTAAGCTGAGGGTCGTTACTAATCTCTTTCTCTCGTTGAGTCTGTCATTTCGAGGGAAAAATATGTTTTTAGCCCGTAACTTATATGGGGGATTATGTATCAAGGAGAATAATTTTACAGGCGTAAAAAGTAAAGGACAATATGTTCTAACATCTCTAAAAATCAGTGATGCAAAAGTCACTCTAGGCGCCCTCCTAGGCAACGTCTAGGCGTTAGGCAGTCATCGACCGACCCGATTTTTCCTAGGCGCCGCCTAGGTGGCCGATTCAAGGGCTAGACGAGCTGCTTAATTTATTTTTCTCCAAGAGAAGACGTCATTTCAGTTATTAATTTAAAAAAAAACAACTATCACAAACAAAATCCGTCCAAATTCAAATTGAGAGAATTGCTTCCCTTCATTGCTGTCATTTGTTGTTTGTTGTCCATCCGGCCAGGTGCCCAACACTAAGATATTATTTTATAATGAGAGTCTTTGTTCTAAGAATAAACCGATGACAAGACAAAGATTGATAATTTTCACTACATTAAAATTTCAAAGTACAGATATGTTTAGTTTTTTTTATGTTAAATAAATTTTCTTGTACTCTATAATGGATATAAGAAAAGGTGTTTGAATTGTTATCTTCATTTTGGGGTTGTATAATAAATGAGTAGGTCTACTGTACAAATTAGTATAGATACAAATCAATCAATTTAAGAAATTAATTAATTCGAGGGTCTAAGATGACCATGTCAAGCGGGTCAAGGATGGGTTGGGTAAAGTGAAATTGTGTCTCAATTGGGATTTGAATGTATACAAATTTGTATCCTAGACTTTGTCATAATAAATTTATTAATAAATTCTTAAGTATATTTTTGTTATAAGATATCGATAAATGATAAATAAAACTCATTTAGATGAAAAAAAATCGAACCGACTATTCCCCGACTAGTCTCCATCTAGGCGGCCTAGGCTCTAGGCGGTCCAAATTTTTCCGACTACCGATTTTCGACTTCTGCACCCTTGGTAAAAATTAGACAATATGTTTTAAATTTTGTAAATATAGGATAATTGAGCTCAAATAAGCCCAAATCAGATTGAAATGTCACGTGAGTTGCATGATTGTCTTCAATTATAGGTTACGAATTTGTGAATGTAGGAGATTATGTTTTTAAAATCTGTAAATTTAGGACAATCTTGCAACTCATGTGAAATTTTAGCCCGATTTGGACTAATTCGGGCTCAAGTGTCCTACATTTAAAAAATTAATCCTACATTCATAAGCTCATAATATTGTCCTTAAAACATAACCCCCTTATGTTACTGGCCTAAAAAGAAAATTATTCCCGTCATTCGATATCTTATTTGTGCAATTACGTATGCAACAACAGATTTCCGGTCATTTTCAATAACTTTTCTAACCAAAATTCAAAATAAAATAAAATTTTACACGACTATTTATACACTGGACAAAGTTATAGGATAATATTTGACTTTAGATGATATATTTTGCGTATGATATTGTAACAGAAAAATCTATTGTAGATATATCTCTCAAATGATTAAGAACCAACCCTTCTGTTGGGTTATGGAACCTAATCGACTGCTTTACGTTCCAGCTTGTCAACTTTTAAAGCAGTATTCGAGTTGAATGAGCCTTTAGGCAAATAAACGATACCTAAAAGAAAAAGAAAAAACCTAGAGCCATAAGTACACAGACCGTACCAGAGGCCGGAGCCCCACTAAAAACCTTGCCATGGTAAAAACCCCCATGGCGAAACGCCTCTGGTCGGAGGGAAAAAGGGAAACTTCTCTAAATAGGGACTACTTCGGGATACGAAAGTAGTCCTTATTCATATCAGAATAAAGCTTATCACAAAGAAAATTAGGACAACCCCCGATCCAAACATTATCATAGTGTAATTTGGCAAGGAAATCGGCAATGGAATTCCCCTCCCTATGAATGTGGGAAACCGTGAGGGTAACATTGGACCTGGCCTCGTCATACTTCGGCTAGCTGGCTTTGAGCCTCCATGGGATATCCCGTCCACAACAAGTAAGAACTTTGACAGCAAGCTCACAATCAGTCTCCACCCAAATGTTAGTCCACCCCCTGGCCCGAGCAAAAACAACACCATGCATACTCGCAAGAATCTCAACCTCCAAAGCAATACCGCTCCCTAGAGTGACCGAAAAAGTAGCAACAAACAGCCCTCTCGAATTTCGGACAACACAACCCGCAAAAATGCTACCCGCCTCAGCACTGCCATCCACGTTCAGCTTGTAGCATCCCGGAGGCGGCGGCCTCCAACGAACTACTGTAGTTGTCAAGGGGGGTTTCGGGACAGCGGGAACCCGAAGCCTCCGACAAACGAGTAAATCATCGATGCCATGCATAGTCCCAATTTTGAAGTGCTGAATCTCACGAACAAGTCCAAGAATAAGGACCATACAACCATGATGAGAGGGATGGACATCATCAAAAACAGTCGTACACCGAGTCTTCCAAATGGCCCAAACCGTGGTGATGAAGGCGAAGGTGCCAGAGATTCTTGATCTGCTTAGTCCGGGTCACCTGCTGAGCCTATAAAACCAAGCTAGAGAAGCCCCTATCAAAGCAAAGTTGAATATCGAAGATATTAGAGATAGAAGTGAGAAGAGAACGAGCAAACTTGCATTCTGTGAGGATGTGCTCCTGAGACTCAGGCGCACAAAGGCAAAGAGGGCATATCGTAGGGCCCAAAATAGCTAAAATACGAGCAACCACATCGGAGGTAGGCAACTTATTCCAAATGGCACGCAGACAGTGGTACTACGTAAGGGAGGGATGCAAGGCACCCAAAGCCAGGGAGCCCAAGACTTCCGAAGAAGAGGGGAGCGAAGAAGGTCATAAGCCCATCTCGAAGTAAGAGTACCAGTGGCAGAATCTGGCCAAATCCGTTGATCCATCTCGTGTATCGGAGTCTGCAAGATATCCATAACCAAGTCCAGGTGGGCCGTAATGAAATAGCTAGTGAAGTACCAACCCCCCTCAATAAGATAGTCCCCAATAGTGCAGTCAAAGTGTTGTAAGAAGTCCGGAGGCGAAGTAATACGGTCAGCCAAACGGAAGCCCAACAAATTGTCCGTCCAGGACTTGACCTTCGAGTGTCTCCCAATCAGCCAATAAGAATCCTCATCAATCCTCCTAGCATGAGCATGAAGAGTCGTCCGGATAGAAGACCGGCGCTGGAAATTCCTAGGCGTGCCATCCTTCGTGAAGTAACGGTCCAGAAGCAGACGCAAGGTGTCATCGGTGGAGGTAATGGTGTCCCAAATCAGCTTACAAATGAAGGAAGCATTCGCAAGTCTGATCGAACGGATGCCAAGGCCATCCTCGGCAGTAGGAGCGCAGCAACGAGCCCAATCCACATTATAGAAGTCCTTCTTCGAAATATCGCCAGTCCAAAGGAAGTTACGAATAGCCGTCTCAATTTTATGCAACAACTGCTTAGGCCATTTGTAAACCATCATAGTGTGAACCAGAGAGATCGTGATGACACTATTGATGAGACAACGTTTACCAGCAAGAGATAAGGAATTGCCTGTCCACCTAGAAAACTTCTTAATAACCGAGTCAGCCACGACCATAAGATGACTACCGTTGGGAGAGCCCTCAAAGATGGGAACACCAAGATAGGTGAAGGGAAGGGAACCAGTGGAGATAGAAGTGCAACGACTAATGTAACTCTTCATGCGATCAGTCACTTTAGCACCATAGAAAATTCGGGACTTCGAAGGACTGAAAACTTGACCTGAAATCCGACCGTAATCATCAAGAAGCTGTCGAATATGACATCCATTGGCCCGAGTGGCCTCGAGAAAAAATATGATATCATCAGCATAAAGTAGATGCCGAGGGAGAGTGCGGTGGACCGTAAGATGAGAGGTAGCAACACTGTGGTCAAACCAACGAATCAGAGCTTCTCCAGCAAGGCAAAAAAGAAGGGGAGAAAGTGGATCCCTCTGACGAAACCCCCCGAGAGCAGGAGAAATAACCATGTGAGGTACCATTAACCAAGATGGAAAGGCGTGCTGAATGAAGAATACCATAGACCATGCTAATGAATCTGGAAGAGAAGCCCATGTAACGAAGCACATGAAGAAGAAAACCCCAAGAGATTGTGTCAAAGGCCTTGGCAATGTCAATCTTCGGGCCAAAAATCAGATGCCGCCCATGTTGAGACTATTGATCGTCTCAGAAGCAAGAGCAATGCAAGTGTGAATCCAGCGACCCGGAATAAACCCAAACTGAGAGCCACTGATAACAGTCCCAATGAACCCGCCAAGTCTGGTAGCAATGATCTTGGTATAGACCTTATAGATGAAATTATCCATGACAATCGACCGGAAGTCCGTAACCCTGATCGAATCCGCGACCTTCGGGATGAGAGTAACAAAACAGGAGTTCAAACCAGACGGCAGAGCCAAGGAAGTAAAAAGATGAGAGATAGCAGCAAAGACATCCTTAGAAATCATATCCCGACACTTCTGATAAAAGTAGCCCCCAAAACCATCGGGGCCCAGGGAGCTGGAAGGGTCCAGGCCAAAAACAGCGTCGTGAACTTCCTCCATAGAGGGGAGGCGAAGAAGAGACATATATTCGGTGAAATTTGTGACAATAGGCCAATGGAAGGCATCAAGAACAGAATAGTCCTGAAGAAGAGTGGAGTCTTCCTTGAAGAGGACCTCATAGTATCCACAATGTGTTGGCCAATGTCAAAAGCAACAGTAACGAAGGTGTTGCCAACCTACACATTGACAGTAGAGATGGAGGCACGAGACTTTTGGGCCTATGTAACTGATGGAAGGAGGAGGAATTACGATCCCCATCCTGAAGCCATTGCAGACGGTTTTTCTGAGCAAGAAACAAATGACGACGTGCAAGAAGATCATTAACCTTACTAATCTGCTCCATCTCCCGATCAAAGAGAGTATCACTATCACCCTCATTTGCAATGGCCCGCTGAATGGCATCAAGGTCAGCTGTGGCATGTTGAATTTCCCCAAAGACATTGCGAAAAACCTGCCGATTCCACACGATAAGACGGCCCTTAAGACGCTTGAGCTTGACAAGAAAAGCAAGAATGGGATCACCAAGAGTCGGAAGCAGCCAGCTTTGATGGACGAAGGAGGCAAAAGAGGCATGAAGTGTCCACATGTCTTGGAACCGGAAAGGGCGCGGGACGGGAGGAGTACCCACGGTAGTTCGAAGACGGATGGGACGACGGCTGAATGAGCCTTTAGGATTTTGGCTCAGTTTTGCGTATAAATATCCATTTGATTCACTGTATTTGGCAATAAGTACTCTTGCACGAGTTTGGAAACCCCCAACTTTAATCGGCATGTGATTTTTGCATGACCTAAAAGGACAAAATTTTATTTGTTCAGTGAAAATGAGACCAAAATTGGACAATCAAGATAATTATGGGACCAAAATTGAATTGTTAATTGGGACGAAAAATGGATTATAGAAACGTTATGAAACCAACAAACTTTTTTCATACCAAACTAAAGGATAGATATTTAATGATCACCTTCAACACTATATATCACGGGTGTAGAAGTCAAAAATCGATAGTCAGTCGGATTTGGACCGCCTAGCGCCTAGGAGGGGACTAGTCAGGGACTAGTCGGTTCGGTATTTTTGTTATTTTTTTTCAATAAAATGAGTTTTATTTACTTCTTATTGATATCTTTATAACAAAAATACACTTCAAAATTAATTAACAAATTCATTATATAACCGCCTAAATCAAGATAACAATTCAAACATCTTTCCTTATATCCATTATCCATTATAGAGTACAAGAAAATTAATTTAACATTAAAATAACTAAACAAATTTGTGCTTTTTAGTGTAGTGAAAATTATTAATTTTTATCTTATCATCAAATTATTCTAAGAATAAAGTCTCTCATTAACTAATAGTACCTTAGCGTTGGGCACCTAGCTAGCTCCCGACTCGGTTGCGTAGGCATAATCGGGTCGGTCCATTACCGCTTAGCTCCTAGACGCCGCCTAGGCGGCCGCCTAGACATCCTTTTGCATCACTGCTATATATATAAGCACACTTACACTCCAAATAATTATCTCTACAGAAACCTGTTCATATATTTCATTCAGCAGTTCTAATGGAGAATTCCTGGTTACTACTGGCCTTAGTAATTTTAGCTACCCTAGCCCTAATCTCCAAAATAATCGAAAATCGATGCCCTCCTAATAAAAATCTCCCTCCAGGCCCCAATCCATGGCCTATAATTGGTAACCTAAACCTTCTTGGTTTACTCCCACATCAATCCCTTCACCATTTATCTAAAAAATGCGGCGATATAATGCTACTAAAATTCGGAAAATTTCCCGTTGTGATTGCATCATCACCTGAGATGGCCAAACAGTTTTTAAAGGTATATGATGCAGCCTTTGCCTCCAGGCCTCCCCTTGCTGCTGCCAAATACACTAGCTTCAATTACTCAGACATGTCGTGGTCTCCCTACGGCCCGTATTGGAGACAAGCCCGTAAAATTTACCTCTTGGAGGTGTTCAACGCGAAAAGACTAGAATTCTTCGAGCAAATTCGTGTTGAGGAGAGGCATGACTTGTTTTCCGTCTATGTTCCCTTTCGGGGAAGCCAGTCATGCTAAGAGACCAATTATCTCATCTTATTCTTTCTACTATAAGTAGGATGGTACTTGGCAATATGTACTTCAGTGAAAGAAAAGATGACAAGTCCTTTTTCAAACTTGGTGACTTGCAAGAGATGGTACAGGAGTGGTTCTTTCTTGGTGGGGTGATCAACATCGGGGATTGGATACCATGGCTTAGCTTCCTCGATATGCAGGGATACGTTAAAAGAATGAAGGTTTTGTCCAAGAAAATGGACAGGTTTTACGAGTATGTAATTGATGATCATCAAGCTAGAATTAGGAGTAATGCGGAAATGGACATGGTAGATGTATTGTTGAAACAGGCCGAGGATCCTAATCTTGAAGTTCGACTTACAAGAGATTTTGTCAAGGGACTATTACACGTACGTACTATATATACACACGTTAACTCTTTTATATACTACTTTATGTTACACATAATTTATATATTTTTACAAAGGGAAATTTTCGTCCCGTAACTTTGTCACGTTAAGGTCCTGATAACTTTTAAGTTTCAATTTTCATCCTGCAACTTACATACTCGGGATTTAAACAAAAATGTCTCACAACTTTGCACCTTTATTGAAAAGGTCCTATATATATCACTTGTTTCAATTTTAGTCCGTTTGTATTTAATTTGTGCCGATTTAGTCCCGTACTGCCGGAGGTCGACCATTATCATCCAAAACAACGTCGTTTAAGACGCGTGGCCGCCACGCGTCCCTAATTTTCGCCAGAAAATGCTGAGTCTCGATCAAAATTAGGGGTGCGTGTATCACACACCCCAAAAAACGACGTTGTTTTTCGCTGGTTTGACTAGTTTCCGGCGATTTGGGACTAAAAATCGGCACAAATTAAATACATACGGGACTAAATTGAAACAAGTGATATATATGGCACCTTTTCAATAAAGGTGCAAAGTTATGGGACTTTTTTGTTTAAAATCAGGACGGAGGGAGTATATTTTTACAAAGGGAAAAATATTTTTACGTCCTGTAACTTTGTCACGTTAAGGTCCTGATGACTTTTAAGTTTCAATTTTCATCCTACATCTTACATACTCTTACTTTTTTTTTTTTTATTCATGTAAGTTACATACTTTTACAATTTTTACACAAGTTTTAAGGAATCTAGTATTTAAATGTGTAGTGGGATGTAAAACGTAAAAGGAAAGAGAAAAGTTAGAGAGGGATTGAGAGAAGAAAAGGTAGAGAGAGAGAGAAAATGTGGGGGACACATTTTGCCAAAAAAGGAAATGGGATGCACTATGGCAAAATGTGTAGATTATAAGGGACGGAGGGAATATATATACTTGTAGGATAAATTTTGATTTCTGTTCCATAACTTACATACTTTTACCACTTTTTTTTTTTTTGATTCATGTGTGTTACTGCACGAAATAAAATTTTAAAATCAATATAATCAATGTAGGACCTGCTAGTTGGGAGCACAGACACCTCGACAATCACAATTGAATGGGCAATACACGAAATTCTCAAACAACCACGGATAATGAAAAAGGCGAAAGATGAGCTAGACAGTGTAATCGGAAGAAAGAGATGGGTGGAAGAGAACGATTTCTCCCAATTGCCTTACATAAATGCCATCATCATGGAGTCGTTCAGGTTGCATCCGCTTGCAACACTTTTAGCGCCCCATTACGCCGACTGAGGACTGCAAGGTTTCAGGATAACGACATAGCTACGGGGGCGACAATCTTGATCAACACATGGAACATAGGGAGGGACCCTAACTCATGGGATTCACCCAAGAATTCTTGCCAGAGCGGTTTATGGAAAACAAAGTAGATATGTTGGGAAGTAACTTTGCATTGTTGCCATTCGGGTCGGGTAGGAGGAGGTGCCCTGGACACAACCTTGGACTTAATATTGTCCGAACAACGTTGGCTAATTTGGTGCATGGGTTTGAGATGAAATTTGTTGAGGGTATGTGGGCTGAAAATATATGTATGGAGGAAGAATATGGACTTACGACACGTGCCAAACAACCTCTTTCTATTATTATGGAGCCTACACTTCCACAACACCTCTACTGAATTGATTCTGATTGTAATTTGTGTCATGACGATGTTGATACAAATTAATAGTCTTCATAACTTTAGCTTCAAACAATTTTAGTCCTGTAAGTTTTTTTATCGTCGATTTAGTCCCCAATAACTTTGATAATGTCCAATTTTAGTCAAAAATCGATTGAAAAATTCAAAACGACGTCATTTTGCCATTTCAATTTGAGGTTCCGGCACTGGATGATGAGAACCTGCGATCTCCAAACACAAAGTAAAAAAATAAATCGTCGCCCCAGCGCAGGCTGGCAAGAGATCGATTAGGGTTTGACAAAATTGCCAAAGAAAAATAGTATTTTTAACATAAAAAACAAAGAAAAACAGGACAAAAAGACTAGATTCGTCCAAAAAGGACTGAATCTCACAACCTATCTAGTCGATTCCCAATCAACAACCGCCATTAACTCCTTCACATAAACCGACCATTCAACCTTCTTAACCCCTAACGCCTTGCTAAGGTACGCCAACGGCCTTCCCTCTTGCACCAGCACCGCTCCGATTCCAACGTCACTAGCGTCCGTATGTACTTCAAACTGAACTTCAAAATTTGGTAAAGCCAATACTGGCATCGATACCATCGCCTATTTCGACTTGTCGAACGCCTCCCTGCCTTCCGAGGTCCACACGAAAGGACCTTTATTTGTCATGGTGGTGAGCGGACGTGCGATAGTCCCGTAGTTTTGCACAAATTTACAATAATAGCCTGTCAACCCTAGAAAATCTCGTAACTCCGTCAATGAGGTCGGAAACGGCCATTGCTGCATCGCGCTAACTTTTTTGGATTTCACATTTACCCCTTCTTTCGAAATAATGTGTCCCAACTACTCAACAGTCTCTCTTCCAAAATCACAGTTAGAGGGTTTAATATGAGAGCATAAAATAGAGAGTACCTTCCTCAGATGGCTCAAGTGATCTTCCCACGTGCGCGAATATATAAGGATATCATCGAAAAAAACCAACACGAACTTCCTCAAGAGTGGCTGAAAAATCGTGTTCATTGCTCCTTGAAATGTCACTATGCCAATTTTGGCTTTTAAAATCGAATTTTTTACAGCGGCTATTTTAAAAACTGCAATTACAAATTCTAAAACCGCTATTAAAAATTTAACCGCTATAAAAGATAAATGGGATACGCTGATATATAGCGGTGTTTAATGGGATACGAGCAGCTGTCGAGGATATGATCAAGAGTATCCGGACCATCATAGCATAAGAAACAAATAGTAGGCCAGGAAATCCCAATGCAACGGAGCTCCGAGGAAGTCGAAAGCCTATTCCAAATCGCCCGCCAAATAAGCGTGTTGCGACAAGGAGGAATGAAACTGCCCCATATCCAACCAGACCAACTTGGTGTAATAGTCGGCCCTTGAAGAAGAGAATAAGCCGCCTGAGAGGAGAGTGCATCTGTGGCGCTCAAAGGCCAAACCCTCCGATCACGATCCAAAGAAAAATGGAAAGACGAAGAATATCAATGACGATACTAGTAAACTGAATGAAGAAAGTCTAGTCAAAATGCCAACAGCCATCGTAAAATACGTCCCCCACCGTGTAATGCAGGGTATCAAGAATATCGTGGGGAATGTCGATGCGGTCTGCAATAGTATAACCAAGGCAATTATGTTGGGGAATTAATTGCACGGATCTATTCGGGATGAATATTTAAATACAAATTTAATTCTAACAATTATTACTAGCATGAATTAATCCTATATTAATTCAAATAATAATTCAACAACAAATCATGCATATAAACAGTTCACATAAATCCTACGCATGAGGAATTACTACGGGTTTACTTGAACTAACCTCTTGGAGTGGCAATGGTCTCGTCGATAAAAACACACCAAAAAGCCTTCCCAAGTATTCCCTAGTCCTTGCTCGTCAATCCGGTGGAAGGAAACTCGCGAACAATTAACAAAAGGGAAAATAAAAATTTGTTGCACCACCTTTGTGGATTTACTAATTTTTCCAGCACATGAAATTGTACTTGGGGATGAAAGAATCATCCCCTATTTATAGATGAGGGTTGGTCGAATTTTTTGGTGAAAAATAATGTGGGAAAATCTTTTTCTTGATCTCCAAGAAATCTTGAATATATCTCATATATTATTTTCTCCATAATTAAAATATTCCACAAAAATCCCAACTCCTTTTGTTATGGGATATTTCGAAAATTTAAGGAAAAAGAAACCAAGATTTGGATCTTCTTGAATTTATGAGATATACGCAAGAATACATATAAATCTTCCATAATATCTTTTCAAGAAAATCTTTCTCTCCCTTAATTATTCAAAAAATTCATAGTAAATAACCAAGTGGAAGATTTCTTGAATTTAATGAGATAATCATGTATTCCAAGAATACTTATCTTCATTCCATAACAAAATTCAAAGAAAATCCTTCTCCCTCTTTTATTTACTATTTTCGAAATTTTAGGAAAAATAGCAACAAAAATTTATTTTATTTTTAAACACCTTTTTCAGTTATTGAACTTTATGTTGGGCTACTTGAGGGGCCTTTAGGAGAATTAAGATTGGACCTTCCAATGGATCTTGAATTATCAATATTGAGCCACAATATTATTCAAGCCCTTAAATATTAATTAATCCCACTACATAATTAATATTGCACTATCCATCTTAACCCATATTACAGTCAATATGGCTCCCGGTTATTATTTCCCGTGTTTAAGATTATCTAGCCAATTAATTAATTCAAGCCACTGAAATAGCTTTCCATTAATTAATATCTTTTATCCTTGGTAAAGGAACAATTTCAACATTATTATCCATACCGGAAACTAGTTCCACTTGCAAGATTTGGTATGATAAAACTTATGAACCTACCAAGGGGAACCGTCGAACAAAGCGTGCTTGCAACACGATTCTCCATGTTAAATCTTAGCAATCGCATGTGACCAATAATATTGCCCAAGATATAAAGTATTGAATCTCGTTGATTCTCTACCCGTGATAAGTCAAAACAATAATTACTAACCACACGCGATCCTATTTAAGGGACGAAGATTAAGAAATAACGAACCACTGAGGTCTAATTCTTCCTAGTTCAGTTCTGAAGAATTTGTCCTCCAGTAGTCCTCTTCAGTGCACTAAACATGCGCTAGTGTAATCTCTTGGTCAAGACAAACCTATCTGAGCCTTACACTTCAACCTTTCACGATGGATTGTTCATTTCCATCTAGGTCGTGAATGGTGTACTTTTGGTTACAAGGGATTGTTAATTTAATCTTACGTGATCCGGTATCACTAAATTAACTACAATGTAACACGTACTATTTATTGAACAGTTATGCAGTAAATATATGTAACATTTGATGATATTTAAAGCATCAGTGATAAACAATTTATTTCAGTAAATAAGACCGAAATTCAGTTTGATTATACAAAGTAAAGGCATACTTTCCAGTATAATCCTAACAAATTATCCCTCCAAAAATCGACGTGAGATGACTCCCCAATAATCCACTGAGTGTTGGGGAATAAGTTGCACAGATCTATTCGGGGTAAATATTTAAATACAAATTTAATTCTTATAATTATTACTAGCATGAATTAATCCTATATTAATTCAAATAATAATCCAACAACAAATCATGCATATAATTAATTCACGTAAATCCTACGCATGCGGAATTCTACGAGTTTACGTGAACGTACCTCTTGGGATGGCAACGGTCTAGCTTATTAGACTAACCAAAAGAACTTCCCAAGTATTCCCTTAATTCTTGCTCGACTATCTGGTGGTAGGAAACTTGCGAACAATTAACAAAAGGAAAATAAATTATGTTGCACCACCTTTGTGGATTTACTAATTTTTCCAGCACATGGAATTGTACTTGGGAATGAAAGAGTCATCCCCTATTTATAGAGCATAGGTGGTCGAAATTTTGGGTAGAAAATAATGTGGAAAAATCTTTTCTTGATCTCCAAGAAATCTTGAATATATCTCCTATATTCTTTTTTCCATAATTATAATATTCCACAAAATCCCACCTACTCTTTGTTATGGAGTAATTTTCGAAAATTATAGGCAAGATTCCAATATTTGGATCTTCTTGAATTTATGAGATATTCTTGTATTTCAAGAAATACATATCTTCCATAATATATTTTCAAGAAAACCAAGAAAATCTTTCTTGCCCTTAATTATCCAAAATTTTCGAAATTATCTTCATGAATAACCAAGTGGGAGATTTCTTGAATTTAATGAGATAATCTTGTATTACAAGAATACATATCTTCATTCCATAACAAAATTCAAAGAAAATCTTTTCCCTTTTATCCATAAATTTTGAAATTAATGAGAAAAAAATAAGCAACAATATTTATTTTATTTTAAACACCTTTTTTAGGTTATTGGACTATATGTTGGGCTACTTAGGGGGGCCTTTAGGAGAATTAAGATTGGGCCTTCCAATGGATCTTGAATTATCAATCTTGAGCCACAATATTATTCAAGCCCATAAATATTAATTAATCCCACTACATAATTAATATTGCATTATCCATCTTAACCCATATTACGATCAATATGGCTTAGGTTATTATTTCGTGTTTAAGATTATCTAGCCCATTAATTAATTCAAGCCGGCTGAAATAGCTTTCCATTAATTAATATCTTTTTGTCCTTGTTCAAGGAACGGTTCAACATTATTATCCATACTGGGAAATTAATTCCACTTGCAAGATTTGGTATGATAAAGCTTATGAACCTCCCAAGGGGGCAAATCGAACAAAGCGATTTGCACACGATTCTCGTATTAAATCTTAGCAATCACATGTGACCAATAATATTGCCCAAGATAAAAAGTATTGAATCTCGTTGATTCTCTACCCATGATAAGTCAAAGCAATAGTTACCAACCACACGTGATCCTATTTAAGGAACGAAGATTAAGAAATAATGAACCACTGAGGTCTAATTCTTCCTTGTTCAGTTCTGAAGAATTTGTCCTCCGGTAGGTCCTATTCAGTGCATCAGTCATGCACTAGTGTAATCTCTTGGTCAAGACAAGCCAATCTGAGCCTTACACTTCAACCTTTCTCGATGGGTTGTTCATTTCCATCTAGGTCGTGAATGGCGTACTTTTTTAGTTACAAGGACCATTAATTTAATCTTTCGTGATCTGGTATCACTAAATTAACTACAATGTAACACGTCACGAATTATTGAAACGTTTATGCAAGAAATATATGTAACATTCGATAATATTTAAAGCATCGATGATAAACAATTTATTTCAAATAAATAAGTCCGAAATTCAGTTTTGATTATACAAAGTAAAAAGCATACTTTCCAGTATAATCCCAACACTGAGAACCCAAATGAAGGCGAGGAATGTGTCTTCGTATCCCAGTCCACAAAGATGAAGAACGAATGAAACGACGCGGAGCTCAATGGACGTGAAGTATCTAAGCAACCAATAGTTTGTGTTGTTCATCCGCGAAAGTTAGAAGATCCCAAAGCGAATTTGCATAAGAATGCATAGTTAGCTAAGGCGAATCGACCGGATGCCAAGCCCCCAAAGCGTGAATGGGAGCGCAAAGACCAGTCCCAAGCAACCCTAACAAATCCCTCGAAGTGACATCCCGGTCCGGAAGAAATTACGTATAGCCGTCTCAAGCTTATTAATCAAAGATCAAGTCCATCTATAGACCATCATAGAGTGAACTAAACTTGCGGCGATTACACTATTTATCAAGCAACGTCGAGCAACTCAAGAAAGTGACGACCCGGCCCAACGATCAAAAAAATGAGCAATAACCGCATCAAGAATTCGAGCAAGATGGCATACTTTAGGAGAACCTTAAAAATCGGGCACACCAAGATAATTAAAGGGAAGTGTCCTTCGAGAGATGTTCGTTTTGTGGCTAACAAAGAACACGGACCGACGCGGTAACTTTTGATTTCAAGTATACATGAGACTTCCCGAGATTAAAGATTTGTCCCGAAATGCACCCATAATCATGCAAAATTTGGCTGAAGGTATTAACATTAGCCAACCGCATTCGTGGATTTAAGATCATCACATCATCTGCATAAAGAAGGATACGTGAAATGCGAGTATGAAAGTGTAAATTCCCCGAACTTGCTCACCAATCAATCCATCGAGCCAAGGCGTCTTCAGCGAAGCAAAATAGTAATGGAAAGATGGGATCCCCTTGACAAACCCCTCTAGAGCAACCAAAATAACCATGAGGGTGTTGGGGAATTAATTGCAGGGATCTATTCGGGATGAATATTTAAATACAAATTTAATTCTAACAATTATTACTAGCATGAATTAATCCTATATTAATTCAAATAATAATTCAAAAACAAATCATGCATATAAACAGTTCGCATAAATCCTACGCGTGCGGAATTGCTACGCGTTTATGTGAACTAACCTCTCGGAGTGCCAACCGTTGAGAAGATGGATCCCGTTCACACGAACATACCAAAAGACCTTCTCAAGTATTCCCTTATCCTTGTTCAACAATCCGGTGGTAGGAACTCGTGAACAATTTAACAAAAGGGAAAAATAAAATTATGTTGCACCACCTTTGTGGATTTCTAATTTTTCCAACACATGGAATTGCACTTGGGGATGAAAAAATCATCCCCTATTTATAAGAGGGTGGTGGCCGATTTTTTGTTAGGAAAAAAGGGAGAGAAAATCTCTTTCTTGATCTCCAAGAAATCTTGAATATATATCTCATATATTCTTTTCTCCTTAATTAAAATTTTCCATAAAATCCCACTCTCTTATTGTTATGGAATTTCGAAAAAATGAGGATAAAGATTCCAAGATTTGGATCTTCTTGAATTTATGAGATATACTTGTATTCCAAGAATACATATCTTCCATAATATCTTTTCAATAAAATCAAGAAAATCTTTCTTTTCCTTCTTTTTTCTTAATTTTCTAAAATCTCCATATAAATAACCAAGTGGGAGACTTCTTGAATTTAATGAGATAATCTTGTATTCCAAGAATACATATCTTCATTCCATAACAAAATTCAAAGAAAAACTTTCTCCCCTTTTATTTATAATTTTCGAAAAAAATTGGAAAAAATAAGCAACCATAATTTATTTTATATTAAACACTTTTTTCAGTTATTGGACATTATGCTTGGTCTACTTGAGGGGCCTTTAGGAGAATTAAGATTGGACCTTCTAATGGACTTTGAATATCTAATATTGAGCCACAATATTATTCAAGCCCATAAATATTAATTAATCCCACTACATAATTAATATTGCACTATCCATCTTAACCCATATTATTCTTTATTAATATAGCTCCGGTTATTATTTCCGTGTTTAAGATTATTCAGCCCATTAATTAATTCAAGCAACTGAAACAACTTTCCTTTAATTAATATCTTTTGTCCTTGGTCAAGGAAAAGTTCAACATTATTAACCATACCGGAAACTAATTCCACTTGCAAGATTTGGTATGATAAATCTTATGAACCTCCCAAGGGGGCAAATCGAACAAGTGTACTTGCACACGATTCTTCGTATTATATCTTAGCAATCGCATGTGACCAATAATATTGTCCAAGATATAAAGTATTGAATCTCATCGATTCTCTACCCGTCATAAGTCAAAACAATAATTACTAACCGCACACAATCCTATTTAAGGGATGAAGATTAAGAAATAACGAACCACTGGGGTCTAATTCTTCCTAATTAGGTCTTTCAAGAATTTATCCTCCTCATAGGTTATATTCGAGGCATCGGTCGTCATGCACTAGTGTAATCTCTTGGTCAAGACAAGTCAATCCGAGCCTTACACTTCAACCTTTCACGATGGATTGTTCATTTCCATATAGGTAAGTGAGCAGGCGTACTTTTTTAGTTACAAGGGACTGTTAATTTAATCTTCTGTGATCTGGTATCACTAAATAACTACAATGTAACACGTACTATTTATTGAACAGTTATGCAGTAAATATATGTAACATTCAATGATATTTAAAGCATCAGTGATAAATAATTTATTTCAGTAAATAAGACAGAAATTCAGTTTGGTTATACAAAGTAAAAGCATACTTTCCAGTATAACCCCAACAGAGGGGACCCATTCACAAGAATCGAAAGACGTGTCGAATCCAGAATGGAAGAAATGAGGGTGCGAAACCCAGGAGAGAAACCCGTCTTATCAAGAACCACATCGAGAAACTGCCATGATTGTTGGAAAATTAATTGCCCAGATCTATTCGGGATGAATATTTAAATACAAATTTAATTCTAACAATTATTACTAGCATGAATTAATCCTATATTAATTCAAATAATAATTCAACAACAAATCATGCATATAAACAGTTCACATAAATCCTACGCATGCGGAATTGCTACGGGTTTACTTGAACTAACCATGTTTGGAATGGCAATGGACTCCGTTGGCACGAACACACCAAAAAGCCTTCCCAAGTATTCCCAAGTTCTTGCTCGTCAATCCGGTGGAAGGAAACTCGCGAACAATTAACAAAAGGAAAAATAAATTATTTGTTGCACCACCTTTGTGGATTTCTAATTTTTCCAACACATAGAATTTCTAGCACGCAATTGAAAATTTTCGAAAAAACATAGATTGTCGACGTTTCAAAATATTTGATATTTTATCGACGCTGATATTTTTCCCAAAAAGGATCAATTCCTGTGTTCTGGGGATGAATATTCACCCCCTATTTATAATAGAGAGGGGGACGAAAATTAGGGCTCAAAATAGGGTTAGGAAAGATATTTTCTTGATCTCCAAGAAATCTTGAATATATCCCATATATTCTTCTTTCCATGTGTATTTTTCCACATAAATCTCACACCCTTATTTAACCCATTTTTTCAAAATTAATAGGAGGTTTTTCAAGATTGGATCTTTCTTGAATTTATGAGATATTCTTGTATTCCAAGAATACATATCTTTTTCCATAAAATCTTTTCAAGAAAATCAAGAAAATCCTTCTTCCTATTATTACTCTATATATTTCGAAAACCAAGTGGGAGATTTCTTGAATTTATGGGATAATCTTGTATTTCAAGAATACTTATCTCCTTTCCAAAAAAAAATTTCAAGAAAATTCTTCTCCCTCTTTTTCTTTAATAATTTCGAAATTTAAGGAAAATAATGCAACAATAATTTATTTTATTTTAAATTGGAAACCAAGGAAAGTGCCAAGACGGGGGGGCAAGGCCGAGGGCCGCGCAAGACGCGGATCAAGGCCGATCAAGACACGGCGCTGCAAAGACCGGCGCGACGGGCGGACTGGGCGGAGGGCGCGAAGCCGCCACACATGGATGGAGGAGCGACACGGGCGAGGCGGTAAGGGCGCAGATCGAGTATGGGCGGAGCGTATGAAGGCCACATAAGCACGTTACTGAACGCTACTCGCCGATTCGCTAAGGTCGGTGAAATGGATCCAGAGCCGCCAGCGACGGAGTCAGGCGCCGGGCCAACACGGGCGCGGAGAGCGATAGGGCCAAGACCGACCCGGGAAATGGTCGATGACATCGCTTGACGCGGATGATTCTATTCGAGACAATTGCCGGAGCTTTTGGAAGTCGAACGATGAAGGCTATGAAGACGATTTCAAGATCAAAAAAAAAATACGAACAAAATTAACCGTGACAATTGGATATATGTGTGCCCAATGTGTTTAATTTTTTTTTGTTTTGATATTTTGCATTATATTATGCTTATTTAAATTGTGTTTAAATATGCGATGCATGAGAAAATGTTTTGAAAAATCTCACCTTCGAAAATTACTAAGTATGTTTAAATAATTAATTGACAATTTTATTCTGGATAATAAAATTGAATTAATTTTGATCTCCATGATTTATTTATTTGTGGATTCTTTTGGAGAAATTCCCCCCATGGGAATGACCAAAAGATAGATTTCACATGAATAAATTCCGAAAGGATGATTGTGGGTTATTATTAGTGGCGACGATGACCCTCCCCACGAGGCTCGTTCAAAATAAAATAATAATTCTGTATTTAATCATGGTTATTACTTAGGTATAAAATTGATACGCATATACTTCCCCGAAGTCCCTGTCAATTTTATATTGGTCAAAGTGGGAGTCAACCATTGTCTGGATATTAAAGGTTTGTAAGTTTTTCTTGTTTTGTAACTCGCTTGAATGTGTTTAAATAATGACCCACCCCACGTGGCTTATTTAAACTGTTTTGAGATGTTGGCTGATGCATGTTCATATTTTTTTGGAGATTTTAATATGATACATGTGATCGAACCTTGTGATATGTTTGTACTTTTACAAATAGTTATTTATTTCAGTTCAGCATGTCGTAACCTTTTAATCCACTGTTAATATACTTAAAGTCAATAGAATTGTATGGGAAACTATGTTGATTGGAAACGAAAAATTATGATTGTCCTAACTGCACAAAAGCACAAGTGGATTCTTGACACACCAAAAAATCAAATGAGCTAACTGACGATCAAAAAAAATGCGGGCTCATCGGATCACCTTTCCAGAGATATCGCTGAAAATGGTGAAGGGCAACCCCGTAAGGGATTACGTCCTCAGAATTGATGGCTCATCTGAACAAACTTGAGGATCTGGGGACCCAGATCGATTTGCTACTCCACTCTCTGCCCAAATTTTTTGAGCACTTCGGCCTCGCTAGCTGATTTGTTGTGAACTTTGGTCGCGGCAGATACGTTGATGGGGCACAAAACTCAAGCTTTGATGGCAAGTGGTCCGTCTTTCATCTTCTAGGCCAAGGGAAGGCAAGAAGAAGAAGAGGACCAAAAGCCATAAGCAATCAAACTCAACTGTTGTCAAGGGCAATGGTAAGGTGAGGAATGCTGGTGGTGTCAAGGAAAATCCAAAGGGAGAGTGCTTCAAACAACGGTAAGGACAATGGAGGTTTGCCTGTTCCAACCCAAAAGGGGCCGGAAAGAAAGGTAATTCTCACGCACTAGTTGTTGAAACTTGTTTAGCGGCGTATACCTCCCATTTATGGGTTGTGGATACGGGGTCCACTGATCATGTTTGTTTCACTTTACAGGGGTTCAAGCGGACCCGGCAACTTAGTGGGAGTGAGATCCTCATCACACTGGACGATGCTACGAGAGTGGCAGCTAAAGCAGTGGGAGATGTGCACCTGTCCTTTGAAGACAGAGTTTTAATTTTAAGAGATGTTCTTTACGTTCCTAGTTTTAGAAAGAATTTAATTTTGGTTTCTAAACTTTACCTTGATGGATATTCGGTTACTTTTGATAAAGTTGTTACCATTTCTCTTTATGATAAATTTATCTGTCATGGAACGTTGTCGAATAATCTCTATACAATTAACTGTGCACACCACTCACGAAATGCATCCTATAACACATCAACTGTTTCCGATAAAAGAAAACGTTCATCAGACTTGAACGAGACACTTCTATGGCATCTAAGATTTGGACATATTAATAGGATCCAAAGGTTGGTAGAAGACGGTTCACTGGAGTCTCTCCAAGTTGAACCAATCCCAACCTGCGAATCATGTTTGGAGGGAAAAATGACCAAGAGGGCATTCGGAGCCAAGGGGAATAGAGCCAAAGAAGTGTTAGAAATCGTTCACACAGACGTATGTGGTCCAATGTCAATCAAAGCAAGAGCAGGTTATGAGTATTTCGTCACTTTTATTGATGATTACTCAAGGTACGGCCATATTTTCCTTATGAAGCATAAATCTGAGACATTTGAGAAATTCAAAGAATTTAAGGCTCAAGCAGAGAGTCATAGGGAAAAACGTATCAAGTCTCTACGATCCAATCGTGGAGGGGAGTACCTCAGCGATGAGTTTTTGAACTACTTGTCAGATGAAGGGATTGTATCCCAGCTAACTGCACCCGGAACCCCTCAACAAAACAGGGTTGCAGAGCGAAGAAACAAAACTCTTTTAGAAATGGTTAGATCAATGATGAGTTATGCGGATCTACCCAAGTCGTTCTGGGGTCATGCCTTGGAAACAGCGGCTTATATTCTGAACTTGGTGCCATCCAAATCGGTTCCCAAAACTCTCAAAGAATTGTGGACCGGGCGCAAACCCAGTTCGAGACACATGAGAATTTGGGGGTGTCTGGCCTACGTGTTGGACAAGGAAGCCGGAAAATTGGATCCTCGATCAGAATTAAGGTTGTTTATAGGATACCCCGAGGGAACAAAAGGGTGTATGTTCTATGGTCCTGAAGATCAAAAGGTGGTAATAAGCACCCACTTTAGATTTTTGGAAGAAGACTATATGAACGAAAGAAAACCCAGAAGTGAGATTACCTTAAATGAGCTAAGGGGTCAACCTCAGTGCCAACTGTACAAGATGACATACCAAGAGCTGGCTGATCTATGATAACTTGAGCTAACTGTATATATAATGTGACAACAAAAGAGAATTTAGTGGGGATGATTTTGTAAGACAATATTAATTGTGTTTTTACATGTAGTTGAAATTGAATATTAGGGATCAGAACATGCTTTAGATAGAGACTCAAGGAACCTGTGTTTGTTGTGGGGTATGTCATCTGCGTTGTGCATGCTTATTAATTTTCTAATCAAATAATAACAATACAATCAATAATCTCATAGTAATTGACCCTTCAATGATACCCATTATCATTATTATTATCATTTCCAAGTTATACCAAACGGACTCTAGCTAAGAAAATATTTCATAAAACCACAATCTTTTGAAAAGCTCTAGAAATTTATTCTAATATGGGACTAATTAATTGACTTTATTTGAAAGAGGCCTAAAGGTTTAGTTATAATTTTTTTTGGTATTAATTTTTTTTTTTAAATTCTATGACCTAATTGAAAAAAAACAGAGAGAGGGAAAAAAAATGGAAAGTGGATGGCAGTCCAATCACACCTGCGGCCGAAAAACCCTAGATTCAATCGGCGAAATAACATAGTAGTTTAGAATTTTCCGGCGGACTTGTGTTTAAATTGAATATTGTCAACGTTATTCGAATTAAATTGACTTAAAAAAAAAGTATGTGACTGAATATTTGAAATTAAAGCTATGAGACTATTTGTGATTTAGATCCGCGAAGAGTTCTTTGGGAACTATTAGCCTAATTAGTATCTCTACTTACACTAGCTTTTTATTTTTTTATCACGAAAATCATCTACAATAATCGATATCGAAAACGAAAACTTCCATCAGGTCCAAAACTTTGAAGAGAAATTAAATGTTCATTCTATTTAATAGAACGAGCCCACCTAAATTAAAAGTCCACTTAAAGCCCAATCACAACCCCACACTTTTGAAGAGAAATAAGTCAAATAATATCTTACAAAGTTTAAATTTTCTTTTTTATTTTGTTGATCTTTTTTCTCTCTTAGAAGAAGAGTACACTTTGATAGTATTACTTTGAGAATAGTGGGCTTGTATGCATCTCGATCACACACTTACATCTTCTCCTTTGAATACTTCTAGTACTCCTTAACAAACTTTTCTTTAAAAAAAAAGGTATTCCCTCCGTCATGAATTCAATTGAATATTTGCTAAAAAGGTTCATCCAAATGAAATTGGATACTTTTTAAAGTGATAATAAAGTAACTCAATCAACATAAATTGTCCCGATCTTTAAATATCTCAATATTACACCACATGTCAACTAAATACAATTTCATCTCATTTTATTTACACCACATACCACTACTTTACCATTTAACCCTCAACAAAAAATAATTTATATTTATAAATAATTCTCACATTAACTCCGTGTAAACAGTAAATGTTTAATTGATTCCGAGGCGAAAGGAGTAATAATTTTTCGGAACTCTTTTCAAATACTCGCTCAATTAGTAATTTGTCTTTCAAATCTGATTTATATATATGAGTAACGATATTATTTTTCCTCTAAACTTTCATCGATTTTGATTCTAGTCCATTAATTTTTTCAAACTTTTTTAAAAAAATCGTTAACTAAATTCAACTTTTTTGTAATTATATAGGCAAAAACATATTAACAAAATTCATTTTTTCGTAATTCTAACTAGCTAAAGAATAGAATAAAAGAGTTAAATTTTTTAAAATTAAATGATAAATTTCAAAAACCGAAAAAGTTAACGAACTAAATTTAAGTTAATACAAATTAAGAAATAAAGAACACATTACCCATCTAAAAATATGAGTAATGTGATGTCTCTTTCCCCAAGGATGAATAAGATGAGGTATTTAGATGTATTGTATGATCCACAAATAAAAATAATGAAAAAATATGTGGTGGCTCAGCGCTGGAAGCTATTCTCTGTAGAGAAATTACTAACAGGTACACACCTTTTATGCAAATTATTAATAGGTATAAACAGAATTATATATATATTTAAAGTTACACGTGAAAATACAAATACACTAGGAATGACAATATCACACTGACCCATCCTGAACCGCCATAATTGGGTCAGACCCGCCCCTGGTCTCGGTATTACTTGGAACCCGAGCTCCGGACCCGCGTCCCCTTTTATATATTAAAAATTAAAATATATGATGTATAATATATGTAAATACGATGTATTTTTATATTTTTCATATTTATTAATATATAGATAACAATAATTTAACTTTATAGATATTTTTAGGTCAATATTGAGAGAATTAAATCTCATCTAAAAGCTCGAAAGCTTGAGAGGGGGGGAATAATCTTTAATTTTCCTCAACACTCCCCTCACAAACAAATGGTAGAATCATTCTCTTGCTCTCTGGAGAGGAGGCCCAACAGAGTGGACAATTTAAATGGGTGGAGTGTTTCCACGGGAATCGAACCCACAACCTGGGCTCTGATACCATGAGAGAATTCCGTCTCATCTAAAAGCTCGAGCTTGTAGAGAGGGTCGGGAATAATCTTTAATTTCCCTCAACAAATATGAAATATAATATATTATTTTAATTAAAATGATATATTGATATTAACATCTTAAATTAAAAAATATATATATATAAATATTTAAAATGGGTCGCCCCATCTCATCCCGTGCTCTCGCCGGGTCAGATCCGCTCTGCCTCGTTTAAAAATGGGGCGAATCCAAGTATCTAAATACCCCGACTTTACCCATTGACATCCCTAAAATATACTACTTAATTATATGCATTTATTTTGTAGTTAATAGTAAGTTGCCATCTTAAATCACCCTCTTTACTCCTTCCCGGTCAACATTGCGGCTGGATGTAAATGTTGTGGGGTCCACTACTTAATAAGCTGCCACACTATTCCAGCTAACTTCCGTGGCTATTTCCATTGCGATTAAATGCATATCATTTTCCTATTAATGAAATGGCTGCGGCACTTGGAATTTTTTTATCCCTGTTTTGTCTATTTTGGTGCAACTTCCGTAGTTATTTCCAATGCTATTAATTGCATATCATCTTCCTAGACGCTGTAGGAATGTAACTTTAATGAAATCACAAATTCTCGTCATTCTCCTGGTTAATTTAGAGTGATGTTTAGTAAGCTGAGGGTCGTTACTAATCTCTTTCTCTCGTTGAGTCTGTCATTTCGAGGGAAAAATATGTTTTTAGCCCGTAACTTATGGGGGATTATGTATCAAGGAGAATAATTTTACAGGCGTAAAAAGTAAAGGACAATATGTTCTAACATCTCTAAAAATCAGTGATGCAAAAGTCACTCTAGGCGCCCTCCTAGGCAACGTCTAGGCGTTAGGCGGTCATCGACCGACCCGATTTTTCCTAGGCGCCGCCTAGGTGGCCGATTCAAGGGCTAGACGAGCTGCTTAATTTATTTTTTCTCCAAGAGAAGACGTCATTTCAGTTATTAATTTAAAAAAAAACAACTATCACAAACAAAATCCGTCCAAATTCAAATTGAGAGAATTGCTTCCCTTCATTGCTGTCATTTGTTGTTTGTTGTCCATCCGGCCAGGTGCCCAACACTAAGATATTATTTTATAATGAGAGTCTTTGTTCTAAGAATAAACCGATGACAAGACAAAGATTGATAATTTTCACTACATTAAAATTTCAAAGTACAGATATGTTTAGTTTTTTTTATGTTAAATAATTTTTCTTGTACTCTATAATGGATATAAGAAAAGGTGTTTGAATTGTTATCTTCATTTTGGGGTTGTATAATAAATGAGTAGGTCTACTGTACAAATTAGTATAGATACAAATCAATCAATTTAAGAAATTAATTAATTCGAGGGTCTAAGATGACCATGTCAAGCGGGTCAAGGATGGGTTGGGTAAAGTGAAATTGTGTCTCAATTGGGATTTGAATGTATACAAATTTGTATCCTAGACTTTGTCATAATAAATTTATTAATAAATTCTTAAGTATATTTTTGTTATAAGATATCGATAAATGATAAATAAAACTCATTTAGATGAAAAAAAATCGAACCGACTATTCCCCGACTAGTCTCCATCTAGGCGGCCTAGGCTCTAGGCGGTCCAAATTTTTCCGACTACCGATTTTCGACTTCTGCACCCTTGGTAAAAATTAGACAATATGTTTTAAATTTTGTAAATATAGGATAATTGAGCTCAAATAAGCCCAAATCAGATTGAAATGTCACGTGAGTTGCATGATTGTCTTCAATTATAGGTTTGAATTTTGTGAATGTAGGAGATTATGTTTTTAAAATCTGTAAATTTAGGACAATCTTGCAACTCATGTGAAATTTTAGCCCGATTTGGACTAATTCGGGCTCAAGTGTCCTACATTTAAAAAATTAATCCTACATTCATAAGCTCATAATATTGTCCTTAAAACATAACCCCCTTATGTTACTGGCCTAAAAAGAAAATTATTCCCGTCATTCGATATCTTATTTGTGCAATTAGGTATGCAACAACAGATTTTCGGTCATTTTCAATAACTTTTCTAACCAAAATTCAAAATAAAATAAAATTTTACACGACTATTTATACACTGGACAAAGTTATAGGATAATATTTGACTTTAGATGATATATTTTGCGTATGATATTGTAACAGAAAAATCTATTGTAGATATATCTCTCAATTGATTAAGAATCAACCCTTCTGTTGGGTTATGGAACCTAATCGACTGCTTTACGTTCCAGCTTGTCAACTTTTAAAGCAGTATTCGAGTTGAATGAGCCTTTAGGCAAATAAACGATACCTAAAAGAAAAAGAAAAAACCTAGAGCCATAAGTACACAGACCGTACCAGAGGCCGGAGCCCCACTAAAAACCTTGCCATGGTAAAAACCCCCATGGCGAAACGCCCCTGGTCGGAGGGAAAAAGGGAAACTTCTCTAAATAGGGACTACTTCGGGATACGAAAGTAGTCCTTATTCATATCAGAATAAAGCTTATCACAAAGAAAATCGGGACAACCCCCGATCCAAACATTATCATAGTGTAATTTGGCAAGGAAATCGGCAATGGAATTCCCCTCCCTATGAATGTGGGAAACCGTGAGGGTAACATTGGACCTGGCCTCGGCATACTTCGGCTAGCTGGCTTTGAGCCTCCATGGGATATCCCGTCCACAACAAGTAAGAACTTTGACAGCAAGCTCACAATCAGTCTCCACCCAAATGTTAGTCCACCCCCTGGCCCGAGCAAAAACAACACCATGCATACTCGCAAGAATCTCCACCTCCAAAGCAATACCGCTCCCTAGAGTGACCGAAAAAGTAGCAACAAACAGCCCTCTCGAATTTCGGACAACACAACCCGCAAAAATGCTACCCGCCTCAGCACTGCCATCCACGTTCAGCTTGTAGCATCCCGGAGGCGGCGGCCTCCAACGAACTACTGTAGTTGTCAAGGCGGGTTTCGGGACAGCGGGAACCCGAAGCCTCCGACAAACGAGTAAATCATCGATGCCATGCATAGTCCCAATTTTGAAGTGTTGAATCTCACGAACAAGTCCAAGAATAAGGACCATACAACCATGATGAGAGGGATGGACATCATCAAAAACAGTCGTACACCGAGTCTTCCAAATGGCCCAAACCGTGGTGATGAAGGCGAAGGTGCCAGAGATTCTTGATCTGCTTAGTCCGGGTCACCTGCTGAGCCTATAAAACCAAGCTAGAGAAGCCCCTATCAAAGCAAAGTTGAATATCGAAGATATTAGAGATAGAAGTGAGAAGAGAACGAGCAAACTTGCATTCTGTGAGGATGTGCTCCTGAGACTCAGGCGCACAAAGGCAAAGAGGGCATATCGTAGGGCCCAAAATAGCTAAAATACGAGCAACCACATCGGAGGTAGGCAACTTATTCCAAATGGCACGCAGACAAAGGGTACTACGTAGGGGAGGGATGCAAGGCACCCAAAGCCGAGGAGCCCAAGACTTAGAAGAAGAGGGAAAAGAAGGTCATAAGCCCATCTCAAGTAAGAGTACCGATGGCGAGAGACCGCCAAACCACGATCCATCTCATGTATCGAGTTCCGCAAGATATCCATAACCAAGTCGGTGGGCGTAATGAAATAGCTAGTGAAGTACCAAACCCCTCAATAAGATAGTCCCCAACAAGTGGATCAAAGTGTTGTAAGAAGTCCGGAGGCGAAGTAATACGGTCAGCCAAACGGAAGCCCAACAAATTGTCCGTCCAGGACTTAACCTTCGAGTGTCTCCCAATCAGCCAATAAGAACCCTCATCAATCCTCCTAGCATGAGCATGAAGAGTCGTCCAGATAGAAGACCGACGTTGGAAATTCCGAGGCGTGCCATCCTTCATGAAGTAACGGTCCCGAAGCAGACGCAAGGTGTCATCGGTGGAGGTAATGGTGCCCCAAATTAGCTTACAAATGAAGGAAGCATTCGCAAGTCTGATCGAACGGATGCCAAGGCCATCCTCGGCAGTAGGAGCGCAGCAACGAGCCCAATCCACATTATAGAAGTCCTTCTTCGAAATATCGCCAGTCCAAAGGAAGTTACGAATAGCCGTCTCAATTTTATGCAACAACTGCTTAGGCCATTTGTAGACCATCATAGTGTGAACCAGAGAGATCGTGATGACACTATTGATGAGACAACGTTACCAGCAAGAGATAAGGAATTGCCTGTCCACCTAGAAAACTTCTGAATAACCGAGTCAGCCACGACCATAAGATGACTACCGTTGGGAGAGCCCTCAAAGATGGGAACACCAAGATAGGTGAAGGGAAGGGAACCAGTGGAGACAGAAGTGCAACGACTAATGTAACTCTTCATGCG
Source organism: Stenogyne calaminthoides (assembly GCA_037126765.1). Classification (NCBI taxonomy): domain Eukaryota; kingdom Viridiplantae; phylum Streptophyta; class Magnoliopsida; order Lamiales; family Lamiaceae; genus Stenogyne; species Stenogyne calaminthoides. Next base: position 1,003,418 of record JBBCBC010000029.1, on the reverse strand, counting down.
ATCAGTCACTTTAGCACCATAGAAAATTCGGGACTTCGAAGGACTGAAAACTTGACCCGAAATCCGACCGTAATCATCAAGAAGCTGTCGAATATGACATCCATTGGCCCGAGTGGCCTCGAGAAAAAATATGATATCATCAGCATAAAGTAGATGCCGAGGGAGAGTGCGGTGGACCGTAAGATGAGAGGTAGCAACACTGTGGTCAAACCAACGAATCAGAGCTTCTCCAGCAAGGCAAAAAAGAAGGGGAGAAAGTGGATCCCTCTAACGAAACCCCCCGAGAGCAGGAGAAATAACCATGCGAGGTACCATTAACCAAGATGGAAAGGCGTGCTGAATGAAGAATACCATAGACCATGCTAATGAATCTGGAAGAGAAGCCCATGTAACGAAGCACATGAAGAAGAAAACCCCAAGAGATGGTGTCAAAGGCCTTGGCAATGTCAATCTTCAGCGCCAAAATACTGTACCTGCCCATGTTGAGACTATTGATCGTCTCAGAAGCAAGAGCAATGCAAGTGTGAATCCAGCGACCCAGAATAAACCCAAACTGAGAGCCACTGATAACAGTCCCAATGAACCCGCCAAGTCTGGTAGCAATGATCTTGGTATAGACCTTATAGATGAAATTATCCATGACAATTGACCGGAAGTCCGTAACCCTGATCGAATCCGCGACCTTCGGGATGAGAGTAACAAAACAGGAGTTCAAACCAGACGGCAGAGCCAAGGAAGTAAAAAGATGAGAGATAGCAGCAAAGACATCCTTAGAAATCATATCCCGACACTTCTGATAAAAGTAGCCCCCAAAACCATCGGGGCCCAGGGAGCTGGAAGGGTCCAGGCCAAAAACAGCGTCGTGAACTTCCTCCATAGAGGGGAGGGCTGTAAGAGACATATTCTGGTGGGCTGTGACAATAGGCCAATGGAAGGCATCAAGAACAGAATAGTCCTGAAGAAGAGTGGAGTCTTCCTTGAAGAGGACCTCATAGTATCCACAATGTGTTGGCCAATGTCAAAAGCAACAGTAACGAAGGTGTTGCCAACCTACACATTGACAGTAGAGATGGAGGCACGAGACTTTTGGGCCTATGTAACTGATGGAAGGAGGAGGAATTACGATCCCCATCCCGGCCATTAGACGGTTTTTCCGAGCAAGAAACAAATGACGACGCAAGAAGATCATTAACCTTACTAATCTGCTCCATCTCCCGATCAAAGAGAGTATCACTATCACCCTCGTTTGCAATGGCCCGCTGAATGGCATCAAGGTCAGCTGTGGCATGTTGAATTTCCCCAAAGACATTGCGAAAAACCTGCCGATTCCACACGATAAGACGGCCCTTAAGACGCTTGAGCTTGACAAGAAAAGCAAGAATGGGATCACCAAGAGTCGGAAGCGGCAAATTTTGATGGACGAAGGAGGCAAAGAGGCATGAAGTGTCCACATGTCTTGGAACCGAAAAAGGCGGCGGGGCGGGAGGAGTACCCACGGTAGTTCAAGAGGCGGATGGGACGACGGTGAATGAGCCTTTAGGATTTTGGCTCGGTTTTAGATATAAATATCCATTTGATTCACTGTATTTGGCAATAAGTACTCTTGCACGAGTTTGGAAACCCCCAACTTTAATCGGCATGTGATTTTTGCATGACCTAAAAGGACAAAATTTTATTTGTTCAGTGAAAATGAGACCAAAATTGGACAATCAAGATAATTATGGGACCAAAATTGAATTGTTAATTGGGACGAAAAATGGATTATAGAAACGTTATGAAACCAACAAACTTTTTTCATACCAAACTAAAGGATAGATATTTAATGATCACCTTCAACACTATATATCACGGGTGTAGAAGTCAAAAATCGATAGTCAGTCGGATTTGGACCGCCTAGCGCCTAGGAGGGGACTAGTCAGGGACTAGTCGGTTCGGTATTTTTGTTATTTTTTTTCAATAAAATGAGTTTTATTTACTTCTTATTGATATCTTTATAACAAAAATACACTTCAAAATTAATTAACAAATTCATTATATAACCGCCTAAATCAAGATAACAATTCAAACATCTTTCCTTATATCCATTATCCATTATAGAGTACAAGAAAATTAATTTAACATTAAAATAACTAAACAAATTTGTGCTTTTTAGTGTAGTGAAAATTATTAATTTTTATCTTATCATCAAATTATTCTAAGAATAAAGTCTCTCATTAACTAATAGTACCTTAGCGTTGGGCACCTAGCTAGCTCCCGACTCGGTTGCGTAGGCATAATCGGGTCGGTCCATTACCGCTTAGCCTAGGCGCCCGCCTCAGGGCCGCATTTTTGACATCCTTTTGCATCACTGCTATATATATAAGCACACTTACACTCCAAATAATTATCTCTACAGAAACCTGTTCATATATTTCATTCAGCAGTTCTAATGGAGAATTCCTGGTTACTATTGGCCTTAGTAATTTTAGCTACCCTAGCCCTAATCTCCAAAATAATCGAAAATCGATGCCCTCCTAATAAAAATCTCCCTCCAGGCCCCAATCCATGGCCTATAATTGGTAACCTAAACCTTCTTGGTTTACTCCCACATCAATCCCTTCACCATTTATCTAAAAAATGCGGCGATATAATGCTACTAAAATTCGGAAAATTTCCCGTTGTGATTGCATCATCACCTGAGATGGCCAAACAGTTTTTAAAGGTATATGATGCAGCCTTTGCCTCCAGGCCTCCCCTTGCTGCTGCCAAATACACTAGCTTCAATTACTCAGACATGTCGTGGTCTCCCTACGGCCCGTATTGGAGACTAGCCCGTAAAATTTACCTCTTGGAGGTGTTCAACGCGAAAAGACTAGAATTCTTCGAGCAAATTCGTGTTGAGGAGAGGCGTGACTTGTTTTCCATCTATGTTCCCTTTCGGGGAAGCCAGTCATGCTAAGAGACCAATTATCTCATCTTATTCTTTCTACTATAAGTAGGATGGTACTTGGCAATAAGTACTTCAGTGAAAGAAAAGATGACAAGTCCTTTTTCAAACTTGGTGACTTGCAAGAGATGGTACAGGAGTGGTTCTTTCTTGGTGGGGTGATCAACATCGGGGATTGGATACCATGGCTTAGCTTCCTCGATATGCAGGGATACGTTAAAAGAATGAAGGTTTTGTCCAAGAAAATGGACAGGTTTTACGAGTATGTAATTGATGATCATCAAGCTAGAATTAGGAGTAATGCGGAAATGGACATGGTAGATGTATTGTTGAAACAGGCCGAGGATCCTAATCTTGAAGTTCGACTTACAAGAGATTGTGTCAAGGGACTATTACACGTACGTACTATATATACACACGTTAACTCTTTTATATACTACTTTATGTTACACATAATTTATATATTTTTACAAAGGGAAATTTTCGTCCCGTAACTTTGTCACGTTAAGGTCCTGATAACTTTTAAGTTTCAATTTTCATCCTGCAACTTACATACTCGGGATTTAAACAAAAATGTCTCACAACTTTGCACCTTTATTGAAAAGGTCCTATATATATCACTTGTTTCAATTTTTAGTCCGTTTGTATTTAATTTGTGCGATTTAGTCCCGTCTTCTTGGGAGGTCGACCATTATCATCCAAAACAACGTCGTTTAAGGCGCGTGGCATACAGCGTCCTAATTTTCGCCCGAAAAATGCTGAGTCTCGATCAAAATTAGGGGGTGCGTGTATCACACACCCCAAAAAACGACGTTGTTTTTCGCTGGTTTGACTAGTCTCCGGCGATTTGGGACTAAAAATCGGCACAAATTAAATACATACGAGACTAAATTGAAACAAGTGATATATATGGCACCTTTTCAATAAAGGTGCAAAGTTATGGGACTTTTTTGTTTAAAATCAGGACGGAGGGAGTATATTTTTACAAAGGGAAAAATATTTTTACGTCCTGTAACTTTGTCACGTTAAGGTCACGATGACTTTTAAGTTTCAATTTTCATCCTACATCTTACATACTCTTTTTTTTTTTTTTTTATTCATGTAAGTTACATACTTTTACAATTTTTACACAAGTTTTAAGGAATCTAGTATTTAAATGTGTAGTGGGATGTAAAACGTAAAAGGAAAGAGAAAAGTTAGAGAGGGATTGAGAGAAGAAAAGGGAGAGAGAGAGAGAAAATGTGGGGGACACATTTTGCCAAAAAAGGAAATGGGATGCACTATGGCAAAATGTGTAGATTATAAGGGACGGAGGGAATATATATACTTGTAGGATAAATTTTGATTTCTGTTCCATAACTTACATACTTTTACCACTTTTTTTTTTTTTGATTCATGTGTGTTACTGCACGAAATAAAATTTTAAAATCAATATAATCAATGTAGGACCTGCTAGTTGGGAGCACAGACACCTCGACAATCACAATTGAATGGGCAATACACGAAATTCTCAAACAACCACGGATAATGAAAAAGGCGAAAGATGAGCTAGACAGTGTAATCGGAAGAAAGAGATGGGTGGAAGAGAACGATTTCTCCCAATTGCCTTACATAAATGCCATCATCATGGAGTCGTTCAGGTTGCATCCGCTTGCAACACTTTTAGCGCCCCATTACGCGACTGAGGACTGCAAGGTTTCAGGATACGACATAGCTACGGGGGACGACAATCTTGATCAACACATGGAACATAGGGAGGGACCCTAACTCATGGGATTCACCCCAAGAATTCTTGCCAGAGCGGTTTATGGAAAACAAAGTAGATATGTTGGGAAGTAACTTTGCATTGTTGCCATTCGGGTCGGGTAGGAGGAGGTGCCCTGGACACAACCTTGGACTTAATATTGTCCGAACAACGTTGGCTAATTTGGTGCATGGGTTTGAGATGAAATTTGTTGAGGGTATGTGGGCTGAAAATATATGTATGGAGGAAGAATATGGACTTACGACACGTGCCAAACAACCTCTTTCTATTATTATGGAGCCTACACTTCCACAACACCTCTACTGAATTGATTCTGATTGTAATTTGTGTCATGACGATGTTGATACAAATTAATAGTCTTCATAACTTTAGCTTCAAACAATTTTAGTCCTGTAAGTTTTTTTATAGTCGATTTAGTCCCCAATAACTTTGATAATGTCCAATTTTAGTCACAAATCGATTGAAAAATTCAAAACGACGTCATTTTGCCATTTCAATTTGAGGTTCCGGCACTAGATGATGAGAACCTGCGATCTCCAAACACAAAGTAAAAAAAAAAAATAAATCGCCGCCAAATAAGCAGTCGGCAAGAGATCGATTAGGTTTGACAAAATTGCCAAAGAAAAATAGTATTTTTAACATAAAAAACAAAGAAAAACAGGACAAAAAGACTAGATTCGTCCAAAAAGGACTGAATCTCACAACCTATCTAGTCGATTCCCAATCAACAACCGCCATTAACTCCTTCACATAAACCGACCATTCAACCTTCTTAACCCCTAACGCCTTGCTAAGGTACGCCAACGGCCTTCCCTCTTGCACCAGCACCGCTCCGATTCCAACGTCACTAGCGTCCGTATGTACTTCAAACTGAACTTCAAAATTTGGTAAAGCCAATACTGGCATCGATACCATCGCCTATTTCGACTTGTCGAACGCCTCCCTGCCTTCCAAGGTCCACACGAAAGGACCTTTATTTGTCATGGTGGTAAGCGGACGTGCGATAGTCCCGTAGTTTTGCACAAATTTACAATAATAGCCTGTCAACCCTAGAAAATCTCGTAACTCCGTCAATGAGGTCGGAAACGGCCATTGCTGCATCGCGCTAACTTTTTGGATTTCACATTTACCCCTTCTTTCGAAATAATGTGTCCCAACTACTCAACATCTCTCTTCCAAAAATCACAGTTAGAGGGTTTAATATGAGAGCATAAAATAGAGAGTACCTTCCTCAGATGGCTCAAGTGATCTTCCCACGTGCGCGAATATATAAGGATATCATCGAAAAAAACCAACACGAACTTCCTCAAGAGTGGCTGAAAAATCATGTTCATTGCTCCTTGAAATGTCACTATGCCAATTTTGGCTTTTAAAATCGAATTTTTTACAGCGGCTATTTTAAAAACTGCAATTACAAATTCGAAAACAGCTATTAAAAATTTAACCGCTATAAAAGATAAATGGGATACGCTGATATATAGCGGTGTTTAATGGGATACGAGCAGCTGTCGAGGATATGATCAAGAGTATCCGGACCATCATAGCATAAGAAACAAATAGTAGGCCAGGAAATCCCAATGCAACGGAGCTCCGAGGAAGTCGAAAGCCTATTCCAAATCGCCCGCCAAATAAGTGTGTTGCGACAAGGAGGAATGAAACTGCCCCATATCCAACCAGACCAACTTGGTGTAATAGTCGGCCCTTGAAGAAGAGAATAAGCCGCCTGAGAGGAGAGTGCATCTGTGGCGCTCAAAGGCCAAACCCTCCGATCACGATCCAAAGAAAAATGGAAAGACGAAGAATATCAATGACGATACTAGTAAACTGAATGAAGAAAGTCTAGTCAAAATGCCAACAGCCATCGTAAAATACGTCCCCCACCGTGTAATGCAGGGTATCAAGAATATCGTGGGGAATGTCGATGCGGTCTGCAATAGTATAACCAAGGCAATTATGTTGGGGAATTAATTGCACGGATCTATTCGGGATGAATATTTAAATACAAATATAATTCTAACAATTATTACTAGCATGAATTAATCCTATATTAATTCAAATAATAATTCAACAACAAATCATGCATATAAACAGTTCACATAAATCCTACGCATGAGGAATTACTACGGGTTTACTTGAACTAACCTCTTGGAGTGGCAATGGTCTCGTCGATAAAAACACACCAAAAAGCCTTCCCAAGTATTCCCTAGTCCTTGCTCGTCAATCCGGTGGAAGGAAACTCGCGAACAATTAACAAAAGGGAAAATAAAAATTTGTTGCACCACCTTTGTGGATTTACTAATTTTTCCAGCACATGAAATTGTACTTGGGGATGAAAGAATCATCCCCTATTTATAGATGAGGGTTGGTCGAATTTTTTGGTGAAAAATAATGTGGGAAAATCTTTTTCTTGATCTCCAAGAAATCTTGAATATATCTCATATATTCTTTTCTCCATAATTAAAATATTCCACAAAAATCCCAACTCCTTTTGTTATGGGATATTTCGAAAATTTAAGGAAAAAGAAACCAAGATTTGGATCTTCTTGAATTTATGAGATATACTTGTATTGCAAGAATACATATAAATCTTCCATAATATCTTTTCAAGAAAATCTTTCTCTCCCTTAATTATTAAAAAATTTCATAGTAAATAACCAAGTGGAAGATTTCTTGAATTTAATGAGATAATCATGTATTCCAAGAATACTTATCTTCATTCCATAACAAAATTCAAAGAAAATCCTTCTCCCTCTTTTATTTACTATTTTCGAAATTTTAGGAAAAATAGCAACAAAAATTTATTTTATTTTTAAACACCTTTTTCAGTTATTGAACTTTATGTTGGGCTACTTGAGGGGCCTTTAGGAGAATTAAGATTGAACCTTCCAATGGATCTTGAATTATCAATATTGAGCCACAATATTATTCAAGCCCATAAATATTAATTAATCCCACTACATAATTAATATTGCACAGTCAATATGGCTTCCGGTTATTATTTCCCGTGTTTAAGATTATCTAGCCCATTAATTAATTCAAGCCACTGAAATAGCTTTCCATTAATTAATATCTTTTGTCCTTGTTCAAGGAACGGTTCAACATTATTATCCATACCGGAAATTAATACCACTTGCAAGATTTGGTATGATAAAGCTTATGAACCTCCCAAGGGGGCAAATCGAACAAGCGTACTTGCACACGATTCTCCGTATTAAATCTTAGCAATCACATGTGACCAATAATATTGCCCAAGATAAAAAGTATTGAATCTCGTTGATTCTCTACCCATGATAAGTCAAAGCAATAGTTACCAACCACACGTGATCCTATTTAAGGAACGAAGATTAAGAAATAATGAACCACTGAGGTCTAATTCTTCCTTGTTCAGTTCTGAAGAATTTATCCTCCTGTAGGTCCTATTAAGTGCATTAGTCATGCACTAGTGTAATCTCTTGGTCAAGACAAGTCAATCTGAGCCTTACACTTCAACCTTTCACGATGGATTGTTCATTTCCATCTAGGTCGTGAATGGTGTACTTTTGGTTACAAGGGACTGTTAATTTAATCTTCTGTGATCTGGTATCACTAAATTAACTACAATGTAACACGTATTATTTATTGAACAGTTATGCAGTAAATATATGTAACATTCGATGATATTTAAAGCATCAGTGATAAACAATTTATTTCAGTAAATAAGACCGAAATTCAGTTTGATTATACAAAGTAAAAGCATACTTTCCAGTATAATCCTAACAAATTATCCCTCCAAAAATCGACGTGAGATGACTCCCCAATAATCCACTGAGTGTTGGGGAATAAGTTGCACAGATCTATTCGGGGTAAATATTTAAATACAAATTTAATTCTTATAATTATTACTTGCATGAATTAATCCTATATTAATTCAAATAATAATCCAACAACAAATCATGCATATAATTAATTCACGTAAATCCTACGCATGCGGAATTCTACGAGTTTACGTGAACGTACCTCTTGGGATGGCAACGGTCTGGCTTATTAGACTAACCAAAAGAACTTCCCAAGTATTCCCTTAATCCTTGCTCGACTATCTGGTGGTAGGAAACTTGCGAACAATTAACAAAAGGAAAATAAATTATGTTGCACCACCTTTGTGGATTTACTAATTTTTTCAAAGACATGGAATTTGTACTTGGGAATGAAAGAGTCATCCCCTATTTATAGAGCATAGGTGGTGTAATTCCAAAATTTTTGGTAGAAAATAATGTGGAAAAATCTTTTCTTGATCTCCAAGAAATCTTGAATATATCTCCTATATTCTTTTTTTTTTCCATAATTATAATATTCACAAAATCCCACCCACCTCTTTTGTTATGGAGTAATTTTCGAAAATTATAGGCAAGATTCCAAGATTTGGATCTTCTTTAATTTATGAGATATTCTTGTATTTCAAGAAATACATATCTTCCATAATATATTTTCAAGAAAACCAAGAAAATCTTTCTTGCCCTTAATTATCCAAAATTTTCGAAATTATCTTCATGAATAACCAAGTGGGAGATTTCTTGAATTTAATGAGATAATCTTGTATTACAAGAATACATATCTTCATTCCATAACAAAATTCAAAAAAAAATCTTTCTCCCTTTTATCCATAAATTTTGAAATTAATGAGGAAAAATAAGCAACAATATTTATTTTATTTTAAACACCTTTTTCAGTTATTGGACTATATGTTGGGCTACTTAGGGGGCCTTTAGGAGAATTAAGATTGGGTCTTCCAATGGATCTTGAATTATCAATCTTGAGCCACAATATTATTCAAGCCCATAAATATTAATTAATCCCACTACATAATTAATATTGCACAGTCAATATGGCTTCCGGTTATTATTTCCCGTGTTTAAGATTATCTAGCCCATTAATTAATTCAAGCCACTGAAATAGCTTTCCATTAATTAATATCTTTTGTCCTTGTTCAAGGAACGGTTCAACATTATTATCCATACCGGAAATTAATACCACTTGCAAGATTTGGTATGATAAAGCTTATGAACCTCCCAAGGGGGCAAATCGAACAAGCGTTTTGCATTACGATTCTCAAGTATTAAATCTTAGCAATCACATGTGACCAATAATATTGCCCAAGATAAAAAGTATTGAATCTCGTTGATTCTCTACCCATGATAAGTCAAAGCAATAGTTACCAACCACACGTGATCCTATTTAAGGAACGAAGATTAAGAAATAATGAACCACTGAGGTCTAATTCTTCCTTGTTGGGTTGGAAGAATTTATCCTCTCAGGGTCCTATTAAGTGCATTAGTCATGCACTAGTGTAATCTCTTGGTCAAGACAAGTCAATCGAGCCTTACACTTCAACCTTTCACGATGGATTGTTCATTTCCATCTAGGTCGTGAATGGTGTACTTTTTTGGTTACAAAGGGATTTATTAATTTAATCTTACGTGATGCGGTATCACTAAATTAACTACAATGTAACACGTCTTATTTATTGAGCAGGTTATGCGGTAAATATATGTAACATTTGATGATATTTAAAGCATCGGTGATAAACAATTTATTTCAAATAAATAAGACCGAAATTTGGTTTGATTATACAAAGTAAAAGCATATTTTCAAATATAATCCTAACAAATTATCCTCCAAAAATCGACGCGTGAGATGACTCCCCAATAATCCACCGAAGTGTTGGGGAATAAGTTGCATGTGATCTATTAGGGGTAAATATTTAAATACAAATTTAATTCTTATAATTATTACTAGCATGAATTAATCCTATATTAATTCAAATAATAATCAACAACAAATCATGCATATAATTAATTCACGTAAATCCTCGCATGCGCGGAATTCTACGAGTTTACGTGAACGTACCTCTTGGGATGGCAACGGTCTAGCTTATTAGACTAACCAAAAGAACTTCCCAAGTATTCCCTTAATTCTTGCTCGACTATCTGGTGGTAGGAAACTTGCGAACAATTATTAAAAAGGAAAATAAATTATGTTGCACCACCTTTGTGGATTTACTAATTTTTCCAAAGACATGGAATTGTACTTGGGAATGAAAGAGTCATCCCCTATTTATAGAGCATAGGTGGTCGAAATTTTGGGTAGAAAATAATGTGGAAAAATCTTTTCTTGATCTCCAAGAAATCTTGAATATATCTCCTATATTCTTTTTTCCATAATTATAATATTCCACAAAATCCCACCTACTCTTTGTTATGGAGTAATTTTCGAAAATTATAGGCAAGATTCCAAGATTTGGATCTTCTTTAATTTATGAGATATTCTTGTATTTCAAGAAATACATATCTTCCATAATATATTTTCAAGAAAACCAAGAAAATCTTTCTTGCCCTTAATTATCCAAAATTTTCGAAATTATCTTCATGAATAACCAAGTGGGAGATTTCTTGAATTTAATGAGATAATCTTGTATTACAAGAATACATATCTTCATTCCATAACAAAATTCAAAGAAAATCTTTCTCCCCTTTTATCCATAAATTTTGAAATTAATGAGGAAAAATAAGCAACAATATTTATTTTATTTTAAACACCTTTTTCAGTTATTGGACTATATGTTGGGCTACTTAGGGGGCCTTTAGGAGAATTAAGATTGGGTCTTCCAATGGATCTTGAATTATCAATCTTGAGCCACAATATTATTCAAGCCCATAAATATTAATTAATCCCACTACATAATTAATATTGCACAGTCAATATGGCTTCCGGTTATTATTTCCCGTGTTTAAGATTATCTAGCCCATTAATTAATTCAAGCCACTGAAATAGCTTTCCATTAATTAATATCTTTTGTCCTTGTTCAAGGAACGGTTCAACATTATTATCCATACCGGAAATTAATACCACTTGCAAGATTTGGTATGATAAAGCTTATGAACCTCCCAAGGGGGCAAATCGAACAAGCGTACTTGCACACGATTCTCCGTATTAAATCTTAGCAATCACATGTGACCAATAATATTGCCCAAGATAAAAAGTATTGAATCTCGTTGATTCTCTACCCATGATAAGTCAAAGCAATAGTTACCAACCACACGTGATCCTATTTAAGGAACGAAGATTAAGAAATAATGAACCACTGAGGTCTAATTCTTCCTTGTTCAGTTCTGAAGAATTTATCCTCCTGTAGGTCCTATTAAGTGCATTAGTCATGCACTAGTGTAATCTCTTGGTCAAGACAAGTCAATCTGAGCCTTACACTTCAACCTTTCACGATGGATTGTTCATTTCCATCTAGGGTCGTGAATGGTGTACTTTTGGTTACAAGGATTTGTTAATTTAATCTTACGTGATCCGGTATCACTAAATTAACTACAATGTAACACGATACTATTTATTGAAACGGTTATCAAAATAAATATATGTAACATTTGATGATATTTAAAGCATCGATGATAAACAATTTATTTCATAAATAAGACCAAAATTGGTTTGATTATACAAAGTAAAAGCATATTTTCCAAAGATAATCCTAACAAATTATCCCTCCAAAAATCGACGTGAGATGACTCCCCAATAATCCACCGAAGTGTTGGGGAATAAGTTCTGTGATCTATTTAGGGGTAAATATTTAAATACAAATTTAATTCTTATAATTATTACTAGCATGAATTAATCCTATATTAATTCAAATAATAATCCAACAACAAATCATGCATATAATTAATTCACGTGAAATCCTACGACGCGGAAATTCTACGAGTTTACGTGAACGTACCTCTTGGGATGGCAACGGTGCAGCTTATTAGACTAACGAAAAAGAACTTCCCAAGTATTCCTTTAATTCTTGCTTTCGATTATCGGTGGTAGGAAACTTGCGAACAATTAACAAAAGGAAAATAAATTATGTTGCACCACCTTTGTGGATTTACTAATTTTTCCAGCACATGGAATTGTACTTGGGAATGAAAGAGTCATCCCCTATTTATAGAGCATAGGTGGTCGAAATTTTGGGTAGAAAATAATGTGGAAAATCTTTTCTTGATCTCCAAGAAATCTTGAATATATCTCCTATATTCTTTTTTCCATAATTATAATATTCCACAAAATCCCACCTACTCTTTGTTATGGAGTAATTTTCGAAAATTATAGGCAAGATTCCAAGATTTGGATCTTCTTGAATTTATGAGATATTCTTGTATTTCAAGAAATACATATCTTCCATAATATATTTTCAAGAAAACCAAGAAAATCTTTCTTGCCCTTAATTATCCAAAATTTTCGAAATTATCTTCATGAATAACCAAGTGGGAGATTTCTTGAATTTAATGAGATAATCTTGTATTACAAGAATACATATCTTCATTCCATAACAAAATTCAAAGAAAATCTTTCTCCCCTTTTATCCATAAATTTTGAAATTATTGAGGAAAAATAAGCAACAATATTTATTTTATTTTAAACACCTTTTTCAGTTATTGGACTATATGTTGGGCTACTTAGGGGGCCTTTAGGAGAATTAAGATTGGGCCTTCCAATGGATCTTGAATTATCAATCTTGAGCCACAATATTATTCAAGCCCATAAATATTAATTAATCCCACTACATAATTAATATTGCATTATCCATCTTAACCCATATTACAGTCAATATGGCTTCCGGTTATTATTTCCCGTGTTTAAGATTATCTAGCCCATTAATTAATTCAAGCCACTGAAATAGCTTTCCATTAATTAATATCTTTTGTCCTTGTTCAAGGAACGGTTCAACATTATTATCCATACCGGAAATTAATTCCACTTGCAAGATTTGGTATGATAAAGCTTATGAACCTCCCAAGGGGGCAAATCGAACAAGCGTACTTGCACACGATTCTCCGTATTAAATCTTAGCAATCACATGTGACCAATAATATTGCCCAAGATAAAAAGTATTGAATCTCGTTGATTCTCTACCCATGATAAGTCAAAGCAATAGTTACCAACCACACGTGATCCTATTTAAGGAACGAAGATTAAGAAATAATGAACCACTGAGGACTAATTCTTCCTTGTTCAGTTCTGAAGAATTTTTCCTCCTGTAGGTCCTATTAAGTGCATCAGTCATGCACTAGTGTAATCTCTTGGTCAAGACAAGTCAATCTGAGCCTTACACTTCAACCTTTCACGATGGGTTGTTCATTTCCATCTAGGTCATGAATGGCGTACTTTTAGTTACAAGGGACTGTTAATTTAATCTTCTGTGATCTGGTATCACTAAATTAACTACAATGTAACACGTACTATTTATTGAACAGTTATGCAGTAAATATATGTAACATTCGATGATATTTAAAGCATCAGTGATAAACAATTTATTTCAGTAAATAAGACCGAAATTCAGTTTGATTATACAAAGTAAAAGCATACTTTCCAGTATAATCCTAACAAATTATCCCTCCAAAAATCGACGTGAGATGACTCCCCAATAATCCACTGAGTGTTGGGGAATAAGTTGCACAGATCTATTCGGGGTAAATATTTAAATAAAAATTTAAATCTTATAATTATTACTAGCATGAATTAATCCTATATTAATTAAAATAATAATCCAACAACAAATCATGCATATAGTTAATTCACGTAAATCCTACGCATGCGGAATTCTACGAGTTTACGTGAACGTACCTCTTGGGATGGCAACGGTCTGGCTTATTAGACTAACCAAAAGAACTTCCCAAGTATTCCCTTAATTCTTGCTCGACTATCTGGTGGTAGGAAACTTGCGAACAATTAACAAAAGGAAAATAAATTATGTTGCACCACCTTTGTGGATTTACTAATTTTTCCAGCACATGGAATTGTACTTGGGAATGAAAGAGTCATCCCCTATTTATAGAGCATAGGTGGTCGAAATTTTGGGTAGAAAATAATGTGGAAAAATCTTTTCTTGATCTCCAAGAAATCTTGAATATATCTCCTATATTCTTTTTTCCATAATTATAATATTCCACAAAATCCCACCTACTCTTTGTTATGGAGTAATTTTCGAAAATTATAGGCAAGATTCCAAGATTTGGATCTTCTTGAATTTATGAGATATTCTTGTATTTCAAGAAATACATATCTTCCATAATATATTTTCAAGAAAACCAAGAAAATCTTTCTTGCCCTTAATTATCCAAAATTTTCGAAATTATCTTCATGAATAACCAAGTGGGAGATTTCTTGAATTTAATGAGATAATCTTGTATTACAAGAATACATATCTTCATTCCATAACAAAATTCAAAGAAAATCTTTCTCCCCTTTTATCCATAAATTTTGAAATTAATGAGGAAAAATAAGCAACAATATTTATTTTATTTTAAACACCTTTTTCAGTTATTGGACTATATGTTGGGCTACTTAGGGGGCCTTTAGGAGAATTAAGATTGGGCCTTCCAATGGATCTTGAATTATCAATCTTGAGCCACAATATTATTCAAGCCCATAAATATTAATTAATCCCACTACATAATTAATATTGCATTATCCATCTTAACCCATATTACAGTCAATATGGCTTCCTTGTTATTATTTCCGTGTTTAAGATTATCTAGCCCATTAATTAATTCAAATTTGAAATAGCTTTCCATTAATTAATATCTTTTGTCCTTGTTCAAGGAGCGGTTCAACATTATTATCATCTGGGAAATTAATTCCACTTGCAAGATTTGGTATGATAAAGCTTATGAACCTCCCAAGGGAACCGTCGAACAAGCGTACTTGCACACGATTCTCCGTATTAAATCTTAGCAATCACATGTGACCAATAATATTGCCCAAGATAAAAAGTATTGAATCTCGTTGATTCTCTACCCATGATAAGTCAAAGCAATAGTTACCAACCACACGTGATCCTATTTAAGGAGCGAAGATTAAGAAATAATGAACCACCGAGGTCTAATTCTTCCTTGTTCGATTCGAAGAATTTGTCCTCCCAGTAGGTCCTATTCAAAGGCATCGGTCATGCACTAGTGTAATCTCTTGGTCAAGACAAGCCAATCGAGCCTTACACTTCAACCTTTCTCGATGGGTTGTTCATTTCCATCTAGGTCGTGAATGGCGTACTTTTTTAGTTACAAAGGACTATTAATTTAATCTTACGTGATCCGGTATCACTAAATTAACTACAATGTAACACGCATTTAATTATTGAAGCAGTTATGCAATAAATATATGTAACATTCGATAATATTTAAAGCATCAGTGATAAACAATTTATTTCAGTAAATAAGTCTGAAATTCAGTTTTGATTATACAAAGTAAAAAGCATACTTTCCAGTATAATCCCAACACTGAGAACCCAAATGAAGGCGAGGAATGTGTCTTCGTATCCCAGTCCACAAAGATGAAGAACAAATGAAACGACGCGGAGCTCCAATGGACGTGAAGTATCTAGCAACCAATAGTTTGTGTTGTTCATCCGTACGAGTTAGAAGATCCCAGGCGAATTTGCATAAGAATGCATAGTTAGCTAGGCGAATCGACCGGATGCCAAGCCCCCAGCGTGAATGGGAGCGCAGCACCAGTCCCAAGCAACCCTAACAAATCCCCTCTGAGTGACATCCCCGGTCCAGAAGAAATTACGTATAGCCGTCTCAAGCTTATTAATCAAAGATCAAGTCCATCTATAGACCATCATAGAGTGAACTAAACTTGCGGCGATTACACTATTTATCAAGCAACGTCGGGCAGCTCAAGAAAGTGACGGCCCCGTCCAACGATCAAAATGAGCAATAACCGCATCAGTAATTCGAGCAAGATGGCATACTTTAGGAGAACCCTTAAAAATCGGCACACCAAGATAATTAAAGGGAAGTGTCCCTTCAGAGATGTTCGTTTTGTGGCGAACAGCAACACGGACCCGACGTGTAACTTTCGGACTGAAGTATACATGAGACTTCCCAGGATTAAAGATTTGTCCTGAAATGCACCCATAATCATGCAAAATTTGGCTGAAGGTATTAACATTAGCCACCGTACCTGTGACGAAGATCATCACATCATCTGCATAAAGAAGGATACGTGAAATGCGAGTATGAAAGTGTAAATTCCCCGAACTTGCTCACCAATCAATCCATCGAGCCAAGGCGTCTTCAGCGAAGCAAAATAGTAATGGAAAGATGGGATCCCCTTGACAAACCCCTCTAGAGCAACCAAAATAACCATGAGGGTGTTGGGGAATTAATTGCAGGGATCTATTCGGGATGAATATTTAAATACAAATTTAATTCTAACAATTATTACTAGCATGAATTAATCCTATATTAATTCAAATAATAATTCAAAAACAAATCATGCATATAAACGGTTAAGATAAATCCCTACGCGTATGAATTACTCACAGCGTTTACGTGAACTAACCTCTCGGAGTGCCAACCGTTGAGAAGATGGATCCCGTTCACACGAACATACCAAAAGACCTTCTCAAGTATTCCCTTATCCTTGTTCAACAATCCGGTGGTAGGAACTCGTGAACAATTTAACAAAAGGGAAAAATAAAATTATGTTGCACCACCTTTGTGGATTTCTAATTTTTCAACACATGGAATCAAGACTTGGGGATGAAAAAATCATCCCCTATTTATAAGAGGGTGGTGGCCGATTTTTTTGTTAGGAAAAAAGGGAGAGAAAATCTCTTTCTTGATCTCCAAGAAATCTTGAATATATATCCCATATATTCTTTCCTCCTTAATTAAAATTTTCCATAAAATCCCACTCTCTTATTGTTATGGAATTTCGAAAAAATGAGGATAAAGATTCCAAGATTTGGATCTTCTTGAATTTATGAGATATACTTGTATTCCAAGAATACATATCTTCCATAATATCTTTTCAAGAAAATCAAGAAAATCTTTCTTTTCCTTCTTTTTTCTTAATTTTCTAAAATCTCCATATAAATAACCAAGTGGGAGACTTCTTGAATTTAATGAGATAATCTTGTATTCCAAGAATACATATCTTCATTCCATAACAAAATTCAAAGAAAAACTTTCTCCCCCTTTTATTTATAATTTTCGGAAAAATTGGAAAAAAATAAGCAACCATAATTTATTTTATATTAAACACTTTTTTCAGTTATTGGACATTATGCTTGGTCTACTTGAGGGGCCTTTAGGAGAATTAAGATTGGACCTTCTAATGGACTTTGAATATCTAATATTGAGCCACAATATTATTCAAGCCCATAAATAATAATTAATCCCACTACATAATTAATATTGCACTATCCATCTTA
Organism: Stenogyne calaminthoides; assembly: GCA_037126765.1. Taxonomy (NCBI): domain Eukaryota; kingdom Viridiplantae; phylum Streptophyta; class Magnoliopsida; order Lamiales; family Lamiaceae; genus Stenogyne; species Stenogyne calaminthoides. The sequence goes on along the minus strand of JBBCBC010000029.1, from coordinate 985,487 downwards.
ACCCATATTACTGTTAATATAGCTCCCGGTTATTATTTCCCGTGTTTAAGATTATTCAGCCCATTAATTAATTCAAGCAACTGAAACAACTTTCCTTTAATTAATATCTTTTGTCCTTGGTCAAGGAAAAGTTCAACATTATTATCCATACCAGAAACTAATTCCACTTGCAAGATTTGGTATGATAAATCTTATGAACCTCCCAAGGGGGCAAATCGAACAAGTGTACTTACACACGATTCTTCGTATTATATCTTAGCAATCGCATGTGACCAATAATATTGTCCAAGATATAAAGTATTGAATCTCATCGATTCTCTACCCGTCATAAGTCAAAACAATAATTACTAACCGCACACGATCCTATTTAAGGGACGAAGATTAAGAAATAACGAACCACTGGGGTCTAATTCTTCCTAATTCAGTGCTGAAGAATTTATCCTCCTGTAGGTTATATTCAGTGCATCAGTCATGCACTAGTGTAATCTCTTGGTCAAGACAAGTCAATCTGAGCCTTACACTTCAACCTTTCACGATGGATTGTTCATTTCCATCTAGGTCGTGAACAAATTTTTTTTTTAGTTACAAGGGGACCAATTAATTTAATCTTCGTGATCCGGTATCACTAAATAACTACAATGTAACACGTCTTATTTATTGAGCAGTTATGCAAGAAATGTATGTAACATTCAATGATATTTAAAGCATCATTGATAAATAATTTATTTCAAAAATAAAGACAGAAATTGGTTTGGTTATACAAAGTAAAAGCATACTTTCCAAAGATAACCCCAACAGAGGGGACCCATTCACAAGAATCGAAAGACGTGTCGAATCCGAATGGAAGAAATGAGGTCGCGAAACCGGAGAGAAAACCGTCTTATCAAGAACCACATCGAGAAACTGCCATGATTGTTGGAAAATTAATTGCCCAGATCTATTTGGGATGAATATTTAAATACAAATTTAATTCTAACAATTATTACTAGCATGAATTAATCCTATATTAATTCAAATAATAATTCAACAACAAATCATGCATATAAAGTTTCACATAAATCCTACGCATGCGGAATTGCTACGGGTTTACGTGAACTAACGATTGGAATGGCAATGGACTCGTTGCACGAACACACCAAAAAGCCTTCCCAAGTATTCCCAAGTTCTTTTCAAATCAATGCGGTGGAAGGAAACTCGCGAACAATTAACAAAAAGGAAAAATAAATTATTTGTTGCACCACCTTTGTGGATTTCTAATTTTTCCAACACATAGAATTTCTAGCACGCAATTGAAAATTTTGAAAAAAACATAGATTGTCGACGTTTCAAAATATTTGATATTTTATCGACGACGATATTTTTCCCCAAAAAGGATCAATTTCGTGATGTTGGGGATGAATATTCACCCCTATTTATAATAGAGAGGGGGACGAAAAATTAGGGCTCAAAATAGGGTTAGGAAAGATATTTTCTTGATCTCCAAGAAATCTTGAATATAGCTTATATATTCTTTCTTTTCCGTGTGTATTTTTCCACAAAAATCTCACACCCTTATTTAACCCATTTTTCAAAATTAATAGGAGGTTTTTCAAGATTGGATCTTTCTTGAATTTATGAGATATTCTTGTATTCCAAGAATACATATCTTTTTCCATAAAATCTTTTCAAGAAAATCAAGAAAATCCTTCTTCCTATTATTACTCTATATATTTCGAAAACCAAGTGGGAGATTTCTTGAATTTATGGGATAATCTTGTATTTCAAGAATACTTATCTCCTTTCCAAAAAAAAAATTCAAGAAAAATTCTTCTTTTTTTTCTTTAATAATTTGAAATTTAAGGAAAATAATGCAACAATAATTTATTTTATTTTAAATTGAAACCAAGGTAGCGCCAGGCGGGGGGCAAGGCCGAGGGCCGAGCCGCGACGCGGATCAAGGCCGACCCATCAAGACACGGCGCAGTAAAGACCGCGGCGCGACGGCGGACGCGGGCGCAGGCATCGAAGCCATACGGATGGAGGCGGACACGGGCGGGCGGTAGGCGGCGAGATCGAAAGCATGGGCGGGCGTAGGAAGGCGCTGGCATCGCCGGAACGCGCTAACCGCCGAGATCCGCCAAGCGGTGCTGAAGCGGATCTGTGGCGCCAGCGAGGCGACGGAGTCGGCGCTTTGGGCAGGCGACGCGCGCCGGCTAACACGGGCGCCGGTCAACACGGGCGGGAGAGTGATAGGCGCGCACTCCGACCTGCGAGCTGGTCGATGACGTTGCTTGACGTGATGATTCTATTCGAGACAATCAAGCGGGAGCTTTTCGAGTCGAACGATGAAGGCTATGAAGACGATTTCTCAAGATCAAAACATGACAAAAATTAACCGTGACAATTGGATATATGTGTGCCCAATGTGTTTAATTTTTTTTTGTTTTGATATTTTGCATTATATCATGCTTATTTAAATTGTGTTTAAATATGCGATGCATGAGAAATGTTTTGAAAAATCTCACCTTCGAAAATTACTAAGTATGTTTAAATAATTAATTGACAATTTTATTCTGGATAATAAAATTGAATTAATTTTGATCTCCATGATTTATTTATTTGTGGATTCTTTTGGAGAAATTCCCCCCATGGGACGGCCAAAAGATCGATTTCACATGAATAAATTCCGAAAGGATGATTGTGGGTTATTATTAGTGGCGACGATGACCCTCCCCACGAGGCTCGTTCAAAATAAAATAATAATTCTGTATTTAATCATGGTTATTACTTAGGTATAAAATTGATACGCATATACTTCCCCGAAGTCCCTGTCAATTTTATATTGGTCAAGTGGGAGTCAACCATTAATGTGGATATTAAAGGTTTGTAACAGTTTTCTTGTTTGTAACCTGCTTGAATGTGTTTAAATAATGACCCACCCCACGTGGCTTATTTAAACTGTTTTGAGATGTTGGCTGATGCATGTTCATATATTTTTGGAGATTTTAATATGATACATGTGATCGAACCTTGTGATATGTTTGTACTTTTACAAATAGTTATTTATTTCAGTTCAGCATGTCGTAACCTTTTAATCCACTGTTAATATACTTAAAGTCAATAGAATTGTATGGGAAACTATGTTGATTGGAAACGATAAATTATGATTGTCCTAACTGCACAAAAGCACAAGTGGATTCTTGACACACCAAAAAATCAAATGAGCTAACTGACGAGTCAAAAATGCGGGGCTCATCAGATCACCTTTCCAGAGATATCGCTGAAAATGGTGGAGGGCAACCCCGTAAGGGATTACGTCCTCAGAATTGATGGCTCATCTGAACAAACTTGAGGATCTGGGGACCCAGATCGATTTGCTACTCCACTCTCTGCCCAAAATTTTTGAGCACTTCGGCCTCGCTAGCTGATTTGTTGTGAACTTTGGTCGCGGCAGATACGTTGATGGGGCACAAAACTCAAGCTTTGATGGCAAGTGGTCCGTCTTTCATCTTCTAGGCCAAGGGAAGGCAAGAAGAAGAAGAGGACCAAAAGCCATAAGCAATCAAACTCAACTGTTGTCAAGGGCAATGGTAAGGTGAGGAATGCTGGTGGTGTCAAGGAAAATCCAAAGGGAAAGTGCTTCAAACAACGGTAAGGACAATGGAGGTTTGCCTGTTCCAACCCAAAAGGGGCCGGAAAGAAAGGTAATTCTCACGCACTAGTTGTTGAAACTTGTTTAGCGGGCGATACCTCCCATTTATGGGTTGTGGATCTGGGTCCACCGATCATGTTTGTTTTCACTTTATGGGGGTTCAAGCGGACGACAACTTAGTGGGAGTGAGATCCTCATCACCTTTGGGGGACGATCTTACGAGAGTGGCGGTGAAGCGATGGGAGATGTGCACTGTCCTTTGAAGACGAGTTTTAATTTTAAGAGATGTTCTTTACGTCCTAGTTTTAGAAAAGAATTTAATTTTGGTTTCTAAACTTTACCTTGATGGATATTCGGTTACTTTTGATAAAGTTGTTACCATTTTCTTTATGATAAATTTATCTGTCATGGAACGTTGTCGAATAATCTCTATACAATTAACTGTGCACACCACTCACCTAAATGCATCCTATAACACATCAATCAATTTTCGATAAAAGAAAAAACGTTCATCAGACTTGAAGAAGAGACACTTCTATGGCATCTAAGATTTGGACATATTAATAGGATCCAAAGGTTGGTAGAAGACGGTTCACTGGAGTCTCTCCAAGTTGAACCAATCCCAACCTGCGAATCATGTTTGGAGGGAAAAATGACCAAGAGGGCATTCGGAGCCAAGGGGAATAGAGCCAAAGAAGTGTTAGAAATCGTTCACACACGCGTATGTGGTCCAATGTCAATCAAAGCAAAAGAGGAGGTTATGAGTATTTCGTCACTTTTATTGATGATTACTCAAGGTACGGCCATATTTTCCTTATGAAGCATAAATCTGAGACATTTGAGAAATTCAAAGAATTTAAGGCTCAAGCAGAGAGTCATAGGGAAAAACGTATCAAGTCTCTACGATCCAATCAATGGGTGGAGGAGTACCTCGGCGATGAGTTTTGAACTACTTGTCGATGAAGGGATTGTATCATTAATCGCACCGGAACCCCTCAACAAAACAGGGGTTGCAAGAGCGAAGAAACAAAACTCTTTTAGAAATGGTTAGATCAATGATGAGTTATGCGGATCTACCCAAGTCGTTCCGGGGTCATGCCTTGGAAACAAATGGCTTATATTCGAACTTGGTGCCATCCAAATCGGTTCCCAAAACTCTCAAAGAATTGTGGACCGGCGCAAACCCGCCCGAGACACATGAGAATTTGGGGGTGTCCGCCCACGTGTTGGACAAGGAAGGGGAAAAATGGATCCTCGATCGTAATTAAGGTTGTTTATAGGATACCCGAGGGAACAAAAAAGGGTGTATGTTCTATGGTCCCGAAGATCAAAAGGTGGTAATAAGCACCCACTTTAGATTTTTGGAAGAAGATTATATGAACGAAAAGAAAACCCGTAAGTGAGATTACCTTAAATGAGCTAAGGGTCAACCTCAATTACTAATTTGCACAAGATGACATACCAAACGACACACTTACACAACCGAAACCTCGTCGTAGTGGGAGGGTTGTAAGATAGCCCGATAGATTCATGGGGATAGGAGAGTCCTCGGACTTGGTCCCCGGTCAAGATGAATCAGACCCATGGACATATGACGAGGCAATCCAAGACAAGGATGCGATTTCTTGGCAAACAAAGAATGAAAGTTTAAATGGGTTTATGGATCATAACAGAGTGTGGGAGCTAGTCGAGCCACTTAATGGGGTCAAAGTCATTGGTTGCAAGTGGGTATACAAGAGAAAAAGAGGACCGGATGGGAAGGTGGAAACCTTCAAGGCAAGGCTTGTGGCGAAAGGTTATACTCAGAAAGAAGGGATCGACTATGAGGAAACTTTTTCACGCAGAAAGCAATGCTCAAGTCCATCCGAATTCTCTTGTCGATTGCTGCGCATCTCGACTTTAAAATCTGGCAAATGGATGTCAAGACGGCTTTCCTTAACGGAAGTCTTGAAGAGGAAATCTATATGCAACAACCCCAAGGCTTCATTGAAAAAGGCCAAGAACACCTAGTTTGTAAGCTCAAGAAGTCCATTTATGGACTCAAACAAGCATCCAGAGCTTGGAACCAATGTTTTGATCAGGTAATAAAGTCTTATGGGTTTGATCAAAACGAGTACGAAAGTTGTGTGTACAAGAAGCGTGTCGGAACTGCATTGGTATTCTTAGTACTATACGTATGTTGGGGAATAAGTTGCACAGATCAATTCGGGGTGAATATTTAAATACAAATTTAATTCTTATAATTATTACTAGCATGAATTAATCACATATTAATTCAAATAATAATCCAACAACATATCATGCATATAATAATTCACGTAAAACCTACGATCGTAATTTACGAAGTTTACATGAACGTACCTCTTGGGATGGCAGTGATCTGGCTGATTAGACTAACCAAAAGAACTTCCCAAGTATTCCCTTAGCCCTCGTTCGACTATCCGGTGGTAGGACACTTGTGAACAATTAACAAAAGGAAAATAAATTATGTTGCACCACCTTTGTGGATTTACTAATTTTTCCAGCACATGGAATTGTACTTGGGAATGAAAGAATCATCCCCTATTTATAGAGCACAAGGTGGACGAAGATTTTGTGATAAAACAATGTGGGAAAATCTTTTCTTGATCTCCAAGAAATCTTGAATATATCTCTTATATTCTTTTTCCCATAATTATAATATTCCACAAAAAACCCACCTACTCTATTTTATGGATATTTTCGAAAATATGATGAGTCAAGAATCCAAGATTTGGATCTTCTTGAATTTATGAGATATTCTTGTATTTCAAGAAATACATATCTTCCATAATATCTTTTCAAGAAAATCAAGAAAATCTTTCTTGCCCACTATATTTCCCATATTTCGAAATTCTCTTATGAAATAACCAAGTGGGAGATTTCTTGAATTTAATGAGATAATCTTGTATTCCAAGAATACATATCTTCATTCCATAACAAAATTCAAAGAAAATCTTTCTCCCAACTTATCCATAATTTTTTTAAAAAAATTTACTTGGAAAAATAAGCAACAATATTTATTTTATTTTAATCACCTTTATCGATTTATTGGACTATATGTTGGGCTACTTAGGGGCCTTTAGGAGAATTAAGATTGGACCTTCTAATGGACCTTGAATATCTAATATTGAGCCACAATATTATTCAAGCCCATAAATATTAATTAATCCCACTACATAATTAATATGCACACATCCATCTTAACCCATATTACTGATCAATATGGCTCCAGATTATTATTTCTCGCGGTTTAAGATTATCTAGCCTTTAATTAATTCAAGCCCTTTGAAATAGCTTTCCATTAATTAATATCTTTTATCCTTGGTCAAGGAACGGTTCAACATTATTATCCATAAGGAAACTAATTCCACTTGCAAGATTTGGTATGATAAAGCTTATGAACCTCCCCCAAGGGCAAATCAAACAAGCGTGCTTGCACACGATTCTTATTATTAAATCTTAGCAATCACATGTGACTAATAATATTGCCCAAGATAAAAAGTATTGAATCTCGTTGATTCTCTACCCATGATAAGTCAAAGCAATAGTTACCAATCCCACGTGATCCTATTTAAGGGACAAAGATTAAGAAATAACGAACCACTGAGGTCTAATTCTTCCTTGTTCAGTTTTGAAGAATTTGTCCTCTTGTAGGTCCTATTCAGTACATCAGTCATGCACTAGTGTAATCTCTTGGTCAAGACAAACCAATCTGAGCCTTACACTTCAACCTTTCACGATGGGTTGTTCCCATCTAGGTCGTGAATGGCGTAATTTTAGTTACAAGGGACTGTTAATTTAATCTTTTGTGATCTGGTATCACTAAATTAACTACAATGTAACACGTACAACTTATTGAACAGTTATGCAGTAAATATATATAACATTCGATAATATTTAAAGCATCACTGATAAACAATTTATTTCAGTAAATAAGTCCGAAATTCAGTTTTGATTATACAAAAGTAAAAAGCATACATTCTAGTATAATCCCAACAACGTAGACGACATTCTGCTCATCGGGGATGATGTAAAGGTGTTGTCAGACGTAAGGGCATGGGTTTCAAAACAGTTTGATATGAAGGACTTAAGGGAAGCTGAGCACATCCTTGGGATCAAGATCACTCGAGATCGCAAGAAAATGATGATAGGCTTATCGCAAGCTTCATATATAGACACCGTCTTGAAGCGATTCACAAGATGCAGATTCCAAGAAAGGCTTCGTACCTTTCGGACATGGAATCCATCTATCAAGGAAATGTGCCCTAAGACACAAAAAAAGGAGATAGATGACATGAAAGGCATTCTTATGCTTAATGTCGAAAAGCCTTATGTATGCAATGTTGTGCATTTAGATCGGATATTCGCTTTGCCATTGGCATGGTGGCAAGATATCAAAGTAATCGGGGAAAGAGCATTTTGACGGTTAAAAAATATTTCAAGTATCGAAAAAAGAACTCGAGATAGAATGTTGGTTTATCAGTCAGATAGTCTAATCCTCATCGGTTACACGGACTCGGATTTCCAATCAGACTTAGATTCCAGAAAATCTACCTCCGGTAATGTGTTTTGGATGGGGGGAGGAGTCATGACATGGAGAAGCATTAAGCAGAAATGCATCGCCGTTTATACCATGGAAACCGAATATGTAGCTGCTTGCGAGGCAGCGAAAGAAGCGGTTTGGCTCAAGAACTTCCTAGTGGACTTGGATGTAGTTCGAATTTGCCCAAAGACAATCAACATTTATTGTGATAATGCCGGAGCAGTTGCAAATTCAAGGGAACCAAGAGCCCACAAGGTCAGCAAACACATTGAAAGGAAATACCATCTTATACGAGAAATCGTTAAGAGAGGAGATATAGAGGTGGCAAAGATAGCGTCAGAAGACAACCTAGCAGATCCATTCACAAAGGGTCTGCCTCAGAATACATTCGAGAGACATGTGGAAGGAATGGGTGTCAAGACCGTTGCCCTACCGCTTTGAGTATAAGTGGGAGATATTATTAGGTACGTGTAGGTGACATTAGATGTCACGCATTAGGAACTACACGAGACATCTTCAGAGTATATTTAAAAGCGGATTTTGAGTATAAGTGGGAGATTGTTGGGGTTATTTGGAAAGTATGCTTTTACTTTGTATAACCAAAATGAATTTACATCTTTATTTTTGAAATAAATTATTTATCATCGATGCTTTAAATATCATTGAATATTACATATATTTCTTTGATATCTGTTTCAATAAATAAGACGTGTTACATTGTAGTTAATTTAGTGATACCGGATCACGAAGATTAAATTAATGATCCCCTTGTAACTAAAAAGTGCACGCTATTCACGACCTAGATGGAAATGAACAATCCATCGTGAAAGGTTGAAGTGTAAGGCTCGGGGATTGACTTGTCTTGACCAAGAGATTACACTAGTGCATGACTGATGCACTTAATAGGACCTACAGGAGGATAAATTCTTCAGCACTGAACTGTGAAGAATTAGACCTCAGTGGTTCGTTATTTCTTAATCTTCGTCCCTTAAATAGGATCACGTGTGGTTAGTAATTATTGCTTTGACTTATGACAGGTAGAGAATCAACGAGATTCAATACCTTATATCTGGGCAATATTATTGGTCACATGCGATTGCTACGATTTAATATGAAGAATCGTGTGCAAGTACGCTTGTTCGATTTGCCCCCTTGGGAGGTTCATAAGATTTATCATACCAAATCTTGCAAGTGGAACTAGTTTCCGGTATGGATAATAATGTTGAACCGTTCCTTGACCAAGGACAAAAAGATATTAATTAATGGAAAGCTATTTCAGTGGCTTGAATTAATTAATGAGCTAGATAATCTTAAACACGGGAAATAATAATCGGGAGCCCTATTAACAGTAATATGGGTTAAGATGGATAGTGCAATATTAATTATGTAGTGGGATTAATTAATATTTATGGGCTTTAATAATATTGTGGCTCAATATTGATAATTCAAGATCCATTGGAAGGTCCAATCTTAATTCTCCTAAAGGCCCCTCAAGTAGCCCAAACATAAAGTCCAATAACTGAAAAAGGTGTTTAAAAATAAAATAAATTTTGTTGCCTATTTTTCCTATTTTTCGAAAATAGTAAATAAAAGAGGGAGAAAGATTTTCTTTGAATTTTGTTATGGAATGAAGATAAGTATTCTTGGAATACAAGATTATCTCATTAAATTCAAGAAATCTCCCACTTGGTTATTTACTATGAAATTTTCGAAAATTTTGAATAATTAAGGGAGAGAAAGATTTTCTTGATTTTCTTGAAAATATATTATGGAAGATATGTATTCTTGCAATACAAGTATATCTCATAAATTCAAGAAGATCCAAATCTTGGTTTCTTTTCTCTTAAAATTTCGAAATATCTCATAACAAGAGGAGTTGGGATTTTTGTGGAATATTTTAATTTTGGAGAAAAGAATATATGAGATATATTCAAGATTTCTTGGAGATCAAGAAAAAGATTTTCCCACACTATTTTTCCCCAAAAATTACGACCAACCCCTCATCTATAAATAGGGGATGATGCTTTCATCCCCAAGTGCAATTTCATGTGTTGGAAAAATTAGAAATCCACAAAGGTGGTGCAACAAATAACTTATTTTTCCTTTTGTTAATTGTTTGCGAGTTTCCTTCCACCGGATTGACGAGCAAGGACTTGGGAATACTTGGGAAGGCTTTTTGGTGTGTTCGTGCCAACGGAGTCCATTGTCATTCCAAACAGGTTAGTTCACGTAAACCCGTAGCAATTCTGCATGCGTAGGATTTATGTGAACTGTTTATATGCATGATTTGTTGTTGAATTATTATTTGAATTAATATAGGATTAATTCATGCTAGTAATAATTGTTAGAATTAAATTTGTATTTAAATATTCATCCCGAATAGATCCGGGCAATTAATTCCCCAACAACGCATAGGCTGCACAGCAGGATACCTGAGGGGGCCGCCATACATAAAGCCCTGTTCCTGTAAATTAGTAATAGCAGCAGTAGGTTGTCCTAAAATAACATGATTTGGAGGCATGGCGCTAGTATGAGGCAAAGAATTACCGGTTTGTGTGTAACATTGGATGTTACACAGCATCCGTCAAATTGAGCAGATTTTCTCGTTGCAAGACGAGGAGAGGACCCGTCAACGCGACAATTATTGGATAAATCCTCATTCAAACGAGTATGGACCCTATCCGTGTTGATGATATGATCACCAATTGTAACCTGCACAGAATCGGGAGCACGAGAGAAAGGATCTGATAAATTATGATCAGAGCAAGAAGAAGGTAAGACGATACCCGTATCGCCGGAAATCAGCGCAAGACTGTTCCCGGCATTGTCTTTGCCAATCGGAGTAGAGTCCGAAACAATTGGGGCGCCAATCCCTGCAAACATCGCGGAATGTGGTATCGCATAGACGATGCAAGTTCCGTTTGATGCGAATTCATGTGGATGTTCTGTGCAGCCGTGACATGTTGATTTGCCAAATTAGGGTTCGTCCCCGATTGACTAATCCTATCGGGTTGCAAGTATAACATAAGGAAATTGATTTAACCATTTGGATCATTGGAAAAACGGGATAGTAGAGTGCGAAGAGTTGATTCCAAAGCATGATCCGGTGCCATAATCGAATCGGAAGACTGATCGGAAAAATCCTAGAACATGAACGGAAATCGCCTCATGATCGGAAATCCCATAGCAGAAACTGGCCTAGTCTGTGCGGGCCGTCGTTGTTTTCCCCAAAATCACATTTAGAGGATTTAATATAAAATAATGAGAGCATAAAATAGAGAGTACCTTCCTCAGATGGCTCAAGTGATCTTCCCACGTGCGCGAATATATAAGGATATCATCAGAAAAACCAACACGAACTTCCTCAAGAGTGGCTGAGAAATCGCGTTCATTGCTCCTTGAAATGTCACTATGCCAATTTTGGCTTTTAAAATCGGATTTTTTACCGCGGCTATTTTAAAAACTGCAATTACAAATTCAAAAACCGCTATTAAAATTTTAACCGCTATAAAAAGATAAATGGGATACGCTGATATATAGCGGTTTTTAATGACCGCTATTGTTCTGGTGGTATCTCAAAATGCGCTGATAGATAGCGATTTTTAACCGCTATTATAAGTTGAAAACCCGCTATTGTATTTCTTATATATAGCGGGGTTTACCCGTTATTAAAAGATGATTTAATAGCGAGTTTTATCCGCTATTAAAACTCGTTCTATTACCCACTATTAAAGCTTCTTTTATTATTAAAAAAAATCGATAAAAAAATTTCGGGCCTTAACCCTTTCGCGCTCACAATTTTGCCCAAAAGTTTTTTGCCTTTCTCCTTCCTTGCCCACCACCGCCGGCTTCCTCCTCCTCCTCCTCCTCCTCCTCGCCCACCCGCCGTTGTCCTCCTCCTCCTCCCTCACTCGTCGATTTCCTCCTCTTCCTCGCCCACACGCCACAACCCTCTGCCTCCCTGCCCCCCGTTGCTGCCCCCCTCTTCCCTGCTGCCCTCCTGCTCCTCGCCCACCGCCGCTGCGAAACAAGGTATGTGTTTAATTTTTCGTTTTCGTTTGTTTTATTTTTTTAGGGTTTTGCTTTTTGTATTGAAGTTGGATTGGAATTTGGAATTGCAGGCTTGTGGCCGGATTAGGTAGCGGAGATGTGGCGGCGCTGCTGTTGTTCGCCGCTATAGGGAGGTTTAGTCACGGATTCTCTGTTTTCAATTTCGAAACGTTCAAAACGGGTAATTGCAAATTTGGTCCCAAGAGAATGCCTTCATTGCAAAATGATCCTTTTTTCAACAGATTTGGTCCCATAGTTTATTTCCGTCAATAATTAACAGTTTTCTGTGCGTGTAGGACACGCACTGTTATATTCTCCTTTTTTAAAAGATAATAATTCTTTATTTTAAAAATATATTAAATATTAAAAAAATAAAAAAGTGCCCTGTTCGTCTGCCGCCATCTCCGTCCACCACATCGCCCCGTCTCCATCCAACTCATTCCCACCAGCACCACAAGCCGTACCTAGCTCCAAGCACAAACAAAAATCCAAAATTAAAAAAATACCGTTAAAAATTTTATAAAATCGAAAAATCACAAAAAATTGTAGATGAATGAGAGAACAATATTTGAAATTGGTAAGGGGCTTTGATTCCCAACGTTAAGACGAAGCTAGAGTGTGTAGGCTAGTAGGATTTTGTGTCCAGATTTGGTGGTGGTGGCTGGATTTGGTGATACGAGGCCAATCCAGTCTCACGGCGAGGTCGAATAGATTTTTAGGGATTAGCAGCAGGCGAGCGCACCGTCGAGAAAGAGATTTTTTATTTTTTTTCTAATAATACACCATCGAGTTGCAGAAGTTTTGGGATTGGGGGAGAAGATGGGGTGGGCGGTTCTGAGGTCAATTTTAGGAAGATTTAAAAAAAAAAAATAAATAAGGTTCAGTTTTTTATTATCTTTTGAAATGGAAACGTTTCATTTTTTAATTTTCATTTAGTATAATTTTCAGTTATTTAGATTTTACATTTGTTTATACATTCAAGTTATATCCCAATTGCTTCGAATAAAAGTTATATCCAAATTTTATATATTTTTACAAATTTTATTTAAATTATTATTTAGTTTTAAAATATTATTTTTTTAATTATTCAGATTTTTATATAAACTAGTAATTAAACCCGTGCGATGCACAATTATCATTTCAAAATTAATAAATATAAGTTTTTATAAATATTTGTAGGTATTTTTTCATTCTAAAGAGATAATATTTTATTGTTTTTATTGACATTTTTCTTTCAAAGTCATGATGATATAGATTTGGAAAAACTTTATGATAATAAACTCACACGTGAGCTGAATTCCCTTATGTCATTATTGAGAGGAGACTCGTTGAGTGAAAATTTGGGAGGAGACTCATTGAGTGAAAATTCTAATATGAGTGGAGTTATTTTCAACGGGAATCGAATCCAATTAAGCAAATAAATTATGATAAAAAAATTAGAAACATGAAATATATATATATATATATATATATATGTACACCTCCTTCAATACCAAACGATGATTTGGGATTTCCGAATATTTAATAGAATTCAAGAAATTAATAGAAAACAACTCCCCATTACCTCCCAAGTTGTACTCTGATTTGCAAATACTGTCGTAGCTCAAATGTTCTCTTGTATTGTCAGGTATCCTAGAAAATATTTTCTCATTAATTATTTACCTCAATACTTCATGCAATATACAAAACAAAATAAAATTAATAAATTAGAAGAATAATTATGAACAAAAAAGAAGATACTCTTAACCAATTCAGAACTCAAATTACTTATCTCAATACTCCTGCAATATACAAAATAAAAAGATGGACGTGATAGATATGAACAGAAAAGAAAAAACCCTAAATTAAAGATTTAATTTAAAGGTAATTCTTGGTGGGCAAAAAAAGTTATTTTAGACCTTTCAAATTTTATTTAGGCTTTAAATGATTATTATACCCTTATTAGGAAAACATATCTGAAATAAGTTATAAAAAATAAGAAGAACTGAACTACAGCCGTCATGAGTGTCGACGCCTTCGCTAAGTTATAAAATTCATAGAATCTAAGTTGACACTCCCACGGCCACTCCACCACTAATCCACTCAAAATATTATACCAGGACAAAGTAATAATTATGTAATATTAATAACATTAAACTTAAACTTTCTTTTTAATGATTCTGCCCTGGGCAGAATCTGCTCATTTAGCACCTCCCTTAATTTAATCACACAATTGTAATAAACAATCATAACCAATTAAGAAATCAAATTACTTACCCCAGCACTCCATACAATATACAATACAAACAAAATTGTAATAAACATTCATAACAATTTAAGAACTCAAATTACTTACCTCAATACTCTCTGCAATGTACAAAACAAAATCAAATTAATAAAGACAAAAACTCATATGAGATGGTCTTATGCATGAAACAGGGGTACAACCTAGTACAAATCACATCCACCATTTCTCAAAATGTTAAAGTGACAATGTCCAATTTATATCCCGTCTCACAATGAGATGGTCTCATGCAAGTGTGTCTCATTAATAAATTAATCAAATCAGATGAATTGCAATAAAATAAGCATTGGGAAATTTTGAAGTTAAAAATACTAAATATTTTGTATTAAATTTTTATAATTACAAAACCATACCTAAGCATACTTTCAAACTAAAAACAATATACCAACTTCAAACATTCAACAGAGGGTGAAATTTCCCTAATTTATCATACAATAATCCCAAAATCATTAGCTATCTCACAAAGATGTTCCAACAAACTGTTCATGCATAGTAAATCAACTTTAAAACAACCCAACTTTAAACAACCGAATATGAAGGAAATATACAATCCATAATAACAAATCGTAACTTCACTCCCCAAATAAAAAAAATTAAAGTAACATCAGGAAAAGAAATTGTTCACATCAGGAACTACAATTTGATCATACTCAATATTATCAATGAGTGCATCGTTTGGGTGCGTTGAAAAATGTAGTGCTAAGATTTTTTGTGAAATTCATAAATTTGATCTTGATTTTATATGGAATAAATTGAAAGATATTTATTATTGAGTATAAATCATAAAAATCGTGTTCAATCTAAAATTTAAATTTTTTTCCATTATTATATGTTAATAATTATTTCAAAGTTTTTTTTTTTTTTTTTTTCTGAATTTTTTTTTCAATTCAACATTTTTTTCAATTCATTATTATTTGTTAATATTTTTTTACAAAGATTCGTTTCTCAATTTGACAATAATTTTTTGCGGGAAAATTCAATGGTTTTTAAATTTGAGCCGATATAGATATAGATACTACATTATAAGGCTAGGTGTTGCTTAGATAAAATATATGAATGTCAATTAAAAAAATTACGAAATAAATAAATACAAATGCAGATCTACATTGTACAAAAGTCATGCACGTACAAATTAATTACTTCAATACTCCCTACAATATACAATATATATACACATATATATACACAAAATAAAAGGATGAGTGATTGTTATGAACAGAAAAGAAGAAACCTCAAATATAAGATTTAATTTAATTACATAATTGCAGTAAACATTCATATCGAATTCATAACTCATATTACTTACATCAATACTCTCTGCAATATACAAAATAAAATCATTAGTTTAATTACACAATTTCAATAAATATTTATAAGCAATTCAGAACTTGAATTACGTACTTACCTCAATGCTACTTGCAATTAACAAAACAAAATTAAATTAACGAATTCATCAAATTAGAAGAATCACTATAAATAAAGAAGAAAAAAACTCATTTATAACCAATTCAGAACTCAAATTATTTACCTCAATACTCATAAAACATAAAGATGGTCGTGATCGCTATAAACATAAAAGAAAAAAAAATCATAAATTAAAGATTTAATTTAATTACACAATTGCATAAATATTCATAACCAATCCAGAACTCAAATTACATACCTTAACACTCACTGCAATATATAAAACAAAATCATAAATTAAATTACACAATTACAATAAACATTCATAACCAATTCAGAATTCAAATTACTTAGTTCAATATATTAAAACAATAAGAACATGTAAATACATATTTCTATACTCTCTATAATTTATAAAATAAAATTATATTAACAAATTTATCAAATTACAAGAATTTTAAAACAATAAAAACATGTAAATACTTACTTCAATAATTCCTGCAATATATAAAACAAAATTAGATTGACAAATTCAGCAAATAAAAAAAAATTAAAACAATAAGAACATGCAAACTTGAAATTGAAAGTGAATATCCAATTAATGGACCCATTAATGGACCCTCACGTGCGGCGGTCTAATAAGGATGGAGTTGGAGAAATTAGAGAACAGTGATTTAGATTGCATACCTCTCGCCTGCAGATTTGGCAGGACATGAAAGCATAGTTAGGAAATTTAAGTAGATTGATATATATAAGCACGTGAATATATATATATATATATATATATATATATATATATATATATATATATATATATATATAAGTCCATATGGGTAAGTATGTATATTTATAATTAATTTAATTATATAGATATATATATATATATACATATATTATATATATAAGATGAAATATCATTAATTCAACAATAAAAATTCAGATTTATTTCATGTAGGATGCTAACTATAGATTAAAATCGACATTTATCTAGTGCACGTCTTTACTGTAAAACCATAATAATAATTTAAAAAAAATAAACTCGTTACAAATTTGAATAAAATAAGATATGATAATCAATAGCTTCTGGAAAAGGCAATTTAATACAATTAATTTCTAAGGCTAAAAATTTAGAAAATAAAGAGGGATTTATTTAGGGAATTTACCGTCCACATGTATATCTATCCTAATAATGTTTTGAAAAAATATTTTTAAAAATAACAAATCTATAATACTAAAATATTTTTTACTATAAAATTTTGATTCAAAAAAAATCTAATTCAATATTTTTTGAGAAACCAATAGATTCATTATTATTTATTGATATTTATTTTAAACAGGTATTTGTTTCAAAGATTTTTTTCGATATTTATTTTAAAGATTTTTTCTCAATTTATAATTAACATAAAGTTTTTCCAAATCTATATCATCATGACTTTGAAAGAAAAATGACAATAAAAACAACAAAATATTATCTCTTTAGAATGAAAAAAATACCTACAAATATTTATAAAACCTTATATTTATTAATTTTGAAATGATATCCGTGCATCGCACGGGTTTAATTACTAGTTGTGGTGTTGTTTTGTAAAAGATGCAACTTTCTGGACCTTACGAATTAGGGCCCTCCGACCGCGTCTCTTGGATGAGATCAAGATTTAAGAGCAATGATCACACTTGTTTGTGCGGAGCGGTTCGCCCCTGGTTCAAATTCAACTGGTGCGCCCATTCACTAATGACCAGTATGTTTCGCGGGTCAACGGGCCTGACCCGGGTGGGTTTGAACCCCACAAGTCGCACTGCTTCACATAGCTTGTAACTGCCGCTGAATTGAATCATCTGCACGCCTGGTCCTGCGTTCGAGTCCCATAAGCCGCCTGCTTTCGAAAATTAAAGGCTCCTTAGCCACATGCAAATTGCGGTTTTAAAGCGCTAAATGCGATGAAGTGCGACATGTGCATGCCCAGGTGCCACCACTATGTAAATTTAGTCAATTATTAATTTTTCACAGCACAAGTTTACTAATAAAAAGTCTATTTCCTTATCAACTTTCCTATATGGGATAAATGAAATTCTCATTTCCTTCCCACATTTTTCTTCTCTTCAACTTAATGATGAGTTGACAATTTTATATATTAATATACCATTTACTCGAAATTGATTTTGAGCAAATAATTACATTAAATTAATCTACTCGAAAAGTAGATTACGAATTTTACAACTTATTTTGAATTTCAAATCAAACAACTGGTTTTTTTTTTTTTTTTTGGAATTGTATTTTTTATTTATTTATAAAATTACAAATCGCGTTGCTCCCATTTGACTCGTGATTCGTGAATATCTTGAGATTTTAGCACAGTTCGGTGCATTATTGGCACCAGACAAGAGATCTATGCACTCCAACACGGGTTTTTATAATGACAATTACCTTATGATATATAATTAAATATGACCAATTCTTCAGTCATTTAATTGGTTCACTATATAGGAACAATTTACATATATGTTAATACATACTTAAAAGTAATAATAGTTTAATTTTTGGATCATTAAGATTGAGCCGAAATAATAATTAAGAAGTTTGACTTGTGAATTGTGATGAGGAAAAAAAGGGTTGAAAATTAGCTGGTGATGCACACTTCTCCATATTGTAGTTTAAATATATATATAAAAAAATATGTAAATTCAAATAAATATACATATTTGTTGCTTTCATTATAATTATAGTAATAAATTTTTAAAAAGTTAGTTCATATATAATCATCAACCATATTGTGCACAGATTTTCAAACTTGTTAAGACTTAAGATAAATAGTGGTATATCGATCATTCATATAAACTATATATCAATATGACAATAATTTTTTTTATGTTCATAATGAAAAATGAGACACACTTACCATTGAAACGTGACCGATGGTCACAATTTGAACATTGAAGTTTGAGAGAGTGAATTGATTTTGAACATTGACGTTTTAACCATCTCATATGAGTTTTTGTGATAAAAAATACAAGTATGTATTATAAAAAAATATGCACTAAATAAACTTCGCACTCGTGCAATCATATTCATCTTGTGTGTGTATATATATAATATATTATCTAATAATAGCTAAACATTGCATAAATTGTTGTCACATTGTGCTTGATAAAAGTTGGATATTCTTTCAAACTAACTAACAGTAATAGTGGTTACAAATAATCAAAAGTAATTTTGCACATTTCGTCTGTGTCTTCTTTTGGACAACCGTCATGAATGTTGCTCAACTAATAGAACGTACATGTATCTTTTCATTATTAGTTGATTCAATATTTTTTCCTAATAGGCTAATACTCACTGTCTAATTATAAAATAAATAATGAATTAATGGTGTATTTACCTTCCCGCTTTTTAGGTTACTGATGGACCAAGATGGATTTTTAACTCTTAGATTAGTATTGGAGGGAATCTTAATGTGTTAAGTCACATTTGCGTGAGACCGTCTCATGATGAGACAAATCATAATTTGGACATGACACTTTAACATTTTGGGAGATGAATGTATTGATTTGTGCTAGTTTATATCCCGGCTTATATATGAGACCGTCTCATACGAGTTTTTGTCTAATTTGTACACTTTATAGTTGTATTTTAAAAACTTGCTAGTTATCGCATTGAAATTTGTGATTTGTTACACAAACATGCAACTATATTTTACAAACACAGATTGCATATTTTAGTGTAACAAGTAACAAGTTTCAGTGCAATATACAAGTTTCTAAAATACACTATGGAGTACACAGTGCACCTAATTTAAAGGAGATCAGACACTATTGAGTGCATGGTGCATCATCTTATTTCTTATTTACGTATTTTGAGCGGAATAATATCCTTCTTAGGTTTGTAACAAGATGATAATATTATATATGTTGCTGATATGTCAAATAAACTCAAAATAGCGAAAAAGACACTGTTGTTCGTGTAACACACCGAACCAAAATTAATTTTGCAAACAATTTAGGTTAGGGTCAGTTCCAAAGTGTTTGGTGCACCCTGCTCACCTACTTAATACCAAAGTTAGTAAGTAGTTAAGAGAGATTGATCTTTCAATCAAAGTTGAACAATTAGATATTGTATCAACTAGTAATTATACCCGTGCGATGCACGGTTATAATTGCACAATTAATTTGTATTAAATTTTTATAAGTATTTTTTTAATTTTAAAGAGATAATTTTTTTTTATTGACGATATTTTTTTTATAAAATAATATTAAAATTTTATAAAAGAAACAATTTTTTTTTATTGATGATATATATTTTTATATAGAGAAAGTATTAATCTCTTTGAAAATTTAAAATTTATATAAAAAGACAACATTTATTGTTGTTGGAAAACTTAAATAAAAGTTTAGGTTTGTATGAAAGGAATGAATATTAGAGAAATAAATATGTACTCAAATAATCTTATTCTTGACTTTGATCATATTTATCTTCTTAGTAAAGTTAGATAAGATAAATAAATATGTATTCAATTAATCTTTCTCAAACTTGTTCTTGATCGTATTTGTCTTCTTTGAATTTGAATTTGTTATATCATTGTCAAAATTAGAGACAAAATTTTATTTATGCTCATTTTTAACAACAATCTTGAACATCAACTTCTTTTCAATATATATTTAGTTCATTGGTATATCATCTCCCTATGGAGTGAGTAATTATTTAATTAACATTTTTTTTATTAAAATGATCAAAACTTCTAAATCGTTGTTCATCATATCACTTGCAATCTTACCAAAGAGCTCGAATCATGCAGTCCCACAAAAGCAAAGAAACGTTTTTTATACCATCTACCACAAGAATTTTGACTCTATAACTCAAATTTGCCAGACATCATGTTTATCACAATATTGACAGTTGAATCTATTATCTTTTTTGTTCACTTTTTTGTGCAATGTTTGCAAGCTGTGTAGCACCAGCCAATATAACTATCCAGAAAAAATTCTCAATCTGTTATAAATTATAATTTGTTAACATTTATTTCATACATATTTATTCCAAATATTTTCTCAATCATGTAATTTATTCATATTTATACCAAAGATTTTCACCAATTTTACATTAGAGTTAGTGAAAATATCTTTTTTTTTTTTTTCAAAATTTTTTCTCAATCAATAATAAGATTTGTTTCCCAATTTATCATTAGAGCTAGTGGAAATATAATATACCCCTTCCATTTTTATTTAGATGTCGTTTTAGACTTTTGATATATTTGTATAATAGATGTCGTTCTGGTATTTTCTCTCCCTTTATCTCATATTTACCCTTAACATGATAATTTCAAATTTCCTGCAAATGTGTTGTGTGTATAATTTTTCAATCAATAGCAATTATTGTTAAGAATATTTAAATAATACTCCATCTGTCCCAAGATAATGTGCACATTTTCCTTTTCGGCCTGTTCCACAATAACATGCACATCCCTAAAATAGAAAACCCTCCATAATCTTCGTCCTCACAATATCCATAATATTACACAAAATATCATTACTTTTGGCTCCGCACATGCATACAACTCAACTTATTTCTTTATTTTATATATAAAAGTTTACGAAATTATCTCTCAAAACTCTAGTTATCATTACACTTCTTATTCTTTTTGGGGGTGCATATTATTCTGAGACGGAGAGAGTATCAATTAAGGTTAATTTTGAAATAAAAGTACATTCTTAATATGTCTTAAAAACTCCCAAATGACATTATTAAAAAATGGAGGGAGTATATTTTTTTCAAAAAAAATTCTCAATCCGTTATAATTTGTTAATATTTTTTCAAAGATTAATTTTTTTAATTTAACAATAATTTTGACGGGAATATTCAATCATTTTTAAATGTAAACAAATTATTGCTATTATATATAGAGAGAGATATAGATATATAGATAGATTCAGTAATTTATTGTATTGGTATATAGTATATACTCCGACAATATATATGTAAATCCTCAATTAATTTTAATATTTTTCTTATCGTTGGAAAAATGAAATTGAGGGATAATGTAATAATCCAGACAATCCCACACTTAGATTGTATTAATTAATTCCTCGTTATATGCTCAGAAAGTCCAAAATGCTTCAACTGCGTAATATGATTTTTATCCTAATTAAAATTAAATTTAAAATATGAATTAATGTCAAAATCATACGTAGAGAATTATATGAGACAATCTTGTATATGTAATGAAGCTCTATTAAAATATTAAATTTTATTTACTTTAAAATAAAATTCTGATAGGGTGATAACCTATTGACACTCTTTTATCTATTATATGAGTAAGTTTTAAAAGTAATATCATTCGAGATTTATCCAAATTACTAATTAAAAAACATCATTGTTGAAATAATTAGCAAATATCCTGTTCACCAACCAAAAGATCTATTTAGTTGCTCAAGAAATTCAGATATACTACTAAACAATTAATCCAACGATGAAAATAACAATACTTATATAAAAAAAAAACTGCTTTTAATATTGATAAATTAGAATTTATAAAAATATATTACATATTTTTTATAAAATATTTTTTCCAATCCATTATAATTTGTTAATATTTATTCCAAAAAAAATTCTCATATTCCAAAGATTCGTTTCCAATTTCAAATTTTTTTCTCAATCCATTATATGGAAATGTACTATATACTTTAAATATTTTTACCCAATCAATTATTATTTTTTAATTTTTTTAATTCATAAAGATTTTTACTCAATTCAATATTTGGAATTATTACAAAGATTTTTTCTCAATCTATTATTATTTGTAAATATTTGAAATTATTACAAAGATTATAAAGATTTTTTCTCAATCCATTATTATTTGTTAAAAGATTTTTCCATAGATATGTCTCCCGAATTATATGAGACAATCTTATATATGTAATGAAGTTATATTAAAATATTAAATTTCATTTACTTTAAAATAAAATTCTAATAGGGTCATAACCTATTGACACAATCTTTTATCTATTATATGAGTAAGTTTTAAAAGTAATATCATTCGAGATTTATCCAAATTACTAATTAAAAAACATCATTGTTGGAATAATTAGCAAATATACTGTTCACCAACCAAAAGATCTATTTAACTGCTCAAAAAATTCAGATATACTACTAAACATAACAATACTTATAAAAAAAACTGCTTTTAATATTGATACATTAAAATTTATAAAAATATATTACATATTTTTTTTAAATATTTTTTTCAATCCATTATAATTTGTTGATATTTATTCCAAAAAAAATTCTCATATTCAAAAGATTCGTTTCCAATTTCAAATTTTTTTCTTAATCCATTATATGGAAATGTACTATATACTTTAAATATTTTTACCCAATCAATTATTATTTTTAAATTTTTTCAATTCATAAAGATTTTTGCTCAATTCAATATTTGGAATTATTACAATTTTTTTTCTCAATCCACTATTATTTCTTAATATTTGGAATTATTACAAAGATTTTTTCTCAATCCATTATTATTTGTTAAAAGATTTTTTCATAGATATGTCTCGATTTAGCAATAATATTTTGCGGGAAAATCCAATGATTTTCAAATTTGGGGCGATTTCTGCATATATATATAGAGATATAGATATATGAGGCACACTTGCATGAGACGGCTCATGGTGAGATAGGACATTGGTTGGACATCGACGCTTTAACACTTTGAAATGGGTTAAAGTGATTTGAAATGGGGTGGCCTAGCAATTATTTGATTTGAAATTCTTTATATATACTTTTATTATTAACTTATAATTTTTAAAAGTTATTCAATTAAATAATTAATTTATTTTAAAACTAATGGTTTCCGTCCATAAACTACCGGATGGGACCAAAAATGCTAAAAAAATGACCATTTTGAAACATCGGAACCAAAACTATTTTGGACCCAATCTCTTGGGACCATATCTGCAATTTACCCCGTTCAAAACTGCTTCATTCCCTTTTATTGCTGGTATAATTTTCCCTCTTTTGTTTTTTCATCTATAAACTAATACTTCTCTAAGTTCTCTTCATCCACCTATTTAGATTTATATGCTTCATTCCTTGTAGTTATAATTCGAGTTTTTCTGGTTCTTCTTTTCTGCCATTTGCTGCCTCATCTGGTATTTTCCACTCTTAATTAAGTGCTATAATGTGTGCTTTTTATTAAGTAATTGATTCGTTTTATATTTTCATATGTTAGTATATAATTATTTGGTTTTAGGTTAAATTTTCTAGAACAATATGTGGTGGAATTAAACATTCAGTTTAGCATGGATTGATTATTTTGCACTATATTTCGATTCATGATCTTCGAAACCCTGTTTTTTCGTTGAATGCAACGTCACTACTTATGTCATGTGCTGAATCAAATTATGTATGTATATATAGACTATAGTTTCTTTTAGGGCTATTTCTATCAACCTTAAACTAATTAATGATTTTATCTTCACATGAGTCAGTTATTAATTAAACAAGCCTAATCACATGTTGAATTGATAATTAGTTCACCAAACTATATTGTGAGATTGAAGAATTCAGTAGATGCAGGGGCAAGTTTTTCTTTCATGAAAGATTTGCATTATTATTTATTTGTATTTACATTTCTGAAAAGAAACATAGATTAGCAAATTCATAGAACACATGTTAATTTGTTTGTTAAAAAAAAAAAGGACAGTTGGTTGTGCAGACATTTGTTCTTGAGAAAACATATCATGTGGCTGCTGTGTTGGATTTTAGTAGTGTAATAAATGAAGGGAGGAAATGAAAGCATTGTTAGGGATATAGTGGGAGAACTGCTCAGCAAACCATGAGGGAGTGGTTGAGTCAAGAGATTTTTCTATAAATATGCCTTCTGCTACCAGCTTTAGTCTACTTTTTTTTTGGTCAAACTTAATTGATTTACTTCATTTTATTTTTTGTTTATTTAATATGCATAAGATTAATATTAACAAAGAATTTGATAATCTAGTTCAGGTGTAACTTTAGAATATAGAACACCGCTGAACTACTTTCAAATACTATATTTTTGGAACTATGAAGAATCGCCCCAGTTTTAATAACCGGTAGATTTCTGCAACAATGCAGATTTTGCCAACAATATGTAATGTATTTCAAAAAGAGGGGTACAGTGTGTTGTGTTGTAATATGGAATCATTTTGTTTTCTTTTTGAGTGCATATTTTCTTGGGGGATTTGGTGAGGAAGGCAAAAGAAAGAAAGGTCTGTGGAGTGCTGTTACGGCTGCTGCAAAGTCCTGGTCTCTGGGGATTCCGGTAAGGTGGTTTTATGTATATTCTTCTTCTAGGTTTTCGAGAACATAGCAGCTTAATTATCCTAGTTTTCCCTGAATTGCTGTTGATATTAAATAGAGGATTGATAGTATTTGTGCTGTATTTGATGACTGTTGTGGAAATTTAAGTTACTCTCAGAAGTTATGTCTCTCGATTTCTTGATAATGTCTGTCTGAAAAGTAGAGTAAAATTGTTATTTTCTAAAAGTGGGATTGTGACTTCTCTTTTCATTTTTAGAGTCACATCTGTGGTTGTCCCTAAATTATATGTTTCTTCATTTTGATCAGAACTCATTGTAGTTAAACCTTTGACCCTTAATCTGAAGACTTAGTAGGATTATTCGAGGACAGAATTTCACTATGTAGACTTGTTTGAATCTGATTTTTCATACAATTGGGATACATGATTCAACTTTAACAATTAGGTGTATGAGATGACAATTGAGAAAGGTGATGCATCTCAAATTGCAAACTATAAGTAATTAACCAACAAGACTAACCCACATGTGGACGGGGCATTGCACAACCCAAAAGGCATTATGAGGTACTCGTAGTGCCCGTGATGTGTACGAAATGCTGTTTTATGGATATCCTTCTCCGCCAACCGAATTTGATGATAGCCCGCACGTAAATCTAGCTTGGAGAAGTAACGTGCTCCACCCAATTCATCAAGCATGTCGTCTATGGTGGGAATTGGAAAGCGATCCTTAACGGTGGCTGCATTCAACGCCCGGTAGTCGGTGCAAAATCTCCACGTTCAATCTTTCTTCTTGACTAATAGTACGGGTGAAGAAAAGGGACTTGAGCTAGGTCGGATAAACCCCTTTTCTAACATCTCTTTCACTTGCCCGTTCAATTTCCTCCTTCTGAAAGTGCGCGTACTAGTACGGATGAACATTGACGGGTTGTGATATTAGGGTTATATGTGAAAGTATGTTTTTACTTTGTATAACAGACTGAATTTTGAGCTTATTTATTGAGAATAAATCTTTCATCATTGTTGCTTTAAATATGAATGAGTGTTAATTATTTATTGCAAACCGTTCAATATTAGTACGAATTACATTATAGTTAATGCGGTGATACCAGATCACAGAAGATCACATTAGCAGTACCCTGTAAATAAGTACATATTCACAACTTAGATGGAATTGAACACTCCATTGATAGAGGTTGATGTGTAAGGCTCGGATTGACTTGTGTTGACCAAAAGATTACACTAGTGCATAATGATGCGTTGAAGCGGACCTACAGAGAGGGTAAATTCTTCCGTACTGACTTACGGGATGAAGAATTAGACCTCAGTGGTTGTTGATTTCTTAATCTCTATCCCTTAAATAGGATTGTGTGTAATTAATATATATTGATTTGATCTATGTTGGGTAGAGAATCAAAGAGCGATTAGATACTTTGTATTTTTGGCAATATTATTGTTACATGACAAATGCTAAGATTTAATACAGAGAAACGTGTGTAAGGAAAGTCTTATTTGATTTGTCCCCTTGGTGGGCTCAGAAGTTTTATCATACCAAATCTTTCAAGTGGATTAATTTCCGGTATGGATAATAATGTTGAGTTATCCTTACTCCAAGGAAAATATAGTAATTAATATATAGTTTTGCAGTGGCTTAATTAATTAATAGACTAAATAATCTTAAACACGGGAAATAATAACCGAGACTCATATTATTGTAATATGAGTTAAGATGGATTATGTAATATTAATTTTATAGTGGAATAAATTAATATTAATGGGCTGAGTAATAATGTGGCTCAATATTATAATTTAGAGCCCATTGAGAGGTCCAATTTTAATTCTCCTAAAGGCCCCTCAAGTAGTCCAATATAAGTCCATTAACAAAAAGGTGATTATAATAAAAGAAAAATATTGTTGCTTATTTATTCAAAATGTTCAAAAAATATATATGAAAGAAAAGAAAGATTTTCTTGAAAAGATTTTATGGAAAGAAGATAAGTATTCTTGGAATACAAGATTATCTCATAAATTCAAAAATCTTTGACTTAGTCTTTTATACATGGAATTTTCAAAAATATTAAGGAGAAAATTAGGGGAGTTTTTTTTTTGTGGGAAGTTATTTATGAAAAATAGAATATACACAACTCATAAGTTGTTTTTTTCGGAAAAATATCAGTGTCGACGAAATTTGAAACGTCGGCAGAAACTGATTTTTTTTTAAAATTCAGTGTGTGTGCAACAAATATTTTCTTTTCCTTGAGTGTTAAATTGTTCGTGAGGATTTTCCACCGGATCAATGAGCAAGGACTTAGGAATACTTGAGAAGGTGTTTGGGTTGGTTTGTTGAAAGCTTGTTCCTACATCTCTCTCAACGGTTGTCTCTCCGAGGGTAAGATTCGTGTAAACTCCTAGACTCCGCATATGTAGGATTTTACGTGAATTGATTTGTACGCATGTATGTTGTTGGTGATTATTATTTGAATTAATATGATTAATTCATGCTAGTAATAATTGTTTATTTAAATTTGTATTTAAAGTTCATCGCGAATAGATTCGGGAAAAACGTTCCCCAACATGTGATTCGTCCTTCAATGGAATATAATGGTCGAAGGCTCTCTTAGGCTGTAGGCTTTGTTGTTCCTCCAAAACCACCCTATACTCTTGTGCTATCTCTGTTATCTCGTCGGGTACCTTATCATCTTCACTTGTGGCCTTCGCTCCAATGTCTTTGACTCGCACGACATAACATTGACCCCCATTTTTCCACATTCGTTCAATACTCTTCAGTTGAATGAGAAACGTGCTGATAATGTTCTTGATTTAATACATTATTATTTGTGGGGTCCTGCACCCATTTCTACTGTTGAAGGTTTTCATTGTTGCCTTTGTGGATGAATTTTCTCGGTTTTCATGGATTACCCGTTACGTGCAAAATCTGAGTTCTATGATATTCTGGTCTGATTTCATACCTTTGTTTGCACTCAATTTTCTTGAAAAATCAAGGTCTTTCAAAGTGATAGGGGAATTGAATTTGTGAATACTAAAGTCCGTGATTTTATGAACCTGAATGGTATGCTTCATCGTTTGTCTTTTCCTTACACGCCATAGCAAAATGGTAGGGTTGAACGTAAACATCGTCACATATCTGAAACTGGCTTATCTATGATGTTTCATGCTCATGCTCCTGCTTCTCTTTGGTTTGATGCTTTTGCAGCAGCTGTTTTTGTGATCAACAGGCTTCCCTCTTCGGTTTTGCATGCCTCTTCTCCGTTCCAGTTATTGTATGGTTATGCTCTGAATTATGCAAACTTCAAACCATTCGGTTGTCGTGTGTATCCGTACCTTCAGGACTATGCTGCTAATAAGTTGGAGCCTCGTAGTCATCCATGCATTTTTCTTGGTTACAGTAGCATTTACAAAGGATTTCGTTTCTTTGATCCAGAATCCTCTCGGGTTTTCACTACTCGTCATGCTCAATTTGACGAACAGTGCTTTTAGTTCTCTCGATCTCCGTCCGC
Source organism: Stenogyne calaminthoides (assembly GCA_037126765.1). NCBI lineage: Eukaryota > Viridiplantae > Streptophyta > Magnoliopsida > Lamiales > Lamiaceae > Stenogyne > Stenogyne calaminthoides. The sequence continues at coordinate 956,752 of JBBCBC010000029.1, read as the reverse complement.
CACTCGAGTTTAGGACCTTAACATTACCACATTTCTAGATGCATCCGGAGGGCCCAGCCTTGCACTGGCCCCTGCCGAGCCTAGTTGTGTGCCTATCGAGCCCTTGCGCTCCATGCCCTTACATATGCCCATCTTGGATGATCCTGCTGAGAACATGCCGGTACATGTGCTCGTCCAGTCGGTCGCGTGCAATGTCCTGGCCCTACCAGTAGTCCATGTCAACAATTATGCCTCCCGCCCAAGCGCCTACCTTGGCTCCAGTCATTGCCGAGCCAGACCCTCTTGCCGCACCCCCAATCGGGCCCCAGCCCCATCCAATGATCACTCGGGCACGTGCCGGTGTCTTCAAGCCCCATTACCCAGTCGATCTGGCTTCTACGACTCTCTTACCAGCCCTTGTTGGAATTTCTGAGCATCATGGTTTCAAGTCTACTGCCAAGCATCCTGAATGGCTCGCTGCTATGCCGGAAGAAATTGATGCCCTGCGTTCTAATCACACATGGGACTTGGTGCCTCGTCCTTCTGGTACTAATATAGTTGGTTCGAAATGGGTTTTTTGTATGAAGTTTCTTGCAGATGGGTCAATTGACCGTCATAAAGCTCATCTTGCTGCTCAGGGTTGTTAAAGTTGCCACTATCCGTATCATTCTGACTCTTTTAGTTCAGCATAGTTGGCCCCTTCATCAGCTTGATGTTAACCACCAGGATTTGTGGATCCTCGATTTCCCGATCATGTATGTCGTCTGAAGAAAGCTCTATATGGCCTACGTCAAGCACCCCTTGCTTGGTTTCAGAGATTTAGTTTGTACCTCACCAACATTGGCTTTCTTCAAAGTCGTTGTGATTCTTCCCTATTTCATTTTCATCGAGGTACATCTATCATTTATATGTTATCTTATGTGGATGATATTATTGTCACAGGGAATGATAGCTCGTTATTGCAAAATTTCATCTCTCGTACGCATCAAGAATTTGCTATAAAGGACCTTGGATGTCTCAATTACTTTCTTGGGCTTGAAGTTTCCTACTTCCGATGGCTTATTTGTTGGTCAAGCCAAATATGCACACAACATTCTTGAGCGTGCTGAGTTGTTGGATTTTAAGCCTTTTTCCACCCCTTTGGCAGCAGGGGAGTCCTTTGTCAGTGATGGTTCTCCATTCCGTGATCCCACCTTATACAGATCTCTTGTTGGGGCTCTTCAGTATCTGACCATCACTCGTCCAGATCTCTCTTATGCAGTTAGCTCAGTAAGTCAATTCCTTCATTCGCCTACTGATGATCATTTTTTGGCTGTGAAACGTATTCTTCGTTATGTCAAGGGCACTTTGCACTTTGGTCTTTCATTTACCAAGCATCCTGACTCTGCTATCTTGGGCTATTCCAATGCTGATTGGGCTCGTTGCACTGAGACATATCGTATGACTTATGGGTATTCCATCTTTCTTGGGGGAAATCTTATTTCTTAGAGTGCCAAGAAACAACCTACTGTAGCTCGTTCCAGCTGTGTATCTGAGTATCGTGATTTGGCTAACGCAGTAGCCGAATTGGTTTGGGTCACAAATCTTCTTCATGAGCTCCAGTCGCTTCCTTCGTCTCGACCTACTCTTTTGTTTGAAACAAGAGTGCTATCTTCTTCAGTCAAAATCCTGTAGCTCATAAACGAGCTAAGCACATTGATCTGGATTATCATTTTGTTCATGAGCTCGTCTCTTCGGGAAAGTTGGCCACAAGTTTCGTTCCTTCTCATCTCCAGCTTGCTGACATTTTCACAAAGAGTCTCCCTCGTCCGGCCTTTGAGTTTCTACGTTCCAAGTTTTTTGTACGTCTTCACCCCCCGCAACGCTTGACGGGGGTAATAGAGATAATGATTGACCAAATCTTGTAATTATTGTATTTATTTCTTTCCATGTATATCTCCCGTAGATTGTGGATAGTTTGTTGTAAACTTGTAATCCTCTCTTATTAATAACATATTTCCCCATCACCAATTCAACGGTGATTAATTCATCGTTCTCACAATTTTTCACTTATGCCCGGGTACGAACTTCTCGTCTCACGTCTCCTTTGCATCTCATCCCATGACAGCCATTTGACGCCCAGTGGTCCTAGCCTAGTGGTTGCCCCCGCGTTCCCGGTTGCACTGACCCCACTACTGTGATAATCGTTAGGGTTCACTCATGTTTTACGGTGGATTCGGGCGCACTGGATCATCGTCTAGGCGTTCTTTGACCAATTCTTGATAGGTTTTGGGCCGATAAACCCTTACTTCTATGATGAATCCCATGATGAATTTCGAGTGCCTTCTCCGGCTAATCTCGCACTCTACTAGTGATGCGCTCGAACTCTTTTTGGTACTCGCGTAAGGTGTCGGTTTGCTTGATGTGAGATAATGCCTCATCGTAATCGGTATAATCGGAAGGCCCAGATCTCGTGGGAATATTTTTTTTCAGGACTGTAACTTTAGGGGGTGGCAAAAGTAGGACTGTAATTTTTCGAGCTGGCAAAAGTAGGACCGTAACTTTTAAATGTAGTAAAACTAGGCCCGTAACTTTTTAAAATAGCAATTTCAGGCGAAATTAAGCCCTGAATTGCCCTCTTTGGTCTCAAATCGCACACATGAAAACTCTTACTAATAAATATATTTTTTAACTACGATCAGGAAGAACACGACACTTTCTACCAATGAAACCAGAATGGGGCAATTCCAAACTCATGTCCAGGAAAGTTTTGATGGATCCATCAAATGGAATCCTAATGAACAATAATGGTGTGTTTAGTGTGGGATTTAAATCAAAATGGTCCCGTAACTTTGCACTTTTATTGAAAAGGTCCCGTATATATCACATGTTTCAGTTTAGTCCCTGTATGTTTTCAATTTGTGCCGATTTAGTCCCAAATCGCCGGAGACCGGTCAAACTACCCCAAAACGACGTCGTTTTTGGGGCGTGTTATACACGCGCCCCTAATTTTGATCGGGAAACACTGTATCACGCACTGATTTAGTCCCAAATTAGGGGCGCGTGTATCACACGCGCCAAAAACGACGTCGTTTTTGGCTGGTTTGACCGGTCTCCGGCGATTTGGGACTAAATCGGCACAAATTGGAAACATACGGGACTAAATTGAAACAAGTGATATATATGGGACCTTTTCAATAAAGGTGCAAAGATACGGGACCTTTTTGATTTAAATCCCGTTTAGTGTTGAAGTATTTATCATACAAAAGTCAATAGTGTTTGAATGTCTATCATCAAGAATGCGACCGTTTCATACAAGTGTGAATGGAAAATTTCAAACTTCTCCAAATTAGGAGAAGTTTGGACTTCTGAACAATTTATTGTGGGTGGCTTTAACTGGTTTGTATCCCCTTTAACTTACAACGCCCATCTTCTTTCCAATATATGCCATTTGAAATATTATTTTAAACCTTGTCATGTACATTTCAATGAAATATTGAAGGCATTTTGAAACTCGAGATTTATGGTAAGCACTACGTTGGATTTTCCTTTTTACTGGAAATAATATTTATTTAGGACAGTAACTTAGAGGGGGTTGTGTTTTAAGAACAATAATTTTACAGGCTTGGAAATGTGGGACAATATGTTTTAAAATTTATAAATATAGGACAATATGTTTTAAAATCTGTAGATATAGGACAATATATATTTTAAAATTTATAAATATAGGACAGTTTTTAGCCCAAATAAGCCCAAATCTCATGTGACATTTCAACCCAAATATAGGCTCGATTATCCTACATTTACATATTTTAAAACATATTGTCCTTGTTAAAACATATTGTTCTACCTTTCCAAGTCAATGAAATTATTATCCTTAAAACATACCTAAAATACTGTCCTTCAAAAATAATTTTCCCCTTTTTTACTGATCTAAATTTTCTCTTTAAATATTAGGGAGGTTTCTCTGCATCCTAAAGGAAAGAAGGATCTGGATAAAGGCTGCCATCTCGCAGTCTTTCTTCGCTTGATTGAATCCGAAAAAGTAAAGGCGTGGTTTTCCATATGCATCAAAGACCTGATCAATAATACTAGTCTTGTGAAAAAAAACAAGTAAGTGTATGAACAGAATATTATATAAAAAAAGGTTAGTTACATATTTGCATTTTCAATTTTTCATCTTAATCTACATTTTCAATTTTTCAATATCTTAATCTATACTACCGTGTTGCATTTCTTGAATGCAATTCTTCGACTATTTATTTACTCAATTTTTATATTCTCCCAAAACTAGATTTATGGCCTTAAGCAATGGCCGGTGTTATATAATTCTGTCTGCTTCTTCATTATCTTTTATTTGGTCGTTTTCTTGAAAAAAGACGTACTCAAAACTAATTTAAAAGTTAGGGGCCTAAAATTATGGGCAATTAGGGCTTAATTTGACTTGAAATTGCTATTTTAAAAAGTTACGGACCTAATTTTACTACATTTTAAAATTATGGTCCTACTTTTGACAGCTCGAAAAGTTACAGTCCTAGCTACTTTTGTCACCCCCTAAAGTTATTGTCCTGAAAAAAAATTCCGAACTTGTATTATTTTTTATTTTAATTCACTAATGTTGTAGTCGGATTTGATCTAACGTACCAACAATCACTCAAAAAGCAACAATAGTAAACAATAGTATATGAATGCAAAGAAAAGGAACGAGATTTGGTGACCGTTTCGTCTGATAAGACTACGTCCGGGGACAGTACCAAGCCAGGAATTTCACTATAATATCTGCCTATTCTCTAAGATTTCAGTCCCTCTACAATGAGCCTCTTTAGAGATATTTATAGAGTATAAACTAGGGTTTCAGCCATCATGGGCCCAACCCTGCAGCCTCCTAGGGTTTCTTCCTGCTTTGGAAGGTAACTCCCGAGTTTATCGGCTACGACCGCGTTGCCCGATATTCTTGCCATGCCTGGACCCGTAGAATTCGCTCTTTGGGATTCTTCGGATCTCATCCATGTTTATCTCTTGTCTTCTGATAGTCGCTATGAACTGGTCGCCAGGACTACCCGTTATGGGTTAGCCGCCATAGGATGGTCACCCTGCCGGTCTAGTCGCCCGGGTAGCTCCTTGTAGGACTACACCTCCCTTACTTCTCCGTTGGTCACCATACTACCAAGGGATAGTCGCCCAATTATTATGGGTCACAACAATTGCCCCCCAGGTCGCCAGCGAGGTAATCGCTGGTCGCTCTAGTCATATCTTCACCCGACTCCCGAGGCCTGGAGGTGGTCGCTCTGCCTCCTCGATAAACTAAACCATCACCTCGGGCACGCACACCGAGTGACGTTATCCTGCAGGGTCATGAAGGCGCGTGGCCATCACGTGCTCCGCTTTACCGAGGGATTTTTTGCAAGTTGGTCCTCATCCGCCAGATAATTCTCATTTGGGTCCCCGCCTCTGCTTATAAATAGGAACCTCCTTTCTTCATCCTTTCTTCTTCGTCTACACTATTCCTTTGAGCGATTTTCTGAATTCTATCGGTCCCCATTCTTTGCTGTGCTACCCCTGTTTTCTTTGGTAAGTACATTAGTCGTCGCCTCTCTTTTCTTTTCCTTCCCATTGTGCGAGTAATGTCCGGTGTTCAAGAGGATAGGGGTGAAACCTCATTTCCTGTTAGGGAGGTTTTCTCCGCCGGGACCTCCAGCGGCGGCGGAGTTTCGGGTGATTTGGGCACCCCGCGGGGAATTCGCCCATGGATTATGACGTGTACGGGTCCCTTGCGGACCTCGGCACCCTAACCCCTGAGTAGGCTCGATCGGGGCGGTTGTCCCAGTTCATGGCAAATCCCCCGAACCCTCCGTTCGTCGAGACCGAGATCACCTGGATTTTTTTTATTACCGGGCTTATCGGGCTCGGAAAATCGTCGGCCGCTCCGACCTGAAATTCATCGGGTGACCACATCTAAATTTTACATTAACGACGATAAATATGCCTCTGTGATGACCTAAGCTGAGCTCGATGCCACTCATTGTGAATACGAGACTCCCAACGATGTGTATTTTTATTGTCTGGATCATTTAGAGAGGGTCGACCAACCCCCGGAGGGAATGGTCGCTATTCACAAGGCGGTGATGGATGCGGGCCTCCGTTTTCCCTTGCATCCGGCGATTTCTCACTTGTTGGCCGCTTGGAATCTTGCCCCGGCCCAGATTACCCCTAATGGGTGGAGCTATCTCCTAACTACGCTAACTGTGGTCGGCCAGGCCGGTATTTATCGACTGCCCACGCCCATGGAGGTGAACTTTTACTGGTCGGTGGTCGCCCAGTATGGTCAAGAGGGGCATTATGCTTTGAAAAATTGTCCTGGTCGCCGGATCGTATGGGGTATCTTTAACAAGGTCAAAAACTGGCACTCTCGATGGTGGCTTGTGGGAGGGGCGTGGCAGAGTACCCCTCCAGGGTCTATCTCGGAGATTCGCATGCCCACTGATTTCTAGGAGCGGGCTCCTCGTAAGACCCCACTTTGAAGGTATATTGAACACGTCTGTCACTAATCTAATTTCCTTTTTCTTTTGCAGGTTTGCTTGTTGTCGATGAACATCAGTTGAACTGGGACTTCGAGGCGGCTCACCGGATAGTTTTTTATTACCCTTGGGATCTTCATCGTGTCGAGCTTTCAACTCTTCCTCCGGCGGTTGTGGGGAGGCTTACAAACATATCCTCACGAAACTGGTCACCTTCGTGAGTTTTCTTCTTGTGATTGATCTCCTAATCGTAGGTAATCTATCTTTGAATTGTGGTCTCTCTTTATAGCCCATCATATCCCCGTACAGGCGACTATTCACTGCTGAGCAGATGGCCTCTAATCGAAATCCCGCTCTCAATTTTTCTCGAACTGGGTCCTCGGCGCGGCCACAGCCTCCTTCCCGAGGGGGTGGTGCCCTGGGAGCCGGGGGCTCTTCCCGGGCTGACCGCTCGAAAGATAAGCGGAAGGCCAAAGAGGGGCGGGAGGATGCTCGCTCGGCTCGGTCAGAAGGCTCCCCTAGTCGAAAACGTCCTCACAGGGGCGACCGCTCCCCTCGTGCCTCTGTCGGGGGGGATGCTCCCATGAGCCACTCCTCATTTGCTTCGCCCCTACTGGCCGGCGCCGCCTCCTCCTTTGGCCAATTCTCTGATGATCGGACTTTCGTAGGGTTCGACATCGACCGTTCTGGGGCGTGAGTGATCTGACTTGCTGCTTTCTTTATTTTCCTTTTGTCTTGGATGTAAACTTTTTCTAAGCTGGTTGGTTCTTTTGTAGTTTCGTGAACTTTCCTCCCCCATTGCCGACTATATCCGCTCAAGGATGCCTCCCATCGTCGGTGTTTCGAATGAGTGGCCGAGATACATGCATCGTTCCAATCGAGATGTGCCCTAATGCTGATCCATGGATGACCATCATGCTGCCTCGTCGAACACGAAGGAGAACAATCTCTACACCGCACAAATCTACTCCCAAAAGGCGGCCACGTTCCTTGAGCGGGTTGTGGAGCAAAACGACCAGGACTTGGAGGCCTCTTGCTCGGCCCTCAACGAGCAGAAGAAGAAGCTGGAGGAGGCGGCTGTGACCTCGTCCCGGATGGAGGTGGAGCTAAAGGCTGCTCAGGAGAGGTCGGCGGAGTTGGCCCTGTAGGTGGTGGATGTGACCGCCAAACGGCGCAGCAAGGCTGAAACCCATCGCCTAGAGTTGGCGACTTTAAAAGGCCAAGTCAGCGAGCTTACTCGTCAATTATCTGAGGCCCACGCCCTGTCGGTTGATTACGAGGCTCACGTTGAGGACCTCGAATTTCAGATGTCGAAAAATGCCTCCCTTCGGGCCGCCGACGACGCCGCGCTGGGGATCTTCTCCTACATTAGTACTTATGCGGATGTCTGCTGACGCTTCCATGCTGGTGGAGGATTTTAAAGCCTTTGTCGCCGAGTGCCCGCCAGAGGTCGATGTGGTGCTGCCGGTGGCAGATTTGGCCGATTTTGGAGTCGATATGTTCTTTTTGGCCCCGGCGAGCAGGCTAATGAGGCCCGGTGTGGCCGCCGATCCCAGGGGTTCCCCTGGGCAAGTTTCTGTTGGCCCTGTTGTGGCACCCGTACCCCCGGTCGATGCGGCGAGTGATGGTGGCACGACGATGGTTGGCCCAAGCGGAGAGACGATTGGGACTGGAGAGCAGGTGGTCGACCAGGTTGTGGTCGAGCGAGGAGATAGGTCTATGGACGATGTTTAGTGCCTCCCCTTCTGTACAGGTTTATGTAGGGCGTCTGCGAACCCCTTTGTTTTGAATGTTTCTCTCTTTATTTGTGTTTATGTTTTGTACGGCCCTCCGAGGTCCTCTTTTGTATCCGGCCTTTGTGCCCTTTTGCCTATATAATGAATCTTTGAGTTCCTTGCTATCTTCGGACGTACAACACGTACTATTTATTGAACAGTTATGCAGTAAATATATGTAACATTCAATGATATTTAAAACATCAATGATAAATAATTTATTTAAGTAAATAAGACAGAAATTCAGTATAACCCCAACACCCCATCCCTAGTATGGCCCTGATCTTTATTGGGTTTGCCTCAATACCTCATTTGCTGACTAGATGGCCGAGGAATTTCCCGATTCTACGCCAAAATTGCATTTCTTTGGGTTAAGTCTCATGTTGAACTTTCTCAAGACGACAAAGGTTGCGAGATCGGCTGGATGGTCTTCTTTCTTTAAACTTTTGATGACTATGTCGTCGACATATACTTCCATGGACTTTCCAATTTCTTCTGTGAACATATGGTTAACTAGTCTCTGGTATGTGGCCCCGGCATTTTTGAGGCCAAACAACATCCTTTTCCAGTAGTACATGTTTTTCTCGGTGAGGAAGGGGGTGTGTTGTTGATCGTCCTTATGCATGGCGATTTGATGGTAGCCCGCAAAAGCATCCATGAAAGACATCATTTCGTGCCCAGCCGTGTTGTCGATCAGGTGGTCGATATGCAGCATAGGAAAAAAGTCTTTGGGACATGCCTCGTTCAGGTCAGTGAAGTCGACGCATAGTCTCCATGTCATGTTCCTTTTTACCAGTACGGCATTTGACACCCACTAGGGTTGGTCGGCCTGCTCAATTAGGTCGTTGTCGAGCAGCTTCTTTACTTCCTCGGCTAACGCTGCGTATTTTTCCGGCCCGAATTTCCTTCTTTTATGTGCGACCGGTTTTTTGTTGGGGTCAATGTTTAGCTGATGGCAGGCGACATCAGGGTCGATGCCTACCATGTCCTTGTAGGACCAGGCGAATACGTCCAGGTTTTCTTTGAGGAAGTTGACCAGTCGTGCCCTCAGCTCTAGCAAGATCTTAGAACCGACTATGACTTCCGATCTTGTCGGGTGGGGTCCATTTGAATTTTCTCTAGTTCTTCATCCGGGGTTGCTCGTGGTTGATCCCCTCTTGGGTCGTCGATGGTCCCCTGGATGATGAATTCACTTGGTTCTAGTCTGAGCCTCGGTTCTAAATCCTCGTTTATTTGTTTATTATGGTCGATTTCCATTTGGCTACTTTGATAGATTATGTCTTTTTGCATGCTATAGTTGAAATGAGACCGGATATAAATTGATCATCCTCTTACATCAAGCTGATCGCCCTTAACGGTACCGACCACCCCATCTGAAGTGGGGAATTTTACACAAAAATAGTAGGCGGAGGACGCAGCCTCGAATTCATGCTCAAACGGCTTGCCGAGGAAACCATTAAAGGTCGACGGCAGGCCGATTACAAGGAAGTCACATAGTTTTGTGGCCCTAATGGCCCTATCTATGGTGGAGACAAGTTCTACCGCCAGGCGGATGATCCCATGGGGATTTAAGGTGGCATCGTCGAAGCCTCTTACCAGGTGCTCGGCCTCTTACTCGGCCCTCGACGAGCAGAAGAAGAAGCTGGAGGAGGCGGCTGCGACCCCGTCCCGGATGGAGGTGGAGCTAAAGGCTGCTCAGGAGAGGTCGGCGGAGTTGGCTCTACAGGTGGTAGATGTGACCGCCAAACGGCGCAGCGAGGCTGAAACCCATCGCCTCGAGTTGGCGACTTTGAAAGGCCAAGTCGACGAGCTTACTCGTCAGTTATCTGAGGCCCTCGCCCTGTTGGTTGATTATGAGGCTCGCGTTGAGGACCTCGAATTTCAGATGTCGAAAAATGCCTCCCTTCGGGCCGCCGACGATGCCGCGCTGGGGATCTTCTCCTACATTAGCGCTTACGCGGATGTCTGCTGACGCTTCCATGCTGGTGGAGGATTTTAAATCCTTTGTCGCTGAGTGCCCGCCGGAGGTCGATGTGGTGCTGCCGGTGGCAGATTTTGCCGATTTTGGCATCGATCTGTTCTTTTTGGCCCCGACGAGCAGGCTGACGAGGCCCGGTGTGGCAGCCAATCCTAGGGGTTCCCCTGGGCAAGTTTCTGTTGGCCCTGTTGTGGCGCCCGTACCCCCGGTCGATGCGGCGAGTGAAGGTGGCACGGCGATGGTTGGGACTGGAGAGCAGGTGGTCGACCAGGTTGTGGTCGAGCGAGGAGATAGGTCTGGGGACGATGCTTAGTGCCTCCCCTTCTGTACAGGTTTATGTAGGGCGTCTGCGAACCCCTTTGTTTTGAATGTTTCTCTCTTTTTTTGTGTTTATGTCTAGTACGGCCCTCCGAGGTCCTCTTTTGTATCCGGCCTTTGTGCCCTTTTGCCTATATAATGAATCTTTGCGTTCCTTGCTACGTATTTGTATGTTTATCATGCATGTTCGGACATACACCGGCGGTTATAAGTCTTGCCTGTGTCCTAATCGTCGTTTGATTATGGTGCGATGTATCCGGACTATGTTTTGGTCGTCTTACTTTATGCGACTTGTCTAAACTTTTGGCTTAGTCGTGTTACGGTGCTTGTCTTTAGGGAGGTCATTTTGTTTGGCTGGTAGCCGATGCGACTACCTCCATCGACGTGAGTTCCGAGTGATGCTATCCGTCATAGGTGGTCGACTTACGCGTTCTGTAATTACCCTTTTGACTTGACTCTGTCGATTGGGATATGATTCCCGACCGACTTACTTTGAAACGTACAAGGTGTAAGTGAAATTCAAAGAACATAGTTTATTGTAAGATGTTTCTCTTGACATTGATAAGCTAACTATTACGACGTAGCGATAAGTAAAAAACTAGCAAACTATTGGTTGTTTCCTATTGGTAGTATTTATTCATGTGGGCCGCGTTCCAAGGGTATTGAGCCGGTGTACCATCCGGGTCCTCGATTTCGTATGCTCCGTTTGTCAAACATTTGGATATCCTGAATGGGCCTTCCCAGGTGGGGCCAAAAACTCCCTTAGGCACTCCTAGTACCTTTTTCAAGACGAGGTCGCCTTTCTTAAACTGTTGGAGTTTAACCTTTGAGTTGTAATATCTTTCAGCCTGTCATTTTTAGCTAGCATTCTTTAAGTTAGCTTCCATTCTTCTTTCTTCCAGTAGGTCTAAGCTAGTCGTCATTGCCATGTCGTTGTCATTTGAGACTCCGTTGTTTGTTCGGTGGCTGGGTATGATGACCTCTACGGGGATTACCGCCTCCGTTCCGAAAGCTAGGGAGTAGGGTGTTTCTCCAGTGGAGGTCCTGTAGGCTGTTCTGTATGACCATAGTACTTCGGGTAGTTCGCTTGCCCATCTGCCCTTCCCCCCTTTGAGTTGCGCTTTTAGTGTGTGCTTGATGATCTTGTTTATTGCCTCGACCTGTCCGTTAGATTGTGGGTAGTAGGGGATGGAGAAGATTTTTGCTATCTTACTTTTTCTGAAGAAGGTGTCGACTTTAAAGTCGTAGAACTGCATTCCATTATCGGTCACGATTGCTTGGGGGAGGCTGAAACGGCAAATGATTTTTCTCCAGATGAATCTTATCACGTTGTCCTGATCTATTGTTGTGAGGGCTTCTGCCTCAGGCCACTTGGTGAAGTAGTCTACCATGATGAGAGCAAAACGTACTTTCCCCGGGGCAGTTGGTAGGGGCCCGATAATGTCGATTCCCCATTTTGCGAAGGGCCATGGACTCAGAACACTGGTAAGCTCCTCTGGGGACACTTTGATGGAGGGGACAAAAATCTGGCATCGATGGCATGATTTCGCATAGTTGAGGACGTCCCTCTTCAGCATTGGCCAGAAGTATCCTTGTCATATGGCTTTGTGGGCCAAGGATTGGCCCACCGTGTGATTTCCACAGATGCCTTCGTGGATTTCCCTTAGGATGGTTCGTCATTCTTCCCCGTTCACGCATTTGAGTAGCAGGATGCTAACGCCTCATTTGTATAAGTTATCGTCAATCATCGTGTATCTTGCCGCTCTCATTTGCAGTTGTCGGGCTTCGACTCTGTTGTTGGGCAGATGTCCAGTTTTCAGATATTCGATTATCGGTGTCCTCCAGTAGTCGTGGTCAATTTCCACCGAGTCGGCAAGGGCGACTAGGACGAGAGCGGTGGATGGGAAGGCTAGTTTTGTGATGGTCACCTCCCTCATATCCGTCGGTCCTTTGGATGTCGCTAGCCTGGCCAGTGAGACAACTTGTGAGTTCGCGTTTCGGGGTATTAGTTCTACATAGATCTGGTCGAAATTCTCGAGCAGGCTCCTCACGACTTCTTAGTATGCGGTCACCCGGTTGCATCGGGCCTCATATTCCCCTGACACTTGGCACGCGACCAGTTGTGAGTCGGTGTGTATTTTCAGTCTTCTCACTCCCATGGCCATCTCCATTTGGAGTCCTCCAATGAGGGCTTCATACTCTGCCTCATTATTGGTCGCCTGAAATCCGAATGTGATGGCTGTTTGGAAGGAGTGTCCTTCGGGGCAAGTCAGGACTATGCTTGCCCCGGCTCGAGTTTGGGTGACGGATCCATCCACGTAGAGCTCCCAGGATGGCCCCATCGGAGTGTTCGATGTGGTCGCTGGGAATGTAAGCTCCACTACGAAATCGGCCAGGGCTTGAGCCTTGATCGCCATCCGCGGGGCGTATGTGACACCGAATTGTCCGATCTTGATCGCCCATTTCATACATCGTCCAGCTGTGTCAGGGCGGTGTAATGCGTTTCTGAGGGGGAGGGAGGTCAGCACTTCTACTTGGTGATAAAAAAAGTAGGGCCGGAGTTTCCTCACACTCATTATCAGGGCGTAGGCTAATTTTTCAAGAGGCGGGTATCTTCATTCGGTTTCGTTGAGTACTTGGCTTACGTAATAGAATGGCAGGTTGTTTTGCCCCTCGATTCGTGTTAGGACCAAGTTTATGGCGGTTTCTGAAGCGGCCAGGTAGAGGAAAAGTTTCTCCCCAGGAATGGGTTTGGCCAGGATTCTTGGGTCGGCGAGATACTCCTTGATGTTGTTTAATGCCGCTTGGGCCTCTTTGGTCCATTGGAAGTCACTTTTTACCTTTTTCTGTGTGTCGATGAAAGGTTTGTTTGTCCCCCATGCGTGATACGAATCTGTTGAGGGTTGCCAAGCTTCCTGTGAGTTTTTGGACCTCCTTTGGGTTTCGTGGGCTCCCCATCCCTAGTATGGCCCTGATCTTTGTTAGGTTTGCCTCAATCCCTCGTTTGCTGACTAGATGGCCGTGGAATTTTCCCGATTCTACGCCAAAATTGCATTTCTTTGGGTTGAGTCTCATGTTGAACTTTCTCAAGACGGCAAAGGTTGTGAGATCGGCTGGATGGTCTTCTTTCTTTAAACTTTTAACGACTATGTCATCGACATATACTTCCACGGAATTTCCAATTTCTTCTGTGAACATATGGTTAACAAGTCTCTGGTATGTGGTCCCGGCATTTTTGAGGCAAAACAGCATCCTTTACCAGTAGTACATGTTTTTCTCTATGAGGAAGGAGGTGTGTTGTTGATCATCCTTATGCATGGAGATTTGATGGTAGCCCGCAAAAGCGTCCATGAAAGACATCATTTCGTGCCCAGCCGTGTTGTCGATCAAGTGGTCGATATGCGGCATAGGAAAAAAGTCTTTGGGACATGCCTCGTTCAGGTCAGTGAAGTCGACGCATAGTCTCCATATCCCGTTCCCCTTTTTGATCAGTACGGCATTTGACACCCACTGGGGTCGGTTGGCCTGCTCGATTAGGTCGTTGTTGAGCAGCTTCTTTACTTCCTCGGCTAACGCTGCGTATTTTTTTGGCCCGAATTATCTTCTTTTCTGTGCGACCAGTTTTTTGTTGGGGTCGATGTTTAGTTGATGGTAGGCGACATCAGGGTCGATGCCTACCATGTCCTTGTGGGACCAGGCGAATACGTCCAGGTTTTGTTTGAGGAAGTTGACCAGCCGTGCCCTCAGCTATGGCAAGATCTTAGAACCGACTATGACTTCCCGATCTTGTCGGGTGGGGTCCATTTGAATTTTCTCGAGTTCTTCGCCCGGGGTCGCTCGTGGTCGATCCCCTCTTGGGTCGTCGATGGTCCCCTGGATGATGAATTCGTTTGGTTCTGGTCCTAGCCTCGGTTCTAAATCCTCGTTTATTTGTTTGTTATGGTCGATTTCCATTTGGCTACTTTGATAGATTATGTCTTTTTGCATGCTATAATTGAAATGAGATCGGATATAAATTGAACATCCTCTTACATCAAGCTGATCTCCCTTAACAGTGCCAACCATCCCATCTGAAGTGGGGAATTTTACACAAAAATAGTAGGTGGAGGACGCAGCCTCGAATTCATGCTCAAACGGCCTGCCGAGGAAACCATTAAAGGTCGATGGCAGGCCGATTACAAGGAAGTCACACAGTTTTGTGGCCCTAATGGCCCTATCTATGGCGGAGACAAGTTCTACCGCCAGGCGGATGATCCAATGGGGCTTTACGGTGGCGTCGCCGAAGCCTCTTACCAGGTGCTCGCTTGGTTCGAGGTAACTGTGATAGTCGCCAAGTTCGTCAAAAGTTTTCTTGAACAGGATGTTGCAGAATGCCCCGCTACTGACCAGCAGTCGTTTGACGGTCACCCCCATGATTTTTTCCAAGATGACCAGTGGGTCGGTGTTTGGGTACACGATGCCAGCCTTGTCCTGTTCGCCGAATTGGATCCGGTTGCTCTCCATAGCGGTGGCATTTATTGGCAGGCATAGTTGTATTGTTTTGTCCATCTCCCTCACCTCTGCCTTTTGACATCTCTTTGATAGTGAAGTGGATGCGGAAAGGCCGCCTACTGCCCCTAGCGGGGACAATGTGTGGATTACCCTTTCATCGCTATTCTCGGGCATGGGGGGTGTCCGTCGACCTCCTTTCTGCTCTCCCTGCTTTTGCGCGATCTCGTTTTGCTAAGATGGCATGTTGTCGCGGTTGTGATTGTCTTTGTGTTGTGGCCGCTTCACGTGCTCGTGTATCATCCCATCTTCATAGAGCTTCCAGAGTTGCTTAAGGAGGTCGCGACACTCGCTGGTATTATGGCCGACCATCTCATGGTAATGACAATATTTCCCGGTGCTTTGCCTGTCGTCACTCTTCTTTATGGGCCAGGGTTCTCCCAGTAATCGTTTGTCTTTGATTTGTGTGAAGATGTATCTGGGGGATACTCCGAAGGCATCAACCAGTTTGACCGCCACTGGATCCTAGAAAGGCTTGAAATTGTCGGGGGTCTTATATTTTCCTGGCTTCTTACCTACCTTCGGGGGTGTCGACTTCTTTCCTTCCCCCATCCTGGCCACGAGGAGTTCCATGGTGTTGACGATGTCACTAGCACGGGTTCTGAATTCGGCGTAGGTCGTCGGGTAGTTAGCATTCACATTTCGCCAGAGCTTGGTTCCCTTTTTTAGTCCGGAGATTGCGCCCAAAAGCTTAGCCTCATCGCCCACCAGTTATCCGTCTAGGATGAGTCGGTCGACTCTTTCTAGGTACGCCCTATCCGTCTCGTCGTCACCTGTTCGGCATTTGCCAATCATTGTTTTCCCGCAGGCCTGGGTGCCATGGCCCCGAAATGTCCCATGAAAAGCCATTCCAGTTGTTCGAAGGGAGGTCACCACACAAAACTAGCCTTCCCATACACCAAGCCACGTCCTGAGAACAAAAGGCGTTGAACCCATTGGAAATATTCGATGGAAATCGACCACGACCACTGGAGGACACCGATAATCAAATATCTGAAAACTGGACATCTGCCCAACAACAAAGTCGAAGCCCGGGAACTGCAAATGAGAGCTGCAAGATACACGATGATGGACGATAACTTATACAAATGAGGCTTCAGCATCCTGCTACTCAAATGCGTGACAGGGAAAGAAAGGACGAACCATCCTAAGGGAAATCCACGAAGGCATCTGTGGAAACCACACGGGGGGCCAATCCTTGGCCCACAAAGCCATCCGACAAGGATACTTCTGGCCAACGCTAAAGAGGGACGCCCTCAACTACACAAAATCATGCCACCGATGTCAGATTTTTACCCCCTCCATCAAAGTGTCCCCAGAGGAGCTTACCAGTGTTCTGAGTCCATGGCCCTTCGCAAAATGGGGAATCAACATTATCGGGCCCCTACCAACTGCCCCGGGGAAAGTACTTTTTGCTCTCGTCGTGGTAGACTACTTCACCAAGTGGGCTGAGGCAGAAGCCCTCGCAACAATCAATCAGGACAACGTGATAAGATTCATCTGGAGAAACATCATTTGTCGTTTCGACCTCCCCCAAGCAATCGTGACCGATAAGGGAAAGCAGTTCGACGGCTTTAAAGTCGACACCTTCTTCAGAAAATGGAAGATAGCAAAACTCTTCTCCACCCCCTACTACCCACAATCTAACGGACAGGTCGAGGCAATAAACAAGATCATCAAGCACACACTGAAAGCGCGACTCGAAGGGGGGAAGGGCAGATGGGCAAGCGAACTACCCGAAGTACTATGGTCATACAGAACAACCTGCAGGACCTCCACTAGAGAAACACCCTACTCCCTAGCTTTCAGAGCGGAGGCGGTAATCCCCGTAAAGGTCATCATACCCAGCCACCGAACAAACAACGGAGTCTCAAACGACAACGACATGGCAATGACGACTAGCTTAGACCTACTGGAAGAAAGAAGAATGGAAGCTAACTTAAAGAATGCTAGCTGTTGGGGAATAAATTGCACAGATCTATTCGGGGTGAATATTTAAATACAAATTTAATTCTTATAATTATTACTAGCATGAATTAATCCTATATTAATTCAAATAATAATTCAAAAACATATCATGCATATAATTAATTCACGTAAATCCTACACATGCGGAATTCTACGAGTTTACGTGAACGTACCTCTTGGGATGGCAATGATCTGGCTGATTAGACTAACCAAAAGAACTTCCCAAGTATTCCTTTAATCCTTGTTCGACTATCCGGTGGTAGGACACTTGTGAACAATTAACAAAAGGAAAATAAATTATGTTGCACCACCTTTGTGGATTTACTAATTTTTCCAGCACATGGAATTGTACTTGGGAATGAAAGAATCATCCCCTATTTATAGAGCACAAGTGGTCGAAAATTGTGGGTAAAATAATGTGGGAAAATCTTTTCTTGATCTCCAAGAAATCTTGAATATATCTCCTATATTCTTTTTCCCATAATTATAATATTCCACAAAATCTCACTTACTCTTTGTTATGGGATATTTTTGAAAATAATAGGCAAGAATCCAAGATTTGGATCTTCTTGAATTTATGAGATATTCTTGTATTTCAAGAAATACATATCTTCCATAATATCTTTTCAAGAAAATCAAGAAAATCTTTCTTGCCCTTTATCTTTCAAAAAATTCGAAATTTTCCTTATAAATAACCAAGTGGGAGATTTCTTGAATTTAATGAGATAATCTTGTATTCCAAGAATACATATCTTCATTCCATAACAAAATTCAAAGAAAATCTTTCTCCCCTTTTATCTATAAATTTTGAAAATAATTAGGAAAAATAAGCAACAATATTTATTTTATTTTAAACACATTTTTCAAGTTATTGGACTATATGTTGGGCTCTGGCGGGGGGCCTTTAGGAGAATTAAGATTGGACCTTCCAATGGATCTTGAATTATCAATATTGAGCCACAATATTATTCAAGCCCATAAATATTAATTAATCCCACTACATAATTAATATTGCACTATCCATCTTAACCCATATTACAGTCAATATGGCTCCGGTTGTTATTATTTCCGTGTTTAAGATTATCTAGCCCATTAATTAATTCAAGCCACTGAAATAGCTTTCCATTAATTAATATCTTTTGTCCTTGGTCAAGGAACGGTTCAACATTATTATCCATACTGGAAACTAATTTCACTTGCAAGATTTGGTATGATAAAGCTTATGAACCTCCCAAGGGGGCAAATCAAACAAGCGTACTTGCACACGATTCTCCGTATTAAATCTTAGCAATCACATGTGACCAATAATATTGTCCAAGATAAAAAGTATTGAATCTCGTTGATTCTCTACCCATGATAAGTCAAAGCAATAGTTACCAACCACACGTGATCCTATTTAAGGAACGAAGATTAAGAAATAACGAACCAATGAGGTCTAATTCTTCCTTGTTCAGTTCTGAAGAATTTATCCTTTTGTAGGTCCTATTCAGTGCATCAGTCATGCACTAGTGTAATCTCTTAGTCAAGACAAGCCAATCTGAGCCTTACACTTCAACCTTTCATGATGGATTGTTCATTTCCATCTAGGTCGTGAATGGCGTACTTTTAGTTACAAGGGACTGTTAATTTAATCTTCTGTGATATGGTATCACTAAATTAACTACAATGTAACATGTATGATTTATTGAACAGTTATGCAGTAAATATATGTAACATTCGATAATATTTAAAGCATCAGTGATAAACAATTTATTTCAGTAAATAAGTCCGAAATTAGGTTTTGATTATACAAAGTAAAAGCATACTTTCCAAAGATAATCCCAACAATCTCCCACTTATACTCAAAGTCTGCTTTTAAGTATACTACAAACATGTCTCGTGTAGTCTGTGACATCTAATGTCACCTACACGAACCTAATAATTTGTCCCACTTATACTCAAAGCAGATCGGGCAACGGTCTTGACACTCATTCCTTCCACATGTCTCTCGAATGTATTGAGAGGCGACCCTTTGTGAATGGATACGCTGGGTTGTCTTGAGACGCTATCTTTGCCACATATATATCTTTCTCTTAACGATTTCTCGTATAAGATGGTATTTCCTTTCAATGTGTTTGTTGGCCTTGTGGGCTCTTGGTTCCCTTGAATTTGCAAAAATCGCTTCCCAGCATTGTCACAATAAAATGATTCGCTAGGCAAATTCGAACCACATTCAAGTCCACTAGGAAGTTCTTGAGCCAAACCGCTTTTTCATTTTGCCTCAAAAGCGATTTACATATTCGGTTTCCATGGTAGAATCTGCGATGCATTTACGCTTAACGCTTTTCCATGTCACGGCTCCTTCCCCATGCAAAACACACTGGGGAGGTAGATTTTCCGGAGTCTATGTCCGATTGGAAATCCGAGTCCGTAGCCGATGGGGATTGGACTATATCGACTAATAAACCAACATTCTATCCGAAGTAGTTCTTTTCAGATACTTGAGAATGTTTTTACGTCAATCAATGTTCTTTTCCCGGGTTACATTGATATCTTGCCACCATGCCAACGGCAAAGCGGATATCCGGTCTCTTACACAAAGACATTGCATACATAAGGCTTCCGGCAAAAGCATAAGGAATGCCTCTCATGTCATCTATCTCCTTTTGCGTCTTAGGGCACATTTTCTTGGATAGATGGATTCCATGTCTGAAAGGTACGAAGCCTTTCTTGGAATCTTGCATGTTGAATCGTTTCAAAGACAAGTGTCTATGTATGAAGCTTGCGATAAGCCTATCATCATTTTTTTGCGATCTCGGTGATCTTGATCCCAAGGATGTATGCCTCCCAAGTCCTTCATATCAAACTATTTTTGAAAGCCATGCCCTTACGTCTGATAACACCTTCACATCGTTCCCGATGATCAGAATGTCATCTACGTATAGTACTAAGAATACCAATGCAGTTTCGACACACTTTTTGTACACACAACTTTCGAACTCGTTTTGATCGAACCCATAAGACTTTATAACATGATCATAACATTGGTTCCAAGCTCGGATGCTGTTTGAGTCCGTAAATGGACTTCATGAGCTTACAAACTAGGTGTTCTTGGTCTTTTTTCAATGAAGCCTTGGGGTTGTTGCATATAGATCTCTTCATCAAGACTTAGTTAAGGAAAGCCGTCTTGACATCCATTTGCCGATTTCAAAGTCAAGATCTCATTATGACAATCGATAAGAGAATCGGATGGACTTAAGCATGGCTCAAAGGCGAAAAAAGTTTCCTCATGTCGATCCCTTCTTTACGAGTATAACCTTTTCGCCACTAGTCTTGCTTTGAAGGTTTCCACCTTCCCGTCCGGTCCTCTCTTTCTCTTATACACCCACTTGCAACCAATGGGTTTGACCCCATTAAGTGGTTTCGACTAGCTCCCACACTCTGTTATGAAACATAGAACCCATTTAGGCTTTCATTGTTGTTTGCCAAGAATCTGCATCCTTGTCTTGGATTGCCTCGTCATATGTCCATGGGTGCGATCGCGTCTTGTCAAGGAATCAAGTCAGAGGACTCTCCTATTCCCATGAATCTCTTGGTTGTTTCACAACCCTCCCACTATGACGAGGTTCGGTTGTGTAAGTGTGTCATTTGGTATATCATCTTATGCGATTGGCATTGAGGTTAGCCCTTAGCTCACTTAAGGTAATCTCACTTTTGGGTCTTCTTTTCGTTCATATAGTCTTCTTCCAAAAATCTAAAGTGGGTGCTTATGACCACCTTTTGATCTTGGGACCATAGAACATACACCCTTTTTGTTCCTCGGGGTATCCCACAAACAACCTTAATTACGATCGAGGATCCAATTTTCCGGCTTCCTTGTCTAACACGTAGGCGGACACCCCAAATCCTCGTGTGTCTCAAACCAAAGGCTTGCATACATCCACAATTCTTTGGGAGTTTTGGGAACCGATTTGGATGGCACCAAGTTGAGAGAATGTAAGCCGTTGTTTCCAAGGCATGACCCCAGAGGGGGAATGACTTGGGAAGATCCGATAACTCATCATAGATCTAACCATTTCCAAAGAGTTATGTTTCTTCGCTCAAAACGCAACCCCATTTTGTTGAGGGGTTAAGGTGCGATGAGTGGGATGCAATCCCTTCATCAGATAAGTAGTTCAAAAACTCATTGCTGAGGTATTCGCCTCCACGATCGAATCATAGAGACTTGATACGTTTTTCTCTATGATTCTCTGCTTGAGCCTTAAATTCTTTGAATTTCTCAAAGGTCTCAGATTTATGCTTCATAAGGAAAATATAACTGTACCTTGAGTAATCATCATTAAAAGTGACAAAATACTCATAACCTCCTCTTGCTTTGGTTTACATTGGACCACATACATCTGTGTGAACAATCTCTAACACTTCTTTGGCTCTATTCCCCTTGGCTCCAAATGCCCTCTTGGTCATTTTACCCTCCAAACATGATTCGCAGGTTGGAATTTGTTCAACTTGGAGAAACTCCAGTGAACCGTCTTTCACCAACCTTTGGATCCTCTTTGGATTTATATGACCTAATCTTAGATGTCATAGAAGTGTTTCGTTCACGTCTGATGAACGTTTTCTTTTCTCGGAAACAGTTGATGTGTTATAGGATGCATTTCGTGAGTGGTGTGCACAGTTAATTGTATAGAGATTTTCCATCAATGTCCCGTAACAGATACACTCATCATTTTAAGAAATGATGTCATTCTTATTAGAAGAAACTTAGTGTCCTTTAATCAAATTTTAGAAACTGAAAGTGAATTCTTTCCAAAACTGGGAACATAAAGATAATCTCAAAAAAACTTCATCTTTATAGGTGCACTTCTCCCACTGATTTAACCACTACTCATGTAGCATTGCAATATCTGCTACTTGCGTAGTATTGCAATAACCATTACTTTCGTAGCATTGCAATATCTGCCACTTACGTAGCATTGCAATAATTGCTACTTTTCGTAACATCGCCAAAGTGTGATGAGGATCTCACTCCCACTAAGTTTGCGGATCGGTTTGAACCGTGAAAGCAAACATGATTAGTGGATCTCGTATCAACTACCCCATGAATGAGAAGTATCGCCCGCTAAACAAGTTTCAACAACTAGACGTGAGAATTACCTTTCTTTTCCGTCCCTTTTTGGGGTTGGAGCAGCAAACCTCCATTGTCCTCTTTCACCGCAGTTTAAGCACTTCCTCTTTGGATTTTTCCTTGACACCACAAGCATTCCTCATCTTACCATTGCCCTTGGCAACAGTTGAGTTTTATTGCTTATGGCTTTTGGTCCTCTTCTTTTCCTTACCTTCCCTTGGCCTAGGAAATGAAGACTTACCACTTGCCGTTAAAGCTTGAGTTTGGTGCCCCATCAATATCTCTGCCGAGACCAAAGCTTTGCAACAAATCATTGAAGCGAGGCCAAAATGCTCGTAAACTTTTAGGCAAGAGAGTGAAATACCAAATTCATCCGAGTCTCAGATTATAATGCGACTTTCGGAATCTCAAGTTTGTTCGGATGGGCCATCTATTTTGAGGGCGTAATCCCTTACGGGTTTGCCCTCCACCATTTTCAATGACGACATCTCTCGAAGGTGATCGACGAGTCCGATTTTTGATTTCGTCGGTTGGCTCATCTCGATTTTGGTGTGTCAAGAATCCACTTGTGCTTTTGTGCAGTTAGGACAATCATAATTTTTCCGTTTCCAATCAATATAGTTTCCATACATATTGTATTGACTTTAAGTATATTGAATAGTGGATTAAAAGGTTGCGACATGATGAACTGAAATAAAAAATAATATGCATAAGCACAAATATATCACAAGGTTCGATCACATGCATCATATTAAAATCTCAAAAAAATATGAACATGCATCACCCAACATCTCAAAACAGTTTAAATAAGCCACGCGTGGGGTGGGTCATTATTTAAAAACATTAAAAGCGGGGTTACAAACAAGAACGATTTACAAACCTTTAATATTCAGATTAATAGTTGGCTCCCTTGACTTTGACCAATATAAAATTGAGGGACTTGAGGGGAAGTATATGCATATCAATTTTATACCTAAGTAATAACCATGATTAAATCTGAGGATTATTATTTTCAGTATTGAAGCGAGCCTCATGGGGAGGGTCATAAATCGCCACTAGTAATAATCCACAATCATCCATTTGGAATTCATTCATGTGAAAGCTAACTTTTGACCAAAGTCGTAAGGGGAATTTCTCCAAAAGAATTCACAAATAAATAAATCATGGAGGTCAAAATTAATTCAATTTTATTATCCAGGTTATAAAATTGTCAATTAATTATTTAAACATACTTGGTAATTTTTGATTGTGAGATTTTTTCATTGGGCAACTCTCATGCAAACACATTTAAACAAATTAAATAAAGCATAAGATAGCATAATAATAAATCAAAAAAAAGAAAAAAAATAAACATATTGGGTACAAATTATCCAATTGTCATGGTTTGATTTTTTCTTGGCTTGATCTTGAAGAAACGCCGTCTTGAATTTTGAATTCATTCGTTTATAACAAATTCAAAGAAAAAATATGCATCCCTCTATCTATGAGTTCCATGCATCTGTATTTAATTCCGAAAAAATAGCAGTTGTCGTCAAATAACTGAAAATGCGAGTAGGATAAATTCACATTTCCCAGAGTTGAATTCCCTTTCAAGTCCGAAGGCCTTTCCAGGATCATCGATTCCCTTCCAACTTTACGACAACATGTAATCCAGTATGAATTTTATACTAGTAATAACCATGCAAGATTTTATTTTTTAATCCCCAAATGAGGGAGGTCATAATTAAAATCTCGGAATTCATTCATGTCTAAACTTTTGCCTTTAGTATGGGGGAATTTCTCAGTTGGTTAAATCATGTGTTTGGTTTGATTTTCACATCAAAAAAGTGTTTAAACATATTGTTGTGAGCCGAGGTCAAGGAACACAAAACACGTATAATCCCATACAGAAAAAATAAACATATGCCCAATTGTCATGGTTTTGATTTTTCTTGGCTTGATTCTTGAAAAGCGCGTCTTGAATTTCTTGGAGGAGACAAAAATTGATAATGATTGAAAACCGATTCTCCTCAACAACAAAGTAATCCGGCCCACAATGTGACAACAATATTCGTGATTGAGGAACTTATGATAGGTTGAAGATCCCCATGATATCTCGATCCGCAGGGGCGGAAAGAACACATGATCCATCCTAAGGGAACCTTAGCATTAAGCGTTAACCACAGCGGGAAGCTTCACACATGCGGCCATCCCCGCTCAAGAACCGCTCCGCCAACAGGAGGTACGCCTCAACTAACGAATTCATGCGTGTCTGCGTGCCTCGCTTAACACGTGCGCGACGACGCCCTTACGCCTTGTTCGGATTTTATCCTTTAATTCTTCGTCTCCATCTCCGTTTTGATCCGGTTACAATTTATTTATAAAAAATAAATAAACCTAGATCTAGACTATTCTATTACATTGATCAAATCAAACAAATCTAATCTACTCGTGGATTTTCTCACGAGGCAAAATGAATCGAAGCTAATCGAATTAAAAACCACAATTTATATGCATGCATAAATAAACACATTAAATTCCATGACAATTGGATACCTGCAAAACAGATCTAGCAATTCTACTATCCAATTTCAAATTTAATGTCAGCGAATTAAATTACAATTTAAAATTGAGCTTCAAAACCGTGGCTCGATACGGTTGTTGTTGGCGAATAAATTTGCAGATCTATTCGGGGTGAATATTTAAATACAAATTTAATTCTTATAATTATTACTAGCATGAATTAATCCTATATTAATTCAAATAATAATTCAACAACATATCATGCATATAATTAATTCACGTAAATCCTACACATGTGGAATTCTACGAATTTACGTGAACGTACCTCTTGGGATGGCAATGATCTGGCTGATTAGACTAACCAAAAGAACTTCTCAAGTATTCCCTTAATCCTTGTTCGACTATCCGGTGGTAGGACACTTGTGAACAATTAACAAAAGAAAAATAAATTATGTTGCACCACCTTTGTGGATTTACTAATTTTTCCAGCACATGGAATTGTACTTGGGAATGAAAGAATCATCCCCTATTTATAGAGAACAAGTGGTCGAAAATTGTGGGCAAAATAATGTGGGAAAATCTTTTCTTGATCTCCAAGAAATCTTGAATATATCTCCTATATTCTTTTTCCCATAATTATAATATTCCACAAAATCCCACTTACTCTTTGTTATGGGATATTTTCGAAAATAATAGGCAAGAATCCAAGATTTGGATCTTCTTGAATTTATGAGATATTCTTGTATTTCAAGAAATACATATCTTCCATAATATCTTTTCAAGAAAATCTTTCTTGCCCTTTATCTTTCAAAAAAATCGAAATTTTCCTTATAAATAACCAAGTGGGAGATTTCTTGAATTTAATGAGATAATCTTGTATTCCAAGAATACATATCTTCATTCCATAACAAAATTCAAAGAAAATCTTTCTCCCCTTTTATCTATAAATTTTGAAAATAATTAGGAAAAATAAGCAACAATATTTATTTTATTTTAAACACCTTTTTTCAGGTTATTAGACTATATATTTGGGCTACTCAGGGGGCCTTTAGGAGAATTAAGATTGGACCTTCCAATGGATCTTGAATTATCAATATTGAGCCACAATATTATTCAAGCCCATAAATATTAATTAATCCCACTACATAATTAATATTGCACTATCCATCTTAACCCATATTACAGTCAATATGGCTCCAGGTTATTATTTCCCGTGTTTAAGATTATCTAGCCCATTAATTAATTCAAGCCACTGAAATAGCTTTCCATTAATTAATATATTTTGTCCTTGGTCAAGGAACGGTTCAACATTATTATCCATACCGGAAACTAATTCCACTTGCAAGATTTGGTATGATAAAGCTTATGAACCTCCCAAGGGGGCAAATCAAACAAGCGTACTTGCACACGATTCTCCGTATTAAATCTTAGCAATCACATGTGACCAATAATATTGCCCAAGATAAAAAGTATTGAATCTCGTTGATTCTCTACCCATGATAAGTCAAAGCAATAGTTACCAACCACACGTGATCCTATTTAAGGAACGAAGATTAAGAAATAACGAACCACTGAGGTCTAATTCTTCCTTGTTCGGATTCAAGAAGAAATATATCCTCATGGGTCCTACCGATTGCATCAGTCATGCACTAGTGTAATCTCTTGGTCAAGACAAGCCAATCTGAGCCTTACACTTCAACCTTTCACGATGGATTGTTCATTTCCATCTAGGTCGTGAATGGCGTACTTTTAGTTGCAAGGGACTGTTAATTTAATCTTCTGTGATCTGGTATCACTAAATTAACTACAATGTAACATGTATGATTTATTGAACAGTTATGCAGTAAATATATGTAACATTTGATAATATTTAAAGCATCAGTGATAAACAATTTATTTCAGTAAATAAGTCCAAAATTCAGTTTTGATTATACAAAGTAAAAGCATACTTTCTAGTATAATCCCAACACTAGCTACAAATGACAGGCTGACGAGAATCAATGAGATTCAATACTTTATATATTGGGCAATATTATTGGTCACATGCGATTGCTAAGATTTAATACGAAGAATCGTGTGCAAGTACGCTTGTTCGATTTGCCCCCTTGGGAGGTTCATAAGATTTATCATACCAAATCTTGCAAGTGGAATTAGTTTCCGGTATGGATAATAATGTTGAACCGTTCCTTTACCAAGGACAAAAGATATTAATTAAAGGAAAGTTGTTTCAGTGGCTTGAACTAATTAATGGGCTGGATAATCTTAAACACGGGAAATAATAACCGGGAGCCATATTAACAGTAATATGGGTTAAGATGGATAGTGTCAATATTAATTATGTAGTGGGATTAATTAATAACTTAAAAAGTTGTTTAAAATAAAATAAATTATGGTTGCTTATTTTTTTCAATTTTTTCAAAAATTATAAATAAAAAGGGGAGAAAAATTTTCTTTGAATTTTGTTATGGAATGAAGATATGTATTATTGGAATACAAGATTATCTCATTAAATTCAAGAATTCTCCCACTTGGTTATTTATATGGGGATTTTCGAAAATTAAGAAAAAAAAAGAAGGAAAAGAAAGATTTTCTTGATTTCCTTGAAAAGATATTATGGAAGATATGTATTCTTGGAATACAAGTATATCTCATAAATTCAAGAATATCCAAATCTTGGAATCTTTATCCTCATTTTTTTCGAAATTCCATAATAATAAGAGAGTGGGATTTTATGGAAAATTTTAATTAAGGAGAAAAGAATATATGTGATATATATTCAAGATTTCTTGGAGATCAAGAAAGAGATTTTCTCTCCCTTTTTTCCTAGCAAAAAATTGGCCACCACCCTCTTATAAATAGGGGATGATTTTTTCATCCCCAAGTGGAATTCCATGTGTTGAAAAAATTAGAAATCCACAAAGGTTGTGTAACATAATTTTATTTTTCCCTTTTGTTAAATTGTTCGCGAGTTCCTACCACCTGATTGTTGAACAAGGATAAGGGAATACTTGAGAAGGTCTTTTGGTGTGTTCGTGTGAACGGGATCCATCTTCTCAACGGTTGTCATTGCGAGAGGTTAGTTCACGTAAACCGAAAGTAGCAATTCCGCATCGTGGGATTTATATGAACTGTTTATATGCATGATTTGTTGTTGAATTATTATTTGAATTAATATAGGATTAATTCATGCTAGTAATAATTGTTAGAATTAATTTTGTATTTAAATATTCATCCCAAATAGATCTGGGTAATTAATTCCCCAACAACTGGTATTAGAGCCTCGGTTTCGGGCTCTGAGTTTTAAATTGTAATTTCATTCATTTTTCATTAAAATTGAAATTGGATAGTAGAATTGCTAGATCTTTTTTTGCATGTATCCAATTGTCATGGTATTTAATGAATGATTAAATTTATGCATGCATATAAATTGTGGTTTTTAATTCGATTCGTTCGAATTCGTTTTGCCTCGTGAGAAAATCCACAAGTAGATTAGGATTTGTTTGATTCGTTCAGTGTAATAGACTAGTCTAGATCTAGGTTTATTTATTTTTCATAAATAAATTGTAACTGGATCGTGAGCTAAGACGGAGACGATGAATTAAATATTTTGGACGGATCCAAAAAAAGGCGTGTGGCCAAAATATGAATTAAGCGTGCATCCTTAATTAACGTGTTGAAAAATACTCAAGATCAGAAAATGCCAACTTAAGAATGCGTTCGCGGCCAGGATAACTACCAAGCATTTGGCAGCCGCCTTAGCCTATCAATTGCGGCATCATCCATCTTAACCCATATTCGGATCCGCCAACAGCGGCCTTGTATTCTTTCTATTATCTCGCCATGGTTTAAGATCCCGTCCACCTTGCTTCCATTAAATATCCGCCTCCGTCAAGACCCGTTCTAGCGTGCGCTTTAAACGCTGCTTTCCATTAATTAATATCTTTTTGTCCTGGTAATACGGTTCAACATGGGCTCGATTTTATCCATACTTCGAACTAATCCGGATACAATTTATTTACAAAAAATAAATAAACCTGAGATTCAAAATATTCTATTACATTGATCAAATCAAATAAATCTGTACACATTGGATTTTCTCCACGAGGCAAAATGAATAAGCTAATGAATTAAAACCACAATTTATCCTAATTTAAGAAAATAAACATTAATAAATAACTATCAAAAAAACGAGGTCTAGCAATTCTACTATCGATATCAAATTTAATGTCGTGAATGAAATGCAAATTTAAAATTGGGGGAGCAGGAAACTCGGGTCCGAAACCGGTGTTCGGGAATAAATCGCCTGGTCCGTTTCTAAGAATATTTAAATCAAATTTAATTCTTATAATTATTACTAAAGATGAATTAATCCTATATTAATTCAAATAATAATTCAACAACATATCATGCATATAATTAATTCACGTAAATCCTAATACATGTGGAATTCTACGAAGTTTACGTGATGGCGCACTTTGGGATGGCAATGGATAATCCGGGATTTAACGAAAAAGAACTTCGCATACCAAATAATCCTTGTTCCACAATCCGTTGGTATACAGATTTCAGAACAATTAACAAAGAAAATAAATTATGTGTCGCACCACCTTTGTGGATTTACTAATTTTCCAAAGACATGGATAAATCTTGGGAATGAAAGAATCATCCTATTTAGAGAGCTTTGAAAAATTATACAAAATAATGCCATTGATCTCCAATAAATCTTGAATATATCTCCAATATAATCCCAGGATAATATTAACCGTGACAATTGGATATATGTGTCAATGTGTTTTAATTTTTATTTTGATGTTTTGCATTATTTTGTGCTTATTTAAATTGTGTTTAAATATGTGATGCATGATAAAATGTTTTGAAAAATCTCACCTTCGAAAATTACTAAGTATGTTAAAATAATTAATTGACAATTTTATTAGGATAATAAAATTGAATTAATTTGGACCTCCATGATTTATTTATTTATGGATTCTTTTTGGAGAAATTCCCCAATTCAAGGGGACGGCCAAAAGATAGATTTCACATGAATAAATTATGAAAAAGAATGATTGTGGGTTATTATTAGTGGCGATTATGACCCTCCCCTATGAGGCTCGTTCAAAACAAAATAATAATTACAGTATTTAATCATGGTTATTACTTAGGTATAAAATTGATATTTATATACTTCAAGTCCTGCTAATTTATATTGGTCAGTTTGGGAGCCAACTATTAACTGGATATTAAAGGTTTGTAATTGTTTTCTTGTTTGTAATTTATTTTAAATTGAATGTGTTTAAATAATGACCCACCCCACGTGGCTTATTTAAAAACTGTTTTGAGATGTTCTTCGATGCATGTTCATATTTTTTTTGAGATTTTAATATGATACATGTGATCGAACCTTGTGATATGTTTGTGCTTATACAAATTGTTATTTATTTGATTGACATGTCGCAACCTTTTAATCATTTATTCAATATACTTAAAGACAATTTGCTTTTGGTGAAAACTTCGTTGATTGGAGTCGTAAACTTACTATTGTTCTCACTACACAAAGCCATAGATGGGTTCTCACTACAATAAAACCGAAAAAAGCCAAATGATTCAACTAAAAGCGGTTAATTTTTAAAAAAAAAAAAGTATCTTTGATTGGGAGCGATCCAACGAAAATGGCAAAGTGTACCATCTTGGCTTCAATGTCAAATGTGTTTGCAACACCAACACCAAAACGTTGAGACCCACTTATGAGACATCATCATGGTAGTCTTAAAGCGATGTTTCAACATCGAGCGATATGGTTCGTCAAATCACCATGAGGACTTTCTCTGTGAAAATGGTGGAGGAGCGCCCATAAGGGAACACGTTCTCCGGATGATGGCTCACCTTAACAAGTTTGAGGTAATGAATCGATATCGAGACCTTGATTTTTCCTCCACTCTTAATGAAAAATTGAAAAATTTTGAGCGATTCGGTGAACTACCAAATGAACAATCGAAGTTCTCGATGTCCGACTTGTTGCAAGCTTTAGTCTCGAGAGGCGATATTGAGCAAAAAGAGCCAAGCCTTGGTGGCAAATGGACCTTCTTCTTCTTCTAGGGCCAAAGGGTGGTAAGAATAAGAAGAAGGATAAAGGCCATAGCAAGTGAAAGGGCAAAGAAAAGGTGAAGGGAGGTGGAGGAGTGAGTAAACCAAACTAAGGGAAGTGCTTCAATTGCGGTGAAAAAAGGACATTGGAGGTCGGCCTATTCAAACCCAAAAGGAATGGAAAGAAAGGTAATTCTCACGCATTTAGTTGTTGAAACTTATTTAGCGGTGAATGCCTCCCATTTATGGGTGGTGGATCACGGGATCCATTGATCATGTTTGTTTCACTTTCTGGGGGTTCAAGCGGACCCGCAACTTAGTGGGAGTGAGATCCTCATCACCTTCGGGCGATGCTACGAGAGTGGCAAATTTTGAAGATGGGAGAAGTGCACTGTCTTTTGAAATGAGTCTTAATTTAAAGAGATGTTCTTTACGTTCCTAGTTTTAGAAAGAATTTAATTTCGGTTTCTAAACTTTACCTTGATGGATATTCGGTTACTTTTGACAAATTTGTTACCATTTCTCTTTATGATAAATTTATCTGTCATGGAACGTTGTCGAATAATCTCTATACAATTAAATGCACACCACTCACGAAATGCATCCTATAACACATCAATCAAGTTTAAAAGAAAACGTTCATCAGACGTGAACGAGACACTTCTATGGCATCTAAGATTGGCACATATTAATCCAAAGAGGATTCAAAGGTTGGTAGAAGATGGTTCATTGGAGTCTCTCCGGGTTGAACCAATCCCAACTTGCGAATCATGTTTGGAGGGTAAAATGACCAAGAGGGCATTCGGAGCCAAGGGGAATAGAGCCAAAGAAGTGTTAGAAATCGTTCACACAGACGTATGTGGTCCAATGTCAATCAAAGCAAGAGGAGGTTATGAGTATTTCGTCACCTTTATTGATGCTTACTCAAGGTACGGCTATATTTTCCTTATGAAGCATAAATCTAAGACCTTTGACAAATTCAAAGAATTTAAGGCTCAAGCAGAGAATCATAGGGAAAAACGTATCAAGTCTCTATGATCTGATCGTGGAGGCGAGTACCTCAGCGATGAGTTTTTGAACTACTTGTCAGATGAAGGGATTGTATCCCAGCTAACTGCACCCGGAACCCCTCAACAAAATAGGGTTGCAGAGCGAAGAAACAAAACTCTTTTAGAAATTGTTAGATCAATGATGAGTTATGCGGATCTACCCAAGTAGTTCTGGGGTCATGCCTTGGAAACAGCGGCTTATATTCTGAACTTGGTGCTATCCAAATCAGTTCCCAACTCCCAAAGAATTGTGGACCGGGCGCAAGCCCAGTTTGAGACACATGAGAATTTGGGGGTGTCCGGCCTACGTGTTGGACAAGGAAGCCGGAAAATTGGATCCTCGATCAGAATTAAGGCTGTTTATAGGATACCCCGAGGGAACAAAAGGGTGTATGTTCTATGGTCCCGAAGATCAAAAGGTGGTAATAAGCACCCACTTTAGATTTTTGGAAGAAGACTATATGAACGAAAGAAAGCCCAGAAGTGAGATTACCTTAAATGAGCTAAGGGGGCTAACCTTAGTGCCAACTGTACAAGTTGACATACCAAACGACACACTTACACAACCAGAACCTCGTCATAGTGGGAGGGTTGTAAGGCAACCCGAGAGATTCATGGGGGTAGGAGAGTCCTCGGACTTAGTCCCCGGTCAAGATGAATCAGACCCATGGACTTACAACGAGGCAATCCAAAACAAGGATGCGGTTTCTTGGCAAACAGCAATGGAAGACGAAATGGGTTCTATGGATCATAACAGAGTGTGGGAGCTAGTCGAACCACTTAATGGGGTCAAACCCATTGGTTGAAAGTGGGTATACAAGAGGAAAAGAGGACCGGACGGGAAGGTGGAAACCTTCAAGGCAAGGCTTGTGGCGGAAGGTTATACTCAGAAAGAAGGGATCAACTATGAGGAAAACTTTTCACCTGTAGCAATGCTCAAGTCCATCTGAATCCTCTTGTCGATTGCTGCGCATCTCGACTTTGAAATCTGATCAATGGATGTCAAGACGGCTTTCCTTAACGGAAGTCTTGAAGAGGAAATCTATATGCAACAACCCCAAGGCTTCATTGAAAAAGGCCAAGAACACCTAGTTTGTAAGCTCAAGAAGTCCATTTATGGACTCAAACAAGCATCCAGAGCTTGGAACCAATGTTTTGATCAAGTAATAAAAAGTCTTATGGGTTTGATCAAAACGAGTACGAAAGTTGTGTGTATAAGAAGCGTGTCGGAACTACATTGGTATTCTTGGTACTATACGTAGACGACATTCTGCTCATCGGGGATGATGTAAAGGTGTTGTCAGACGTAAGGGCATGGCTTTCAAAACAGTTTGATATGAAGGACTTAGGGGAAGTCTGGCACATCCTTGGGATCAAGATCAATCGAGATCGCAAGAAAATGATGATAGGCTTATCGCAAGCTTCATATATAGACAATGTCTTGAAGCGATTCAGCATGCAGGATTCCAAGAAAGGCTTTGTACCTTTTAGACATGGAATCCATCTATCCAAGAAAATGTGCCCTAAGACACAAAAGGAGATAGATGACATGAAAGGCATTCCTTATGCTTCGGCTGTCGGAAGTCTTATGTATGCAATGTTGTGCACGAGACCGGATATCTGCTTTGTCGTTGGCATTGTAGAGAGATATCAAAGTAATCTAGGAAAAGAGCATTGGACGGGAGTTAAGAACATTCTGAATTATCTGAAAAGAACTTGGGATAGAATGTTAGTTTACCAGTCAGATAGTCTAATCCCCATCGGTTACACGGACTCGAATTTCCAATCAGCCTTAGATTCCAGAAAATCTACCTCCGGTAGTGTGTTTTGCATGGGGGGAGGAGCCATGACATGGAGAAGCGTTAAGTAGAAATGCATCGCCGATTCTACCATGGAAGCCAAATACGTAGCTGCTTGCGAGGCAGCGAAAGAAGCGGTTTGGCTCAAGAACTTCCTAGTGGACTTGGATGTAGTTTCGAATTTGCCCAGCACAATCACTGTTTACTGTGATAATGCCGGAGCAGTTGCAAATTCAAGGGAACCAAGAGCCCACAAGGCCAGCAAACACATTGAAATAAAATACCATCTTATACGAGAAATCGTTAAAAGAGGAGATATAGAGGTGGCAAAGATCGCGTTAGAAGACAACCTAACAGATCCATTCACAAAGGGTCTGCCTCAGAACACATTCGAGAGACATGTGGAAGGAATGGGTGTCAAGACCGTTGCCAATCTGCTTTGAGTATAAGTGGGGATATTATTAGGTTCATGTAGGTGACATTAGATGTCACACATTAGGAACTACACGAGATATGTTGTAGTATACTTAAAAGCAGACTTTGAGTATAAGTGAGACATTGTTGGGGTTATACTGGAAAGTATGTTCTTACTTTGTATAACCAAACTGAAATAAATTATTTATCACTGATGCTTTAAATATCATTGAATGTTATATATATTTACTGCATAACTGTTCAATAAATAGTACGTGTTACATTGTAGTTAATTTAGTGATACCAGATCACAGAAGATTAAATTAACAGTCCCTTGTAACTAAAAGTACGTTGTTCACTACCTAGATGGAAATGAACAATCCATCGTGAAAGGTTGAAGTGTAAGGCTCAGATTGACTTGTCTTGACCAAGAGATTACACTAGTGCATGTCGATGCCTTTTGAATAGAACCCTCTGAGGAGGATAAATTCTTGAAAGAATTAGGAAGAATTAGACCTCAGTGGTTCGTTATTTCTTAATCTTCGTCCCTTAAATAGGATCGTGTGTGGTTAGTAATTATTGCTTTGACTTATGACGGGTAGAGAATCAATGAGATTCAATACTTTATATCTTGGGCAATATTATTGGTCACATGCGATTGCTAAGATTTAATATGAAGAATCTTGTGTAAAATACGCTTTGTTCGATTTGCCCCCTTGGGAGGTTCATAAGATTTATCATACCAAATCTTGCAAGTGGAATTAGTTTCAGGTATGGATAATAATGTTGAACCGTTCCTTGACCAAGGACAAAAGATATTAATTAAAGGAAAGTTGTTTTTAGGTGGCTTGAATTAATTAATAAATTTGGATAATCTTAAACACGGGAAATAATAACCGGGAGCCATATTAACAGTAATATGGGTTAAGATGGATAGTGCAATATTAATAATGTAGTGGGATACATTAATATTTATGGGCTTGAATAATATTGTGGCTCAATATTAGATATTCAAAGTCCATTAGAAGGTCCAATCTTAATTCTCCTAAAGGCCCCTCAAGTAGCCCAAGCATAATGTCCAATAACTGAAAAATGTGTTTAAAATAAAATAAATTATGGTTGCTTATTTTTCCAATTTTTTCAAAAATTATAAATAAAAAGGGGAGAAAGATTTTCTTTGAATTTTTTTATGGAATGAAGATATGTATTCTTGGAATACAAGATTATCTCATTAAATTCAAGAAGTCTCCCACTTGGTTATTTATATGGGGATTTTGAAAATTAAGAAAAAAAAAAAAAAAAGAAAGATTTTCTTGAAAAGATATCATGGAAGATATGTATTCTTGGAATACAAGTATATCTCATAAATTCAAGAAGATCCAAATCTTGGAATCTTTATCCTCATTTTTTTTTAAATTCCATAATATATATAATAAGAGTAGGATTTTATGAAAAAATTTAATTAAGGAGAAAAGAATATATGTGATATATATTCAAGATTTCTTGGAGATCAAGAAAGAGATTTTCTCTCCCTTTTTTCCTAGCAAAAAATCGGCCACCACCCTCTTATAAATAGGGGATGAATTTTTATCCCCAAGTGCAATTCCATGTGTTGAAAAAATTAGAAATCCACAAAGGTGGTGCAACATAATTTTATTTTTCCCTTTTGTTAAATTGTTCGCGAGTTCCTACCACCGGATTGTTGAACAAGGATAAGGGAATACTTGAGAAGGTCTTTTGGTGTGTTCGTGTGAACGGGATCCATCTTCTCAACGGTTGTCACTCCGAGAGGTTAGTTCACGAAAACCCGTAACAATTCTGCATGCGTAGGATTTATGTGAACTTTTTATATGCATGATTTGTTGTTGAATTATTATTTGAATTAATATAGGATTATTTCATGCTAGTAATAATTGTTAGAATTAAATTTGTATTTAAATATTCATCCCGAATAGATCCGGGCAATTAATTCCCCAAAACTCACAGGAAGTTGACAGCCCTCAGCAGATTCATATCACGCATGGGGGACAGATGTAAACCTTTCTTCGACACACTGAAAATGGCAAAAAGCGACTTCCAATGGACCGAAGAGGCCCAAGCGGCATTAAACAGCATCGAGTATCTCGCCGACCCAAGAATCCTGGCCAAACCCATTCCTGGGGAGAAACTTTTCCTCTACCTGGCTGCCTCAGAAACCGCCATAAGCTTGGTCCTAACACGAATCGAGGGGCAAAACAACCTGCCAATCTATTAGGTAAGCCAAGTACTCAACGAAACCGAACGGAGATACCCGCCTCTCGAAAAACTAGCCTACGCCCTGATAATGAGTGTGAGGAAACTCCGACCCTACTTTTTTTATCACCAAGTAGAAGTGCTGACCTCCCTCCCCTCAGAAACGCATTACACCGCCCTGACACAGCTGGACGATATATGAAATGGGCGATCGAGATCGAACAATTCGGTGTCACATACGCCCCGCGGATGGCGATCAAGGCTCAAGCCCTGGCCGATTTCGTAGTGGAGCTTACATTCCCGACGACCACATCGAACACTCCGATGGGGCCACCCTGGGAGCTCTACGTGGATGGATCCATCACCCAAACTCGAGTCGGGGCAGGCATAGTCCTGACTTGCCCCGACGGACACTTCTTCCAAACAGCCATCACATTCGAATTTCAGGCGACCAATAATGAGGCAGAATATGAAGCCCTCATTGGAGGACTCGAAATGGAGATGGCCATGGGAGTGAGAAGACTGAAAATACACACCGACTCACAATTGGTCGCGTGCCAAGTGTCAGGGGAATATGAGGACCCGATGCAACCGGATGACCGCATACCAAGAAGTCGTGAGGAGCCTGCTCGAGAATTTCGACCAGATCTATGTAGAACGGGGTGATGGATGTGAACCACTTGTGTGCTTGCTCATTCAGAGTGAGGGGAAAAAGTCGGCACATGGTTGCGTCGGAAGCCCCCACCGATGTTATGTATGAATTATATTTGGCGAGGTGCGTCCTCGGATCCGAGTCCCCGCCATATCGATCAATTGAGGTGGTATTGATCTTGGCTTGGGTGGGGGCGGCCGTGATGGTCGCGTCGAGTGGTGACAATGGGAGCGCTAGCTTGGTTGACTGGCCGGTCGGGGTCGGTTGGTTGTCCATTCGTTCTTGAAGTGCCCTGAAGGTTTGCCTCAGGGCGGCGAGTTCGGCATCTCGTTGGCTCGTTCGGGTGTCTCGGTGGTCGCTGGAGCTGAGTTGACTCATCGCTGAGATGCGTGGCTCGTTCCTGAATTTGTCTTGGTGGTCGCCAGCTTCGACCATGATCAGAGGGTGGGAATCGGCCTTGTCTTCGCCCTGATTCGCTTTCTTCCGCACTGGATTGTCGCCTAAGCGATCGAAGATCGAATGGTTTGCCTGGTTGCCCCCCAACCGGTTGAATACTGAAGTATCTCGGGGCCGATTGCACTTCGAGACCGAGATAGCCTGGTTGAGGCCAAGTTGTCCTCCCAGTTGGGCTTTCCCCTTTGTTGCCATCCCGGGACGGGCTGCTTTGACAATGGGTTGTTGGTCATCATCATCAAATTTGATACGCTTTGCGGTATGCCTGTCGTTTTTCATCTCTGCCGGAGTCTTGAATATTTGATCCCAGTTATGTTCACGCGTTGTCTCCTCTTGCATGGGCCTTGAAACCGAGGACAAGGACGCCTCCATTCCATCGCGCGGGTCGGTCTCGTGGCCAGCGATTCGAGCGTTGTCTTGCGCCATTGCTCTTCGTGAGTTCTTTATAGATTTGTGGGTTTTATTGAGTTTTCCCACAAGATGGCGCCAAATTGTTGTAGTCGGATTTGATCTAACGTACCAACAATCACTCACAAAGCAACAATAGTAAGCAATAGTATATGAAATGCAAAGAAAATGAACGAGATTTGGTGACCCGGTTCGTCCGATAAGACTACGTTCAGGGGCAGTACCAAGCCAAGAATTTCACTATAATATCTGCCTATTCTCTAAGATTTCAGTCCCTCTACAATGAGCCTCTTCAGAGATATTTATAGAGTATAAACTAGGGTTTCAGCCATCATGGGCCCAACCCTGCGGCCTCCTAGGGTTTCTTCCTGCTCTGGAAAGTAACTTCTGGGTTTAGCGGCTACGACCACATTGCCCGATATTCTTGCCATGCCTAGACCCGTAGAATCCGCTCTTTGGGATTCTTCGGATCTCATCCATGTTTATCTCTTGTCTTCCGATAGTCGCTATCAACTGGTCACCAGGACTACCCGTTATGGGTTAGCCGCCATAGGATGGTCGCCCGGGTCGCTCCTTGTAGGACTACACCTCCCTTACTTCTCTGTTGGTCGCCATACTGCCGAGGGATAGTCGCCCAATTATTATGGGTCACAACAACTAACTTTTCTTATTTTTGAAATTCATCATTTACTTTATCAAATTTAAATTTTTTTTATTCTATCTTTTAGCCAGTTAAAAAGACGAAAAAGTTAAATTTTGTTAAAATGTTTTTGCCGATAAAATTACAAAAAAAAGTTGAATTTCTTTAACGATTTATTTTAGAAAGTCTCAAAAAATTAGTGGACTAGAATCAAAATTGATAAAAATTTAGAGGAAAAATAATATCGTTACCCATATACATAAATCAGATTTGAAAGACAAATTACGACTTGAGCGAGTATTTGAAAATATTTCCAAAAAATTGTTACTCCCTTCGCCCCGGAATCAAATATTTATTGTTTGCACGTAGTTTAATATGATAATTGTTTATAATATAAGTTGTGTTTTTATCAGTGGTGTAAAACTCGGCCTATCTCACTCCTAGAATATATATTTAGGCGACGCAAATGACGCCCGATTTAAATCAAATCGGCACACTAAGGCGTTTTCGAAATTAATCGCCGCCTAGGTGGTCCAGGCGCCCTCTAGGCGGCGGATTTAAAGCTTTTTCAAAAAAAAAACCATACAAAATTACAAACAGATCTATTTTTTACATCAAAGCGGAACTCGTCCCATATAAAATCAGAACTCATTGTGAAAGGGAGAGGGAGTAAAATCAAGCCATAGCTTACGCTCGCCGACCCCTGTCCTCGCCGCCGCCTTCGGTTGCCGACACTCTCGCTTCGCTTTCACTCGCCGGATGCCCTCGCGCGGCCTTTGCTCACCGACGTTCGCCCGCGGCGCCGCCCGCTATCGCTGCTTCTGCCGCCCACTGTGGAGAAAGAGGGATGGAGAAAGATACAGAAGGTTGAATCTGGAGAGAAGAAAAAAATCACTCTGATTTAGGGACTAATAATACGCGTATGTTATATTTACTTATTTAGTGGTTGAATGATTTAATCTTTAATCTATTTGGTTGAATGATTCAATTTATTTGGATCGACTAAAAAAATTATTTGGTTGAATGAGTCATGGGATTTGATTTGATTGAATGAGTAATGGGATTTGATTTGGTTGAATGAGTATGACCGACTAATACGCGTACACGTTATACTCTATTCCTTTATTTCTAATTACTATTATATATTATATTAAATAATTTCTATTATTAAAAAAAAAAAAGTTTCAACTGTCTAGGCGGCGCTTAGGCGGCCTAGGCGCTAGGCAGCCACTATCCGCCCGCCTAGCGATTTCCGACTTCTGCACCCTTGGTTTTTATTGAGGGTTAAATGGTAAAGTAATGGTATGTGGAGCAAATAAAAGGAGATGAAATTATTTTTAGCGTGGGAATTGTAATGACATGTGGTGTAATAGTGGTCAGGAACGGTTTCGCCCTTCCTAACGTCAGGAAATCATTTGATTACCGTTGGATCGTTGATCCAACGTATAATTTTAATTTTAATTGATTGCACTTTGCACTAGTGCGTTTGCTATGTGCATACTGCAATCGCACTGCTTCACCTTACTAATAAATTAAATTAATATTTATAAAATCACGAAAATATCCCGGACTCAGACCCCAGCCCTTCCTAAACCGGACCCAAACCACAGGCCGAATCGGCTTCGAGGCAAACACGGACCTGAAGCGGACTGCACGGGCCACGGCCGGACCGGACGGACCGGCTCGACCGGACCCGGACCACGGCCGGACCACGGGACCCGAACCCAGACCCGACTTGCCCTGCTTCGGACCCTAACCGGACCTGACCGGGCGAGCAGAGCCGCTTACCGACCCGACTTTCCGGACCCGATCGGCGAACTGGACCTTGACCGGACCCAGACTGGACACTAACTCGGCCGGGCCGGACTAGACCCCGAGCCCAAACCAAGACCGGATTCGATCGACCCGGATCAGCAAGCCGTCTCAAAAGCCGGACCTGGGCGGATCGACCTTGACCCGCATTCAGACCCAACTTGGACCCAAACCCTGGCTAGGACTTGGACCCAAACCAAGACTCAGATCCTACTCGGACCTAAACCTGAACCCGACCCGGGTCGCGCATGGGCCAAGTTTAGGATCGTGAATTAAATTTTTAAAATTTATGAATATTATATTTTTTATTTAAAAAATATAAGGATATTTCAGTAATTTTATCATTTTTATTAAAAAAATTAATTATTTAGTTTTATGGCGAAACAGCATCGTCAATGGCAAAGTTAAATGATGTGGCTACCTTTTATTGGACGTCTAACGTCAGGAAGGGCCAAGGCGAAGTCATTCCTGACCGTAGAAAAACCAAGTAAAGTAATGGTATGTGGTGCAAATAAAAGGAGATGAAATTATTTTTAGTGTGGAAATAGTAATGACAAGTGGTGTAATATTGAGATATTTGAAGGAGATAGTTTAAGTTGATTGAGTTACTTTTATTGTCAGTTTATGAAATATCCAACCTCATTCGGATAGACATTTTTAGCAAATGTTCAATTGAATTCGGGGAGGAGGGAGGGGTGAGCTAGTACTTTCATTTAAAAGGAAAGTTTGTTAAGGAGTACTAGAAGCATTTAAAGGAGAAGATGTAAGTGTGTGATCGAGATGAATACAAGTCCACTATTCTCAAATTAATACTCTCAAAGGGTGCTCTTCTAAAGAGAGAAAAAAGATCAACAAAATAAAAATTTAAACTTTGTAGTATTTGACTTATTTCTCTTCAAAAGTGTGGGGTTATGATTGGGATTTAACTGGACTTTTAATTGGGGTGGGCTAGTTCTATTAAATAGAATGAACCTTTATTTTATCTTCAAAGTTTTGGACTGATGGAAGTTTTCGTTTCCGATGTCGATTATTGTAGATGATTTTCGTGATAAAAAAGCTAGTGTAAGTAGAGATACTAAGGCTAATAGTTCCTAGGAACTTTTCACGAGTTTAAATCACAAATGGTTCATAACTTTGGCTTCAAATAGATTAATCACGTAATTTATTTATTTTTGTCGATTTAATTCGAATATCTTTGACAATGTTCAATTTAAATCACAAGTCCACCAAAAAATTACAAACCACTACGTCGTTTCACCGATTGAAATTTAGGATTTTTCGGCCACGGGTGTGAATGGACCGCCACTGTTTTTTTCCTCTTGGAATTACAGATCATAAAAATTTAAAAAAAAATTGATTTAATACAAAAAAAGGGTTATTTCTAAATCTGTAGGCCTCTTTCAAATAAAGTTAGTCTCATATTAGAATAAATTTCTAAAGCTTTTCAAATTCAGCACATAATCCAGATTGTGATTTTATGATTTTTTTTTTCTTTTGAGAAAAGGCAAAATTTTATTAGAAAGGGGAACATAGGAATGGCCTAGGAGATTAAGATACAAAACAACGAAAGGTTTACAACTCGAAAACTATCATAAACAGAGGTTTGGATCTCTCATCCATTTGTGGTTTTATGAAATATCAGATTGTGGGTTTATGAAATATTAATTTAGGTCGGCTTAGTATGACTTGGGAATAATGGGTATCATTGAGGGATCAATCACTATGAGGTTATTAATTGTATTGTTATTATTTGGTTAGAA
Source organism: Stenogyne calaminthoides (assembly GCA_037126765.1). Lineage (NCBI taxonomy): Eukaryota > Viridiplantae > Streptophyta > Magnoliopsida > Lamiales > Lamiaceae > Stenogyne > Stenogyne calaminthoides. The sequence continues at coordinate 914,777 of JBBCBC010000029.1, read as the reverse complement.
AATTAAAAATGAGTGAGAAGGGTTAAGTGAGTGATAAAAGTAAGTAATCAATTATTTACTCCTATTCTCATTACAGACACATTAAAACTATCAAACAGTATTAATAGGAATAATTCTCATTACCCTTCCATTAACCCTAACTAAGCCGGATTATTTGTTTTGTACTAATCTGTCAAGCTTTATAAATAGGAATAATTCTCATTATCTTTTTCCATTACCCCAACTAAGTGGGATTATTTGTTTTGTATTAATCTATGAATTGGCTCATGAGCTCTTCAATCAAGTTCAATCAAACATTTCTAAAGTCGAATTTCGAACCATTCATACCCCACAACAAACACAGGTATTTATTAACTGGGTGGGATGCATGTTCCTTGTCAGGTATGTTTGGAACGAGTCTCTATCTAAACCATGTTCTCATCCCTAATTCTCACTACTTCAATTTCAACTACATACAAAAACACAATTAATAATGTCTACAAAATCATTGTACGTAACTTAGTGAGAAATATACATTTCAGTATTGCAACTTACTAATAGGTATAAACTGATTGTATACACGTAGGTATATTTACATTTTCGCGTGCAACTTTCACTATATATGTAATTTTGTTTGTATCTATTAGTAATTTGCATCAAAAGTTTGCACCTATTAGTAATTTTTCCAATAATTGTTAGAGAAATTAATAATCGAATTAATTTCACGTCTCTCTACAAGTTCGGGCTTTTAGATGGGATAGAATTCTTTCATGGTACGTATCAGAGACTTCAGGTTCACGTCCACGTCCTGGATTCGATTCCTGCTTAATGCAATTACTCTACCCCCACGGGTGAGGGGAGTACGTGTTAGGGAAATTAAATAAACTAATTAATTTCACACCTCTCTATAAGTTTGGACTTTTAGATGAGAAAGAATTCTTTCATGGTATCAGAGCCTTCAGGCTCATGCCCACGTCCCGAGTTCGATTCATGCTGAAAGCAATTACTCCACCCCCACGGTTGAGGGGGAGTACGTGTTAGGGAAATTAAATAAACTAATTAATTTCACACATCTCTAAAAGTTCGAAATTTTAGATGAAATTGAATTATTTCAATCATCCCCCAGTAAATTCTCTTTTGTGCGACATTGACATTTTAGTTTTGGTCCCACATGACAAGGCTTGGGACAAAAAGTGCAGTTAAACTTAATGGATTCCATAACGGGACCAAAATTGCATGAAAAAATTCTTGCAGGAGTAGGTCTAGAGTGAAAATTTTCATGTATGAAAAACTATAAAATCGTCCTAAGTCATGACTTATTCGGGCCGGGTGAACCATCTACACCCTAAACACTAAACAATGGATCCTAAATCATGACCTATTCGGGTCGGGTGAACCATGAACCACTCAACTTTATCTTACCTTCACTATATACAGAATTTGTTTGTAAATAAAAGTTTTTTCATGTATACAAACTTTCATACTAGACTTTATCTTCTTACAGAACTAACGTGGTGAGTATTGGGACCAAAATCTCAAAAGGAGATCAAAAATGAATTTAACTCCTAATTTTCACTACTTTAATTTCAACTACATATAAAAACACAGTTAATATACAAAATCATCCCCAGTGAATTCTCTTTTGTTGTGACATTTTACAGTTAGCTCAAGTTAGCATACATCAGTTAGTTAGCTCTTGCTTTTTTAAATACATTACATTGCATGTGCACATGCAAAACGCATGCACTAGTCAGTTAATAGGTTAGCATGAAACCAAGGAGTTAGTTAGCCCATTAACTAATCACATGCAAGGACTCAGGCTCACTACCTATCAAATACATTTTAATTTTGCCTTCTATTTTTCAAAATCTATTACATCAATTGCCCCAGATGGAGAATCCTGGGAACGATTAGCCTTAATATCTATACTCACCCTAGTTTTTATCGCGAAAATAATCTACAACAATCGACGCCCAAAACGAAAAGTTCCACCAGGTCCAAAACCATGGCCTGTAATTGGTAACCTAAACCTTGTTGGCTCAATCCCTTCACTATTTATCTCAAAAATACGGCGAAATAATGCTACTAAAATTCGGAAAATTTCCTGTTGTGATTGCATCATCACCTGAGATGGCCAAACAGTTCCTAAAGGTACATGATGCAGTCTTTGCCTCTAGGCCTGCCCTTGCTGCTGGCAAATATATTAGCTATAACCACTCAGACATGTTGTGGGCCCCATACGGCCCGTTTTGGAGACAGGCGTGTAAAATCTTCCACTCTAAGGTGTTCGGCGCGCAAAGGCTGGAATTCTCGGAGAAAATTCGTGTTGATGAGAGGCGTAAATTTTTTTCTCGTCTGCATTCCATGTTGGGGAAGCCGGTCGTGCTAAGAGACCAATTATTGAGTCTTACTCTTTCTACTATAAGTAGGATGGTATTTGGGGGTAAGTACTTTAGTGAAAGAGAAGAAGATAAGTGCTTTTTTGAGATTGATGAGTTGCAAAGGATGCTGGATGAGTGGTTCTTGCTCACTGGGGCGAAGAACGTCGGGGATTGGATACCGTGGCTTAGCTTCCTCGATTTGCAAGGGTACATTAAACGAATGAAGGTTTTGAGCCAGAAATTCGACGGATTTTACAACAGTGTGATTGATGATCATCAAGCTATAAGTGTTGGAGAAATGGAGCATTTGGATTTGGTAGATGTGTTGTTGAAACAGGCTGAGGATCCTAATCTTGAAGTTCGACTTACTAGAGATCGTATCAAAGGACTATTACACGTAATATGTTAATTGATTAGGGAAAATAATTTTTTTTTTGGTCCAGTAAGTTATATCTATTTCAGCTCAGTCTTGTCAATTTTCACGAATTGAAAACTATTTTGTAACTTCCAATTTTTTATATGTTGGTTTGGTAACTGGTTGTAGGAGGTGAAATTTGCAGTTAACGCTAACGTGTAGAGTTAATTTTATTGCTCACATGGCAAAGTCTGATTGGTTAACGGATGTTTCACCTCTTACAGCCAGAGTTCAGACCAAAATGTCGAGAAATTAAAAGTTATAGAACTATTTTCAATTCATAAAAATCGGCAGAACTAAAATCGTAATAGGAATAACTTACGGGACTAATAAAAATATTTTTTTCATTAATTTATATACTTATAAGCTCATTACTACATTACATTCGAAACCACTTTTATAATGCAAACTAGGAATTAGGAATCTTGGTTGTTCATGTACAACTAATGTATATAAATTGTAGGACCAACTAGGTGGGGGCACAGATACCTCAGCTACAACAATCGAATGGGCCATACTCGAACTTCTCAAACATCCACATATTATGAAAAAGGCGAAAGACGAGCTAGACAGAGTAATCGGAAGAAACCGATGGGTGGAAGAGAACGATTTCTCTCAATTGCCCTACATAGAGGCCATCATCATGGAGACGTTCAGGTTGCATCCAATTGCTTCGCTTTTAGCCCCCCATTACGCGATTGAGGATTGCAATGTCTCAGGCTACGACATTGCTAAGGGAACGATGATCATGACCAACACGTGGAGCATCGGGAGGGACCCCAAGTCGTGGGACGCACCCCAAGAATTCTTGCCAGAGAGGTTTATTGGAAATAATATTGATATGATGGGAAGTAACTTTGGATTGTTGCCATTCGGGTCGGGCAGAAGGAGATGCCCCGTATACAGCCTTGCACTAAAGATTGTTCGAACAACGTTGGCTAATTTGGTGCATGGATTTGAGATGAAGTTGGTTGAGGGAATGAGGGCTGAAGATATATGCATGGAGGAAATATTTGGACTTACCATACAACCTAAAAAGTCTATTTCCATTATCATGGAGTCTAGGCTTCCATCACACCTTTATTGAGTTGTACTATCTGTAAGGTACTCCTAAAATAAATTGATTATTATTAAATTCACTTGTAACCTTGCCTGAGCCGTGATAATATGCTCAAAAAAGTATACTTTTTTAACAAAAAATATAATTTTTTTAATACCACCAGTTACGTTGTTTAGAAATATTTTTTTTAAGGACTGTAACTTTGGGGGTGGCAAAAGTATGACTGTAACTTCTTGGGCTGGTAAAAGTAGAACCGCAACTTTTAAAAGTAACAAAATTAGGCCCGTAACTTTTTAAAATAGTAACTAGGCCCGTAACATTTTAAAATAGCATTTTAAGGCCAAATTAAACCAGATTGACCTGCAATATTTGAGCCCGGATACAATCATGTAATTATTTTGCTACTCAACGTAATCATATTCATTTATGTGGCCAGAAAATTGTAAAGCCTACTTACAAAAAAAAACTATAACAGCTGACTAAGGTAGACAAACGTCAACACCATGAAGGAATACAAAATTTCACAATCATGAATAAGATTGATACCGGAATAATTCTTTGATAGAAGACATGTCAGAGAGCAAGTATATATAAAATCAAATGAACAGTGAAAGTTTGTAGTTTGTAGATAGTGGTGAACAGTGTATTGGGCTGGGTGCAATATGCCTCTAAAGCTTATAGGCATTTATAATTATTCCATTTATTTTTTTGGAGTTTATATATTATAAAGAACTAATTTTAAGGTTTTATAAGTTATTAAACATATTGTTTCACCGAAGACCTTGCATGCATGAAAAAACTTTTATTTATAAACAAATTTTGTATATGGTGAAGGTAAGACATGTTGGGGAATGATTCGCACAGATCTATTCGGGGTGAATATTTAAATACAAATTTAATTCATTAATTATTACTAGCATGAATTAATCCTATATTAATTCAAATAATAATTGCAACAACAAATCATGCATATAAAAAGCCACGTAAAACCTACGCATGCGGAATCTACGGGTTTACGTGAACGTACCTCTCGGGATGGCAGTGACTTTGGTCGGACGGACTAACCAAAAGGACTTCCCAAGTACTCCCTTAGCCCTTGCTCGACAATCCGGTGGAAGGATACTCGCGAACAATTAACAAAAGGAAAAAATAAACTTTGTTGCACCACTTTCGTGGATTTGCTAATATTTTCAGCACATGGAATTGTACTTGGGAATGAACTAATCATCCCCTATATATAGGAGGGAGGGTGAACGAAATTTATGTGAATTTTCAATGTGGGAAAAGACTTTTCTTGGTCACCAAGAAATCTTGAATATATCCCATATATTCTTTTTCCCATAATTAAAATATTCCACAAAATTCCACCTCCTCTATTTTATGGTGATTTTCGAAAAATATTAAGTGTGCAAGAATCCAAGATTTGGATCTTCTTGAATTTATGAGATATTCTTGTATTTCAAGAAATACATATCTTCCATAATATCTTTTCAAGAAAATCAAGAAAATCTTTCTTGCCCACTATATTTCCAAAATTTCGAAACATACTATATAGATAACCAAGTGGGAGATTTCTTGAATTAAATGAGATAATCTTGTATTCCAAGAATACATATCTTCATTCCATAACAAAATTCAAAGAAAATCTTTCTCCCTCTTTTATCCATAATTTTCGAAAATAAGGGGAAATATAAGCAACAATATTTATTTTATTTTAATCACCTTTTCAGTTATTGGACTATATGTTGGGCTACTCAGGGGGCCTTTAGGAGAATTAAGATTGGACCTTCTAATGGATCTTGAATATCTAATATTGAGCCACAATATAATTCAAGCCCATAAATATTAATTAATCCCACTACATAATTAATATTGCACTATCCATCTTAACCCATATTACAGTCAATATGGCTCGGTTTCATTATTTCCGTGTTTAAGATTATCTAGCCCATTAATTAATTCAAGCCACTGAAATAACTTTCCGTTAATTAATATCTTTTATCCTTGGTCGAGGAACGGTTCAACATTATTATCCATACCGGAAACTAATTCCACTTGCAAGATTTGGTATGATAAAACTTATGAACCTCCCAAGGGGGCAAATCAAGCAAGCGTACTTGCACACGATTCTTCGTATTAAATCTTAGCAATCACATGTGACCAATAATATTGCCCAAGATAAAAAGTATTGAATCTCTCTCTGATTCGCTACCCATGATAAGTCAAAGCAATAGTTACCAATCCCACGTGATCCTATTTAAGGGACGAAGGTTAAGAAACAACGAACCACTGAGGTCTAATTCTTCCTTGTTGATTCAAGAATTTATCTCCTGTAGGTCCTATTCGGCCCGTGATCGGTCATGCTAACTAGTGTAATCTCTTGGTCAAGAAAAACCAATCGAGCCTTACACCTCAACCTTTCGCGATGGTTGTTCATTTCCATCTGGGTCGTGAATGGCGTACTTTTTTAGTTACAAGGGGGTATTAATTTAATCTTACGTGATGCGGTATCACTAAATTAACTCTGATGTAGTAACGTCTGAATTATTGAACAGATTATCATTAAATATATATAACATTCAATCATATTTAAAGCATCAGTGATAAATAATTTATTTCAGTAAATAAGTCTGAAAATTCAGTTTTGATTATACAAAGTAAAAAGCATACTTTTCAGTATAATCCCAACAAGACAAAGTTGAGTGACCCGGCCCAAATAGATCATGATTTAGGGTTCATTATTTAGTATTTAGGGTGTATATGGTTCACCCGGCCCGAATATATCATGATTTAGGGTTCATTATTTAGTGTTTAGGGTGTAGATGGTTCACCCGGCCCGAATAGATCATGATTTAGGGCGATTTTATAGTTTTTTATACATGAAAAGAAACAAAAACATGATCACAAACTAAAATTTAGTTTTTTTTTTCTTTTTGGGCAATTCAAGCTAAGTTCGATTTTTTTTGGTAATTAGATCGATTTTAATATGTTGGGTTTCTGTTAACGTCAAGATCATGGACTACAACAGTTTAGCTTGTCATCTTTTGCATGTTAGGAAACAGTTACACACCATGAATGGATATTATTCGACATAATTATACAATCATGTAATTATTTTGCTGCTGAACCTAATCATATTCATTTGTGAGGCCAGAAAATTGTAAAGCCTACTTACCCGAAAAAATAAATATAAAAACTATAGGCAAACGTCAACACCATGAATGAATAATATTTGACAAAATTCCATAATCATGAATAAGATTGATACTGGAATAAATCTTTGATAGAAGACATGTCAAAGAGCAAGTGTATCAAATAGCAACTAGTATTAATTGTAAGTAGGTTGGTGGGAATAATGTTTTTTTTAGGCAAGTAGCTTTATAGGTTGTGTTTTAAGGACAATAATTTTACGGGTTTGTGAATGTATGATAATATATTTTAAAGTTGTAAATGTATGACAATCGAGTCCGAATAAGTCCAAATCGAACTGAAATGTCAAGTGGGTTGCAAGATTTTCCTGAATTTACACATTTTATAAACATAGTGTTTAACATTTATAAATCCGTATTATGTGGTAGTGAACAACATAGAGAGATTGATTGATTTTTTTTTTACTTTGAGACTTTTTTTTTCGTTTAATTAGAGAAGTTACCATATAATTGTATATTCTTCAATTCCTTGATGTATAAAAATTTTCTGTTAATTAAGAAAAATGGTTATTGATTACCTAATTAAAATGTCATTTGAACTAATTTGAAAAGACTCCAGAATCATGATAAGTGATTCTATAAAATTAACTTTATTAAAATTCATCTATGTGGCCTTTTTTTAAGCCTGCTTACTTTTATTTGTCAGGCATAATTCGAATAGTTTTGCGAGTATGCTCAATTCACGAGAAAATTTCTAATAGGTAGTACAAATTTTTGATGTAAATAATATAGCCAAAATTGCACTCATAAGTGCAAATGTATATATGTATATATAATCATTTTATACCTGTTAGTAAATTTCACATGCACCTTTTTACCTAACTTCCAACTATAAAAACACCAATAAGTTTCTCCAGTCTGGCTATCATCACAACATCATATACCTCTAATGGAGAACTCTTGGGCACTATTAGCCTTGGTATCTCTAATTACACTAGCTTTTATCACGAAAATCATCTACAATAATCGACACCCGAAACGAAAACTTCCTCCAGGTCCAAAACCATGGCCTATTATTGGTAATTTCAACCTTCTTGGATCACTCCCACACCATTCTATTCACTCTTTATCACAAAAATATGGTGAAATAATGCTACTAAAATACGGAAAATTTCCTATGGTGGTAGCATCATCACCTGAGATGGCCAAACAGTTCTTAAATGTGCATGATACAGTGTTTGCCTCCAGGCCTGCACTTGCTACTGGTATATACACTAGCTATAATTACTCGGGCATGACATGGGCCCCATACGGCCCGCATTGGAGACAAGCGCGTAGAATTTACCTCTCGGAGGTGTTCAACACGAAAAGATTGGAATTCTTTGAGGAAATCCGCGTTGAGGAGAGGCGCAATTTGTTTTCTCGTCTACAGTCCCTGTCAGGAAGGCCGGTCGTGCTCAGATCCCAATTGTTGCATCTTACGCTTTCTACTATAAGTAGGATTGTATTTGGCAACAAATACTTTAGTGAAAGAGAAGAAGATAAGTGTTTAGTCAAGCTTGATGAATTGCATGCAATGGTTGATGAGTTTTTTTGGCTCAACGGAGTAACAGTTATCGGGGATTGGATACCGTGGCTTGGCTTCCTCGATTTGCACGGATATGTTCGAAGAATGAAGGATTTGTTCAAAAGATTTGATAGGTTATCCAACTATGTGATTGATGATCATCAAGCTAGAAGGATTGCAGAAAAGGAAGACTTCTCTCCCAAAGACATGGTAGATGTGTTGTTGCAGCAGGCAGAGGATCCTAATCTTGAAGTTCCACTTACAAGAGATTGTATCAAGGGACTATTACACGTGCGTACTATATATATGTGTGTGTATATGTGAATAATGCTACGAAGCCTGGCGATGAATTTTTTATGGAACCCAATACCAGCATAAAACATTGGTACATTGTGGCATGGTACAAATTGTTACTAATACTGATGTTAGGCTCCATAAAAAATCCACTATCAAGCTTCATATCAAAATCGATAACATATATATATGTATGTATGTCACATTTGATATGTTTATAAATTAACTAATTTCCATGTAAAACTATGACATTTGTAGGACCTACTAGTTGCGGGCACAGATACCTCAGCTTACGCAATCGAATGGACAATGTACGAAATCCTCAGGCATCCAAGCATAATGGAGAAGGCGAAGGACGAGCTTGAGATGGTAATCGGAAGAAACAGATAGGTGGAAGAGGACGATCTCTCTAGATTGCCTTACATAGACGACATCATCATGGAGTCGTTCAGGTTGCATCCACTTGCTCCGCTTTTAGCGCCCCATTATGCGATTGAGGACTGCAACGTTTCAGGCTACGACATAGCTAAGGGGACGACTATCATGATCAACACGTGGAGCATAGGGAGGGACCTCAAGTCATGGGACACGCCCGAAGAATTCTTACCAGAGAGGTTTCTAGGGAAAGGAATCAATATGACGTTGGGAAGTAACTTTGCGTTGTTGCCATTCGGGTCGGGTAGAAGGAGATGCCCTGGATACAACCTTGCACTTAAGGTTATTCGAACAACGTTGGCTAATTTGTTGCACGGGTTTGAGATGAAATTGGTTGAGGGGATGAGGGCTGAAGATATATGTATGGATGAGCTATATGGACTTTCTGTACATCCAAAACAGCCTCTTGCAATTATCATGGAGCCTACACTTCGACCACACCTTTACTAAGTTGCATGTACTTGTTTCTAGAATAAATGTAATCAAGATGATCTTGATGCAATTGAATATGTAATTGATTTTACCAAAAAAAAAACCAGTATCGTAATACTATCTTGTATGCACCTATTGCACAAAGTGCAATTGGATTCAATTTTAATTTAGATAAACCATGAACCCTAAATCATTAACCATTAACCATTCGGATCGAGTGACCATGCATGAACCACTTGGGCCGAATTTGGGTTGGGTCCGGACCAAAAAAAAAAGAAAAAAAAAACTGAAAAAACTAAACCCATTCGGGTCGGGTGAACCATGAACCAGTCGGACCAAGTTCGGGTCGGGTAAAAAATTGGACGGAAAAAAAATACAATTGCACTAATTCTAAATTGGTACAAATAGTGCACAAGAGAATTTGTCAATTTATTTGTACTGAAACTCCTAAAAAAAGAAAAACCCCTGGAAACCCCTAAAAGAGAAAAAATTCCCCGGAATAATTTTCCTTAGTATGAAGGTTTTTTCAACTAAGACCGATTCTCTTTTTAAAGTTTAAAGAAAGGTTCGATTCTAAGCTTCTAAGGATAAGTATTTGGATAGCTTAGGGTACGTTTGCTTTCGTCTTGAGGTAGATGGGGGAAATCTGGATGGAGAAAAGAGGTGGATCGGGGAAATCTTGTGAATAGTAATCTGGTGTTTGTTTTGTGGAGAAAAAAAAGTTTTTTTGGTCCAATAACTTATCTATTGTCCATTTTTCGTCCCAAAAAATTTAACTGTCCAATTTTAGTCCCATAACTAAATTGATTGTCCAATTTTGGTCCCATTTTTGCCAAAAAAACGCGAATAACGCCGTTTTGATGATGTGTAAGTCACGTGTTGATAAATTTTGGGGGTTCTCGATATTCTCGATGACGTAAACGCTGACTATTTATTTCTTTTATTTTTTTACGTTTTTCAATCAATTAATCTACACATGTGTAAATAATCCAATAAATCTAATCAAAACTAAAATTTCAAATCTGTAAATGTAAGAACAACTAAATTTTACCGGTACGTGTCTTGCTTAAGACCGAAAATGACGTTTTTTCCAATTTTTCGATGAAAATGGGACCAAAATTATGATGATGTATTATTTTATAATTATTGGTTATGTTTAGAACGATTCGAAGAACACTAGTCTAGACTCTTAGGAAATTCTAAGAGAATAGTCTTGTGGATTTGAAAAATACTAAGGCTCCATTTGGATGGATGGATTTAGAAATTCATGGATTCACACACAAATCATACTCTCCAATGGATTTACAAATACTTAAATGTGAGAGTTTAGGGAAGAGAGAGGAGGGGAGAAGGGGAAGGGGTATAGATGAGGAGATTTCACAAATGACTAGGTTTTGATGAGGATTTAAAATCCCTCAATTTTAATCTAAACTCTCACATCGAAGTATTTGTAAATCCATTGGAGAGTGATAATTTGTGTGTGAAATCCATGGATTTCCAAATCATCCATCCAAATGGAGCCTAAGTGTATTCTTGCTTTGGATGTGCTTATGATTTTGATTTTTCAGCGATTTGACTTCAAGAATTTATGTTTTCTTTGCAGCATCCATCCTTCTCTATTTATAGAGGGGGATTCAAGTTATCATTGGAGAGTAATTTAAATATCCTACTATTTTTAAGTGTGATATTTCTCGGGAATAGGCGTGCCAGAGAATCTGTCCTTTTTCGGCTTCAAAATGTTAGGAATTAAACTGCAATTATGGAGAAATTGAGAGAACAAGAAATTAAAGAACACAAATTTGGTTACCCAACTCGTCAGGGATGACTACGTCTGGGGGCACTACCAAGCCAAGAGATATACTAAATTTTCGAGTGATTGACAAATACAACAATTCAATAGATATTTAAAGATGAAATTGGGCCAAAACCTTAGATTGGCCCATCCTGGCCGAAACCCCGGACCGCTCGACCTCGCTCCTTGGTCGAGCGGAAGTTCTCGACCTCAACTGGTTGAGTGCCTTGTCCTCCCTGGAATTGGACGCGCTCGACCTCGCTCCTTGGTCGAGCAGAAGTGCTCGACCTCAACTGGTCGAGCGCCTTGTCCTCCCTGGAATTGGATGCGCTCGACCTCGCTCCTTGGTCGAGCGAAAGTGCTCGACCTCAACTGGTCGAGCGCCTCTTTCTTCCCGGACTCCTTCCCCAACTCAGGCTCTATAACCCAATAATCTCCCACCTAGAGACTGACTCCAAATGTAACTTGTCTTCTCCATTTTACGGTATCTCTCACTGGTAGTAGTGTCAAGCCTTCATCTCAGTTTCCAAGGCCAGTTGAAGTCATGCATAACTTCAACTTCTCTAAGGTCACAACCTTAGTCAACATATCAGCAGGATTTTCACTTCCTCGGATCTTCATTAGCTGTAAGATCTTGTTCTCAATGAGGTAACGAATGTAATGATACCTCAACTCAATGTGCTTTGTCCTTGAGTGAAAAACTGGATTCTTTGCTAAGTGAATGGCACTCTGATTGTCACTATACAGAATACTATCCTTCTGCTCCTTCCCCAATTCACGCAAAAGATTCTGCAACCATACCATCTCCTTACTAGCCTCAGTAACTGCAACATACTCTGCCTCTGCAGTGGAATGTGCTACGATCTTCTGCAACTTAGAAGCCCAAGAAATTGATGTACCACCAAGAGTAAATACATACTTGGTTGTACTCCTCCTTTTGTCAAGATCACTGGATGTCAAGTCTGCATCAACATACCCTACCAATTCAACACTTTTGCCCTCAAAGCACAATGCTTGTTCTGTATTACCTCTCAAGTACTTAAGGATCCACTTTACTGCCTCCCAATGTTGCTTACCCGGATTACCCATAAACCGGCTAACAACTCCCACTGCATGTGCAATATTTGGTCTTGTACACACCATAGCATACATCTAACTGCCAAGAAGCATATGGAGTGTTTTGCATGTAGGTTCTCTCCTCTTCGCTACTAGGTGAGTCCTTGTTGTATAGCTTGAACTGACTTCCCAACGGGACACGAACTGGCTTTGCATCTTCTATACTAAATCTCTTCAAGACCTTCTTTATGTATTCAGCCTGTGAAAGATACAACTTTCCTGCCACCTTATCACGATCGATTCGCATACCTAAGATTTGCTTGGCCTCTCCAAGGTCCTTCATGGCAAACCTATCAGACAACTGCTTCTTCAACTTGCTCACTTCTCGAGCACTAGAGCCTGATATCTACATGTCATCAACATATAATAGCAAAATGATATAGCCAATATCATACCTGTTGGGAAATTTATAGTTTTGATGAAAGTTCCAAAAACACATGTAATAGGACCGATCGGACTTTGTTAGGTGATCGATGTTTACATTCTTCTTATAGGAGACCAAGTTGATAATGATTGTATAGAAAACCGATGTAATAGATAGGTCACATATTGAGGGAACTCAATATGTAAAGGTCGATCTGAAGAATCAAGAAAGCCGATATCAAATGAAAGCGTAACGCTAAACCGAGCGGAAGATCGATCGAATCGATCTTGTCGATAACTTCGGCCCGAAGTCGTGAAGCTCAAACCTCTATATCTTAGAAGATCGGATGACTTCGGAAGATAAGACCGGAAGACCTACATCGGTAAGTCGGCCCGGTTGAAGCTAAGTCAACAGCGCCAGAAGACTCCATCGGTGGATCGATCGATTCGGTGATCAGATCAGCTCATAAGATGAAAACTGATGTTTTCATCTTATCATACGTCTGCGATCTGAACAAGATGAATACCAACCTTAGTTGGAGGAACAACACTGCAAAGCAAGGCTTCCATCCAATAAGGAAGAAACACGTATGAACAGAGCTGATACTCGCGGGATTCGATGTTGCTCTCTCAAACGGCTATAAAATACACATTCACGCTTTCAGCCATGCCGTTCCTGAAGCACGTCACATCAAGCCTGCAACTCTACCTAAAATAGCCTGAGATTCAAATTGCTCTCCAACGGCTCTTTGATCTCAAGGTCTATAAATATGGGATCACACTTCAGAGTGAAACACGGAAATGCTTGGACAAACAACATAATCACGAAGCTCAAACTATAGTCAGATTTCCGCACGAAGAACACAACAACAAGCTTATTTTATTGTGTTCATCCCATAAGTTCTTAGCAAGAAATCTTTTCATCTAGCTATCAGGCTGCTTATACGCAAGAAAAGATTTCATAGTTGGAACCTCAACAATCTTACCCAAACCCCAAGTTAGGATAAGTTGTTTAGCAAGATTCTCAGTCTAGGGTTTCTAATCTTGATTTACGGGATCGGGTTGAGTGAGAACTCTTAAAACATCTGTTGGTGTCTTGTGTTGGACTAACACACTAAACTAAGTCCGGTCGGTTAAAGTCGGTTAAGTTGGTGCCCTTGTGAAAGGGAAGAGTGGACGTAGGGATTTGGTTTGTCCGAACCACTATAAATCTTGTGTGCCTTTCTTTGCTTTGATTAATCGCTCTCACATCGCACAATCTTAAAGCGCATACATATTTCTAAGTAAAGATCGATTGCACCAAGCATCCGATCCGACGGATTTGATATTTCTGTCATCCGATTAAAAAGATAAAACTTGGAATCGATTTATACAAACCGGTTTTTCACACGGGTAAAACTTAAAGCTTCCCGACACATCGGTTTAATCGATAGTTACTGAAGCCGATCGCCTTCCGGCGTTCAAGATTAAGTTGGTTATCGACAAACCGATTCACTTTCGAGACTCGATCAAAGCTATCGCTAGCACACCGATCTGCAGACGAAAAGTTTTTTGAAGTCTATTCACCCTCCCTCTAGACTTACGCCCTCACATAACCGTTCGGGACCTACAAGTGGTATCGAGGCGGTTGGTTCTTCCGACCATCGACTCGTGGTCATTGTGGTCAATCGAATCGATCTTGAAAACCGTTTTTAAAACTCATTCATTTTCCAAAATCACTTTCAAAGATGGATAACACGTCCTAAGTATGTATCATGATCCGCGAAGTTCTCAATTGATGAGTATGCAGATTGGGCTATATATATGTCCAACCATCTAGGCTCGATCGATGGCGAGAATGATGGAAGTCATCGAGAGGACCCATCATCATTTACTACGACAATCCTGCAATCGGAGGAGATCCGCACTTTCCACGGAAGTCTTGTGCGAAAAAAACCCGATACGATGGACCGTAAGAAAGAAAAGCGCATACTCTGGACACCATTGCAAGACATATCATCATGTACAATGGATAAGGTCACCAAAGAGAAGATTAAGTATCTCAAATCTGCAAAAGCAATGTGGGATACTCGCTGAGATCTGCGAGGGAAATGAGCAGGATAAAAGACGGCCGTCTTCGTTAACGGGTGAAATTCGGCCAAGATCTTTGCCCAACGAAACCATCAACGAACTTCGATGGAAGAATTACAATGTCTATAAACAAGCTTCGAGAACTTGGTAGAGATGTCCGATAAAGATATCAACTATAAGATCCTAAGGTCTCTCACCAAGAAAGTGGGACATGAAGGTCACAGTAATCAAAGATTGCGGGACATTTCAAGAATGAAACCTAGTAGCTTGTTCTTGAGTCTTAAAGCTCACGAGTTCGACGATTGAAAGAGGTCAAGTCGATGAAGGCGAGGTCCTGCTTTGAAACCTCGACTTCAAAATCGTTTGCTTTCAAAAGCAACCAAAGAGAGAAACAAAGGCCAATGAACCCATTGGAAATATATTAAGTCGAGGCAAGAACAGATCGCGTTGCTTACGGGGAAGCTTGAGAAGTCGATATACAACTTGGTAAGTATCGAAGATTTTATAAGGACTATCAACATAGCCGAGGACGAGATAGGAGATCGACAACAGATCTCGAAAAAGAACAGAATCGATGATCGGAGGGATCGCGAGAGATGAAAGGGAAAGAGATAGTCGGACGAAAGGAAGGTAGAGATAACCAATCAGATAGAAGAAACTCGGACTACTATCGAAGGAAATCACCGATGGGTCATCTGAATGAGTGATTCACCCGAAGGAAAGGGAATCGGTGGATCCGTGGCGTGCTTCAATCGTGGAGAAGCCAGTCACTATAAGATGACCGCCTGCACTGACGCCGAGAGAGAGGGAAGAAAAGAGGAACAAAAGAGAGCAACCAGATAGAGACGGAAGAGCCATGGTTCGATACGTCGGGGAATTGACGATTCCTATCTGCCCTCCGAGGACTCCGGATACTCCTCTGTAGAAGACTTCTGCCTGATCAGCAGTGCCGTCGACTTCTATGAAAGTGAAGATCTGATATTCTCGTCAGACGATAATGAACTCTGCCTGATGGCCAGGGAGGACCAGTCCGAGGTAACCTCCAAACCCCCTTCGTTCGCTTCTACACCTGCTATCATTAGCACACCTGCTGGGGAGATTGACCTGCAGCTCTACTCAGAGCAATTGCTTGAAGATCTCTCCAATGCAGTAGAAACTTATGCTATTGTGGAAGCTGAGAATGATAAGCTGAGGATCAGAAATAATCAGCTTGCTGAAGAAAATGATCTCAGAAAAACCTCTGAACTTAGATCACCAAACCCTTTCGGAAGATGGCGAGGAATTTAAAATTCTCGAAGTTAAAGCTTCTGATCAGGAAAAGCAGATCAAAGAACAGATGGAAATTAACAGACAGCAAGCTGATGACTTCAAAATCTTGCAAGCAAAATTCGATGAGCTATTCCGAATGCATGAAAGTCTGAAATCCTCGAGGATAATCTGCGTAAGAAAATAGATGTTTTTTCAAAATCATCTCAAACCGTTAAAGACATAAACGCCTTTTTTTTCGAGTAAAGATTGATAAGGAGGACTTGGCTATGAGAAACCCTCCACATCCTCAAAAGCCCCGACCGATTCATCTCGGAAAGGTGTGTCGCAATTTAATTTCGAAAAAAAAGATACACCAAAAGCTAAACTTGTATCTAATAGGGGTAAGAGACGGGGTTGAAGCGGTAAAGGCAAGTGCCTAACCGTAAAGGAAATAAATGGACCCTAACCGGTAAAGCATCATCGGAGGAATCAGCGGAAGAACCGGTTCTTACGAAGAGACCTCAACGATCAAGCAGATCAGAATCGAAAAAGACAACCTACAAAAAGGGAAGTCTAATCCGAGACCCGGTCAAGGTCATTTGCCTAATAAGCATGCTTCGTAAAACTGCGAAAACCATCTATCGAAAAGGATATGAATCTTTTGATGGTAGCAATCGATACCTACCCCTATAGTCGAGGAAATTTAGGTCACACTTTTTGAACCATTAATTGGATAAAAGAAGACAAACTGAAAAAGATAAATCATAAGTCTTCTAAGTCATCCAAGGTTCACACAAGTAATCATACAAATCGAAAGCATATGAGGATAAGTATGATTATGTTGATGTGTATGGGAGACAAATCAGCCCTCTCGATCGACCGATCACAATAGAAGTGCTCTGTTTGTATGGATCCCGAAATCCAAACCTAACCCCAGGACCCAATCAAAGAAAGGGGTACCTAAAGCCCGATCCGATTGCGAGGTTCGCGTGGTCCGCCAACAAAGGAGGTGCAAGCAACTATCCGGTACATCGATAGTGGATGCTCAAGGCACATATTTCGAAGCAAACATCTCCTCGCCCTACATAGAACGTAAAGGCCAGCGTGTACTCTTCGGTGATGATAACTTTGGTTATACCAAAGGGTTGAACCTTAGAGAATGATGATGTACAAAGAATCGGAGTCTCGTTTGTCGAAGGTCCAAGCACAACCTATTATCGGTTTTCACAATTACTGCGACAAGCGGATTTGGTGTTGAGTTCTCGATCGATCAATGCACTATCAAGAATCGAAGTCACTCAGCGGATATTACTAATCGGGTTCAAGAAAAGGGACGATCACACCACGGTGATTGGAACAGTTGTCCAAGAAATGCGTGCCTGATTGTTAAGAGTTCCAAAAGTAGCAGTTGGCTCTGGCACAAAAGAATGAGCCATCTGAACTTTAAAACTCTTAATAAGATAGCTAGGATGTCTCTAGTGGAAGGACTTCCGAATGAAGTGTTCTCAAAGGATCAGACATGTACTGCATGTCAGAAGGGAAAACAGGTCAAAGCTTCATTCAAAGGAATTTCCGGACCAGCGTCAGCCAGTATTCTTTTGCTTCATATGGATCTGTTTGGACGATTACACGCATCAATCTCAAGCGGACGCAAATACACTCTGGTAATCGTGGATGACTATTCCAAGTTTACCTGGGTTATATTCTTACATAAGAAGAATGAGACGACAACCAAGATACCCGAGCTACTAAGAAGATTACAAAATGAGAAGGGTGTCAGCGTAGTAAAAATCAGATCAGATAAAGGTACAAAATTTCTGAACTCTTTTATAAGCGATTTTGCTCTAAGTTTGGTATCTGACATGAAACATCCGGTGCGGAGGGGCCACTGTGAGAATGGAGTAGGTGAAGCGGAGAAAGCAGAACTCTCAAAGAAGTTGCTTTCGAACAATGTTAGTGAACATGCGATACCAAACCGTTTACAGGCGTATAATCAACAACCGCATGCCATACGCAGAAACGGATGTCTCTCGACTAAGGCTCACTACAAAACACCTTTATGAACTGTGGAAGGGCGTAAAACCTCGTGTTTCTTACTTCCATGTTTTTTGAGTGCAAGTGTTTCATACACAACAATGGGAAAAAGTCGGGTTAAAGACCTTTGAGGCTAAGTCGATGAGGGTATATTTCTAGGGTATTCCTCATCTAGCAAAGCCTTCGTGGTCTACAACAAAACGAACCCTTGTTGTGGAAGAAACACCCCATGTAACCTTTGATGAAGCATCTTCCCGATCAAGAGAAATCACTCGAACAAAAGTACGATCTACCGTAACACGATATTGAGAAAATGGATCGTTTAACGATCAAGGATAAAGGATCGAAAATCAGATCAATTTACATTCGGATCTAGGTGATTCACCGGATCAATCGATCCTAAGGTACGAACAACTGCCGATGAAAAAAGCCGATTCAAACCGAGATAAGAGTAAATCGAACCATCCGGTTCGGGGAACTGAAGTTCTCTCCTTAACGGACATCGACACATGATGATTCCAACATCACCGAGACTTGTTCTTATCAAGTGGACCATAACCCGCACCACTCCCAATCACTAGTAATAAGATTTTATCGTAAACGGACGATGTTCTCAAAACCGCGCAAATCGTAAGCGAAGGACACGGATAACCGGTCATCCAACCGATCGATAATTGGAACCCGTCGATAAAATTAAAACTAGACATCAGTTGGTGAAAGTGCCATGTATTGTTGTTATCCGTCTATGAAGGAACCAACTACAATCGAGGAAGCATTACAAGACGCATAAACTGGATTCTAGCCATGCGAGGAGGAAATGGAACAGTTCGAGAGAAATGAAGTTTGGGAACTAGTAGAGCGCGGACGTGTCATCAAGGCGTAATTGGCGCTAAATGGATCTTCAAGAACAAGAGAGATGAGAAAAATGTTATCACCGCGAAATAAAAAGGCAAGACTTGTTGCTAAGGGTATTCACAATCGGAAGGAATTGATTACGATGAGACCTTTGCACCGATCGCTCGCTTTAAACCGATATTCGTTTGCTTCGGCTTACGCTTCCCACAGAGGGTTCCATGGTATCGATGGACGAAAAAAAGTGCTTTCTTAAGCGGGGTACTAGCGGAGGAAGTTTATGTCTAACAACCTCCGTGCTTTGAAAAGGGTAACCAAGTGTATCGTTTAAGAAAAGCTCTTTATGGTTCAAACAGTTCATGAGCACGGTATGATCTGTTCTCTCGGTTCTTGATCGAAAGTGGGTTCACTAAAAGGAGCGAAGGGATGTAACCTTATTGAGAATAGAAGATGGAGAAGATATTCGATGGTTCGATTTACGTGGGCTACATCATCTTCCGGATCTCCTAACAAGAGCCTATGCGAAAGATTGAAAGAACCGATGCAAGGGAAATTCGAGATGTCCATGATGGGTCGGATGAATTACTTTCTAGGTCTCCAAGTTAAACAAAGTTCGGAAGGGATATTCAATGCATGACAAAGTACACTAGGAATCTTTTGGCTAAGTTTGGAATTCAAAATAGTAAGGAAGCCAAAATTCTATGATGACCGGATTCAAGATGGATCGGATGAGGCGGTCGAGAAAACAAATCGGAAGGAATATAGGGCTCTCATTGGATCTTTATTATACTGTTGCCCGTGAGACCGGATATATCACTTCGCGATGGAGTGTATGTGCGATTCGAGCAAATCCAATGATCGACCACCTAAAGCGACTTTGCCGGATTCTTAAGTATCTGAAGGAACAATAAACCTTGGTTTATTCTACCCATCAGATGATAATCTAGAGCTTAGTGGGTATTCGATTACGATTATGGAGGTTGCAAGATCGATAAAAAATCAACCTCGGGAACATGTGGGTTCTTAGGAAGTAAAAACCGATCTCGTGGTTTTCAAAAAGCAAAACATCGGTTCGCGACATCAACAATGAAGCGAGAATATATGGTCGCGGGAAAGTCGTTGTTCCTAATCGCTTTCGCTCGATCGGATTTGGTGAGGGATTACAACATTGTAGCTAAGAACGCATGCCTATATTCTCGTGCGGATGGTAATAGTCTATTGCAATCACCGTAATCCGGTTCTACATACAAGATGCAAGCATGTGGATGTCGACACCACTTCATAAGAGATCACGTTGAAAAGAAGAATATCGAATGGAAAAAGATTCATACCGATATCGTAAGGGTGATATTCTAACCAAGCCACTAAACCGAGATCGATTCAGAGATTTATGCAATGAGCTAGGACTTCTAGATCTTGGAGAAATGTCACCAAAAATGTTTGATGGAATGCTCTCGAACTAGTTTGGTTAAGAGACTAACGGATCGAGAGAAATCAGTTGAGTTTGGTATCTTAATCGATCTCAAGAGATCGATAAGCAAAAAATCGATCGTTTTACACATTACCGATCCAAAGGAACCGATCGATTTTTAGTTTATCGATTTAAAAGTCTATCGGTTTAAAGGAACCGATCGATTCAAGGTTTATCGATTGAAGGAAAATGCTTTCGGTTTAAAGGATTATCCGATTAAATCAATTTGGTTATAGTATTTCTTTGTGATTCGTTTTTACCGATATTCAACAAGCAAGGTTGAGATTAAGAAGCTATCAATCGATAAGAAAAGCGAGAATTTACACAACAATGAAATAACAGAACTTTTCATTGATAAAAACCGAAGGTGAGGTTACATTATGAGTTACAAGTACAAGAAGACCGGAGGTCAAGACATAAATGTTAACCAAACTCCTAAACCTAGAAACCCCTAAACCCTCATCCTAACCCCGTAATGAAGGAAAGAGAGAGATTTTAAACTCTCATTTTCCCCCACTTAACAAGGGGGTGAGAGAGGCTTTTAAAAAAAGTAATCCCAAGGCGGTCATAAAAGTCAAGATCAAGAAAACTGGGAGGACAGAGGCCTTGATAGGATTCTTAAGCCCGGAGCCCTAAATGGAGGAGTAGTAGGGCTCTCCAAATTGTTGAATGGAGCACGTGTGCCAAAGAGTTGGTCATCGATCTCATGGGCACATGTGTCTTTGATATTTTATACCGCACTAAGTCGATGGTTACGTTACATCATCCAGATAGACACACAAGGTGCATACGGTTAGGAGAAGTGTCTTCTCGGTTTGCAACAAAGATCCGATCCATATACGGTGGTAGAGAAGCTTTTGCAAAGAATGGTATGTGAAATCAAAGATGATGAAGAAAACAAAGAATAAGGGATCAATGGGTTGATTTGAGAAGATGAAACCATATAAAAGGGTGTAAAAGTGTTTGCCGGAAGTCTCACGGAAACAAGGGTTCACCAAGATACATGATTCTTACAAAGAAGATAAGTATGGTGAATGGGTGAAGTTGTGTAAAACATTGGTCCAATTTATAGAGGCCAAGCAAGGATGCAAATGCAATTTCCATTTCAAGAAGCCTACCCGAGAAATTTGCATCAAAAAGGACAATGATGTAGAAATCACCTTGACCGATAATTGGATAAATTTACGGTTGATTGACATATCGAGAGATTCAGACGATATTTACGCATGTCAATCACGCCTACTTAGGGAATAGAAGCTACTACTCTAGACTAAGTTTTGGCGGTAACACTTATCCCAAGAATTGGCTTAATCTGAAAAAAAAGAATCGGATGAGGTCAACCAAAATCGATTACTTACGAAAGCATGATCGGATGAGAGAGATCTCTTTGAGCTTGAAACTCCAATAAATCCGATATATCGGTCTATGTGTAAATATCGGTTGAAGGGGGGAACTTCAACCGATCAAGGAGGATCAAAAGGAAATCGACGACTTTTCGAGGAAAGATCACCTAAGCTTTCAAGTTTCAACAAATCAGATGCAACTAGAGAAGATCAGTTAAAAGGATCAGTTGGGAAATTTCTTAAGGCTTAGGCAGAATGATTAAGATCAACAAGTGGAATCAACATTGACAAGTAATATTGACTGATAACAACATCAGTCAACCAGATCTGCGATCTCTCTTCTCTTGTTCTTTACTTATTTATCGGATCGTATCTGATATTATTTGCCTTACTGTACCCACTACCCTTGTGACGTGTACTCTGCAAATCATTTAATGCGGACGTGGGGTACATGTATTAACTGCTACTTGATCGTGCTTTTAAATCCAAAAGTTTTGTAATGCGTCGTTTTTCACGACCCTACGATCAAAACCGCTAAATCTGGAGCGCATAATCTTTTCAAAACGATTGATCTTCAAAATCTTGTCTTATTGTACCCTCCGCCTCTATATAAGATTCATCAAACCTTACGAGTTTTTTTCGCCTACAAACTTGCATTACTTTCCTTCGAAAAACTTCAAATTTTTCTACGTTTCAAAACGATTTCTTAGAGTTCAAAATCTTCTCAAAAATTTGAATCGGTAATATTTTCTTTTAAGCTTAATGATGAATCTTTCTTTCCGTTAAAAACATTGTTTTCAAAAGTTGTTTTTCGGAATTTATGCTTCATTGCCTTTTGTTTTCCAGCGGAATGATATTGATATTGATTATGCACAAATTTAATGAGTCTATCTCACTGTAGATGGCCACTCATGGACTTGGAAAGATCATGTGCAATTATGAAATCGCAACGAAGATCTTTGAGGATAAGTTCGTTGAGTTTGGAACCATCGAGGATTCTGAATCCATGGAGGTGGAACAAATTCGAAGAATTTGGATCGAAACATATTGCTCGCCTTTCGCAATCCGGTGATGCAAGATGAAGCACTTCAATTCTTGCGAATTTGAGTGTGGATCTGAAAAAACCGTGAGACGAACCGATGTCGCCAACAAGCGGAGAAGAAATCAGCCCGACAAATGCGCGAGACATCACTCGTCTGTCACTTTCAACAAAGGGCGAATCTCTCCTCGCGACACCTTCTGAGGAGAATGAGGATGAAGAAATCGAGAGGAGCTCTTAAGAGGCGGACAAACATCGATGGCCTAGGGATTCATCGCCAATGCTCAAAAGAAAGACAGATCGCCGCTTGACATTCTCATCAAGAACGATCATGGGAATCTCATTTAGCCTGTGATGTTCTCACATCACCAAAATGTACAAGGCATAAAAAAGAATAATTGATGGGGGCCGTAACATCAATTGGCACGGCTTCCGAAAAGCCATCTTGCTCCAAGAACACGAAAAATTTGGAGTCAATGAATCCAAAGTGTGTCTTTCTAAAAAAAGAGAGTCAAGAATCTCAACAAGGTTGCGATTATATTGAAGACAAACCGCCAAGCCTATCGAATGGAATCGTAATGGATCAAGTCCTACAATGCCTTCCTCTCATCAACTTCAGCTTATATATGGGCCACCGTGACGATGACAAGGAGCCCACTCCAACAAAATCAAGAAAGAAAAGAGCAAAGAAGTTCGGGCCTCATCCACACCGGGGTTGCTCCACGTAAAAAAGAAACGAAATCCGGTGAAGGCCCGCAGAGAGAAGAGGCCAAAAGAAAGTAAAGTAAACCTACTGACTCTCTAGCACTAGAAGATGAGTCGAAGAAAAAAGCGCCCGAGCAGTCAAGGCGCAACAAAGAACGGGGACCGACAGCAAGCACCAACCCGGTGCTCGCCAGAACGATCCGAGGTAGAAGCACGTGCCGATAAATCTACTTCTCCTCAACCTCAAGCCGATTCACCGCCGGACTAAAGGTCGCAGAGAGCATGTCTCTATCGCTAGTTCACCGCTCATGAACTGAACCAGAGCATAACCGCCACTACAAAGAGAAACCACCGCGAGTCCGAACCAATCAGACAACTTCCGCCGACTCAAAGCACAACCCGGAAGCTTCCACATCTCATCCAACAGGAATCCGGATGATAATTCCTTTTTATGATCCAGTGATCGCCAAAAGACCATCTTTGGAAAAATGGTCGACTAAGAATTGAGCGAGAGATTGATGAGATGATCCTGGCCCGGTCGCCCATCCCGCTATCGGGGAGAAGAAGTCATGGAGATCCTCTGGAGAGATCTCAGATTAAAAAGCTTCTCGGATCTTATCTTACTTGTTGAATGATGGGTGGTGCGGATGAGTTCGCAGATTTTGACTTCGATATGAGGAAGTCCGCCAAAGTGGGATCACCGGTGAGCTCATATCGAGCAACTGAAAGCTTCGATCCCAGGGAAGTTGGAATTGCGAAGAAGAGAAGTTCGAGATCGCACAAGCTCTAAACAGATACCGAAATGGTGAATGCCGGAGCTGCCGATGAAAGTGGAACTGGTGCTGCGGTTCAACACCAACCACCGGAGGCACAAACAATCGAACTCCGATCAAGTGATGGATCCAATTCCTACATCTCAAATCACCATCGATCAACCTGGGAGATCAGATCTTGTCTCAAAGATCTCCGAAAAGAAGAGATTGAGGAGTGCTAATCGATCGAGACAAATCGGTCTCAAACAAATCGAAGCAATCGAGATCGGTTCTCCCAATCCATGACCACCATATCTCTCACGAGCTTACAAAATCAGTTGATGACAAGTCAAAAAAGTGGATCAAAATCAATCTTCTTTTTCGACGCCACCGAGAAAAGGCTCGAGTTATCGTAAGAGAAATTTGATAAAATGATTTGGACACTCTCGCTACAATGGAAACCGCCAAGAAAGAATCGACATAACTATTCAGATCCGACAAAATTCAAACTTCAGTTTATCTCGCTAATGATCTAAATCGGGCATTGTCATCCAACTTTGGGTCTCGACTTCCACCTCAATGCGCTTTTTGATCAAACCAAAAAGGGGAAGGATCTGAGAAACCAACCCATGGACATCGTAAGACAAGGCCCATGGACAAAGCTCAATTGCAAGAAAGGTGCTGGGTGCGGAACATCAAAAAACCGACCCGGTTATTCGCATCGGAAAGTCACCGAAGACAAATGGCAATGACACTGGTGATAAGGAGCTAGTCAGAAATTGTCCAAAGAGCAGATGACTGAAGAAGAAAGAAGGATAGAAAAACGGGCACAAGCAGAAGGGTTGAA
Organism: Stenogyne calaminthoides; assembly: GCA_037126765.1. NCBI lineage: Eukaryota > Viridiplantae > Streptophyta > Magnoliopsida > Lamiales > Lamiaceae > Stenogyne > Stenogyne calaminthoides. The sequence continues at coordinate 889,433 of JBBCBC010000029.1, read as the reverse complement.
ACAGAAGTTCAAATCAAGGGCTAAGAAAGGATTATTTGGGAAAATCGCACGAGAACCTCGGTTGCCGCAAAGAGTCAGCGAGATCATACCAAAAAATGCCGCACACGCTTAAGAGGTTTGAGGAATGGAATAAGATCAGAAGTGAATGGCTTCTTGATGCCTTTGTCCTTGATCTTGTTCCAAAAGAAGAATCACCAGATGATGAGTTCCTCAACTGGTTACAGAATAAATATCCAGACTTTCTGAAGTATCTGGAAAATGAAGCCAAGCTTATAAATGTAAAGATATCTCGCCAAGAGTATGATCTGTTAATATACTCAAAGAAGGCGGATGGCTCATTTGACAGATGGCATTTGAGAGATTCTACTTTGACATCTTGAGCAAATCGCAGATAAGCGATCAAGTGCGAATAACCGATGTCAAATGGAAACTCTATCGATTTTCAACATTCCACAAGACCAAAGAGAAATGCCGAATGAGGACAAGCCCAAGGGTGAAGATTCGAAGTCGATGCAGGGATCGTGACTTTTAAATTCAACTTTTACGATGTAACATGTAATCAACTTATCTAATGAAAAGTTTATTTTTACGATCCCAAGACAAAATCTCTTTGTCTTCCGACATTTGCTCTTTAACTATTCTATACTTATCAACTGTTTTGGTTTCTCAAAGTGTTTTGGTTTTCATCAAAAAGGGGAAATTGTTGGGAAATTTATAGTTTTGATGAAAGTTCCAAAAACACATGTAATAGGACCGGTCGGACTGTTAGTCGATCGATGTTTACATTCTTGCTATAGGAGACCAGATTGATAATGATTGTATAGAAAAACTCGATGTAATAGATAGGTCACATATTGAGGGGGAACTCAATATGTAAAGGTCGATCGAAGAATCGAAGAAAGGCGATATCAAACAGAGCGTAACGCTAAACCGAAGCGGAAGATCGGATCGAGCCCGATCTTGTCGGATAACTCAAAGTAATGAAGCTCAAACCTCTATACTAGAAGATCGATGACTTCGGAAGATAAGACGGAAGACCTACATCAGCCCGAGTCGGCCGGTTGAAGCTAAGTCAAGCGAAGACTCCATCAAAATTGGATCGTCGATTCAGATTGTCGATCGACATACAATAAGATGGCCGATGTTTCATCTTATCATACGCGTCTGCGATACGAACAAGATGAATACCAACCTTAGTTGGAGGAACAACATCGCAGCAAGGCTTCCATCCAATAAGGAAAAAACACGTATGAACAGAGCGATACTGGCGGGATTCGGATGTTGCTCTCTCAAACGGCTATAAAATACACATTCACGCTTTCAGCCATGCCGTTCCTGAAGCACGTCACATCAAGCCTGCAACTCTACCTAAAATAGCCTGAGATTCAAATTGCTCTCCAACGGCTCTTTGATCTCAAGGTCTATAAATATGGGATCACACTTCAGAGTGAAACACGGAAATGCTTGGACAAACAACATAATCACGAAGCTCAAACTATAGTCGATTTCCATACGAAGAACACAACAACAAGCTTATTTTATTGTGTTCATCCCATAAGTTCTTAGCAAGAAATCTTTTCATCTAGCTATCAGCCGCTTATAATGCAAGAAAAGATTTCATAGTTGGAACCTCAAACAATCTTACCCAAACCCCAAGTTAGGATAAGTTGTTTAGCAAGATTTCAGTCTAGGGTTTCTAGTACTGATTTCTGGGATCGGTTGAGTGAGAACTCTTAAAACATCTGTTGGTGTACTGTGTTGGACTAACACACTAAACTAAGTCCAGTCGGTTAAGTCGGTTAAGTTGGTGCCCTTGTGAAAGGAAGAGTGGACGTAGGGACTGGTTTGTCGAACCACTATAAATCTTGTGTGCCTTTTTGCTTTGATTAATCGCTCTCACATCGCACAATCTTAAAAGCATACATATTCTAAGTAAAGATCGATTGCACCAAGCATCCGATCCGACGGACTGATATATTTACGCTTATCCGATTAAAAAGATAAAACTTGGAATCGATTTATACAAACCGGTTTTTCACGGGTAAAACTTAAAGCTTCCGACACATCGGTTAATCGATAGTTACCGAACCGACCGCCTTACGGCGTTGGTAAGTTGGTTATCGAGACCAAAATCGATTCACTAGACTGATCCGGGCTATCTGTTACCTAAAGACACCGACTTTGACGAAAGTTTTTCAAGTCTATTCACCCTCCCCTCAGACTTACGCCTCACATAACCCGTTCGGGACCTACAATACCTCTTGAAATAGCAGCAATGGTCAGCCTCACACCTATTGAACTCAATATCGTGCATGAACCCATCAAACTTCTTGTACCACTGTAATGGAGCTTGTTTCCAGTCATACAAGCTCTTCCTCAATTTGCAAACAAGCTCACTGTTCCCCTTTGACAAGTATCCCTCTGGTTGCTTCATGTAGATGTCCTCATCTAAGTCACCATGAAGAAAGGCTGTTTTTACATCCATCTGCTCTAACATCAAGTTCTCTGCAGCCACCAAACTCAAAACTAACCGAATGGTAGTTAGTTTCACAATAGGAGTAAAAATATCAGTATAATCAATACCATGTTTCTGTTGAAACCCTTTCAGAACTAGTCTTGCCTTGTAACGCTTGCTTCCATTTGTCTCCTCTTTAATTCTGTAAACCCACTTATTATGCAGCGCCTTCTTGCCCTTAGGGAGCTCAGCTAGCTCCTAAGTTCCGTTGGTCATCAACGAATTCATCTCATCATCCATTGGAAGTTTCCACTTGCTCACCTGCTCACTACGTGTAGCCTCTGCATAACATTCGGGCTCACCACCATCTGTCAACAATAAATAATGAAGAGAAGGTGAATACCTATCAGGAGATCTATGTTCTCTCGTGGATCTCTGCAGCGGAATTGTTGGTGGTGGTGTACGTGGTTCTTCCTCAACAATCACCTGATCATCTTGAACCTCCTTGCTTGAGTTCGAAATGTCTAACTCAACAACCTGAGTCTCAGAACCAACTACTTTGGATGTACCCGACCTGTCTTTGTACAAAGTCTGTTCATTAAATACGACGTCTCGACTACGAATTATTTTTCGATTCTCCTCATCCCAAAATAGATTAGCGAATTCATCACCGCCATATCCAATAAATGTACACTTAACAGATTTAGTATCAAATTTACTTCTACTAGTAGCATCAATATGAACATATGAAACACACCCAAATACTCGAAGAAAAGATGATTTACCTCTTACTGCACCTGGGCCTCCTCCGTATGCCATTTTCAAGGGGAGTTGAGGGTCCTACGTTGTTTTATCAAGTAAGCCTGCGGTGTTAATCGCTTCTACCCAAAACATCTTCTTGACCCACACTTCAATCTCATGCTTCTAGCACGTTCACATAAGGTTCCTGTTCATACGTTACGCCACACCGATTCTGTTGGGGTTCTCTCATGATTTTTCTCCATTCGAATTCCATTCGCCACGTAAATTTTTTGAACTCACTTTGAGCTCGTACTCTCCACCATTATCGGATCTCAAACACTTCACTTTGAGACCCGTCTCGATTTCTACAAGGGCCTTCCACTTCACGAAAATATTAAAGGCATCGAGACTTATTTTTCGTAAAATAAACTCATACCTTCCTAAAGAGAGTCACAATGAAAGTCACGTAATATGATGCTCCACCAAGAGATGTCATCGGGTTCTGGACCCCACAAGTCATTGTGGACCAACTCTCTAGCCTGGCCGCTTCAAGGATTCGCCTCCCTTCAAAAAAACTCACCCTTTTCCGTTTTCCGAATACCATCCCTCACATAACCCGATGTCAACTGCTCTTGAGGTCCGGCGATTTACCCTTCAACAAATAACTTTCATCCCTTTTCACCATGTGGCCAAGACGACAATGCCACAAATCTGCAGATCCCCCTTTTCACTGAAAAGAGCAATGATGTCCCGTGTATCGCTTTGTCATGTACAACGTTCCCTCCTTATTTCTCGAGCCATTACCATTGCACCCTTGGATATCTTCCACATATTGCAACCAAAGATCACATTGTAACCTCATCATCAATCGCTTTGCTGAAAGTAAATTCCTCTTCAATCCAGAATATGTCTCACATCTCTCAACCGTAAAGACAGTTCCATTCGGGTGTCTTGATCCAACATCCCTTCCCTATGATTTTGAGAGGCTCATCATCAAGAAGATAAACCTTCCTAAAATTCCCAAAAGTGTAGCCTTCCATTCGTCGACCTGCCGCATTTAATGAAAACGATGCTCGAATCTAACACCCAAGATTCTAGTGGACTGCTTACGCTCAAAATTAATGCATCTGAGACCTCATCAGTGGCAGCGTTTGCTGAGTTGTCATCCTTCTTTGGTGCATTCGCTTGTGTCTTGCACTGGTTTTTGTAATGATCAAGTTCATGACAGTTGTAGCACTCAACTTAAGTCTTGTCCTTCTTGGGCTTATCTTTGCTCCTCGACTTTGATCTACCCAGATTAGATTTTCCTTTGGATTCCGATCTGCCTCTGTTTCCTGCACTCAAGGTTGATCCCGTGGCCACACCCAATTCTTTCCTGTGAATTTCTTCGCTCGTGATCAGATCTCTAACCTCATCAAATTTAAGTTTCACTTTACCTGCTAAAGCACTAACAGCCGTTACCATCCCACTCCAACTTTCTGGTAAAGAAGACAACAAAATTAGGGTTTGAACCTCATCATCAAAATCAATCTCAACCGAGCTCAATTGGGCTATGGTCATATTGAACTCGTTGAGATGATTGGCTACCACAGTATCCTTTGCCATCCTTAGGTTGAATAGCCTCCGCATCAGATGAACCTTCTTCGCTGCGGACGGCTTTTCATACATCTCAATCAGAATCTCCAACATCTCCTTCGTGTTTTTTGCTTTTACTGTGTGTAGGGTGATGTTCCTAGATAACGATAGACGAACCACACTCATCGCCTTCCTGTCCAGCAACTTCCACTCGTCGTCCTTCATATCTTCTGGTTTTGAACCCAAAGGTTGATACAGATCTTTACCGTACAGGTAATCCTCGATCTGCAATTTCCAGAATCTGAAATTCGTTCCATCAAATTTCTCAACAGGCGATTTCCCTTCAGCCATCATAATTTCTCCCACCAGATCCTCTGAACTCGATGCTCTGATACCAGTTGTTGGGAATTAAACTGCAATTATGGAGAAATTGAGAGAACAAGAAATTAAAGAACACAAATTTGGTTACCCAGTTCGTCAGGAATGACTACGTCTGGGGGCACTACCAAGCCAGGAGATATACTAAATTTTTGAGTGATTGACAAATACAACAATTCAATAGATATTTAAAGATGAAACTGGGCCAAAACCCTAGATTGGCCCATCCTGGCCGAAACCCTGGACCGCTCGACCTCGCTCCTTGGTCGAGCGGAAGTGCTCGACCTCAACTGGTCGAGCGCCTTGTCCTCCCTGGAATTGGACACGCTCGACCTCGCTCCTTGGTCGAGCAGAAGTGCTCGACCTCAACTGGTCGAGCACCTTGTCCTCCTTGGAATTGGACGCGCTCAACCTCGCTCCTTGGTCGAGCGAAAGTGCTCGACCTCAACTGATCGAGCGCCTCTTGCTCCCTGGACTCCTTCCCCAACTCAGGCTCCATAACCCAACACAAAACGGCTATTCCTTGATCACTGTTGCAATGTCCTAATGTCAGGTTCCTTTTGGTACGGTTGGCTTGTGATTGGCCAATGGATGTTTTGTACCCTGACACCTTTCAACATTGCAAACAAGTCGACTTGAAGTTATTCCTTGGTTTTATCTTGAGATTGCTAACTAATTTTCGACTGATCCAACGTTTGACTTAGACAAAATTCCATTTGTCTTGTGCAGCCTTCAATAGTTCTTTAAGGCCTTAAATATCTATTCACCTTTTGCATGAATGTGACTTGATGAACAAGTTAACTTACATCAGGTGAGACCTAGTCGGCTGATATCAGACTAGTTGACTCAAGGTGGTTTTCTAGGAAGTTTTCATGGAATGTCCTCTGCTGATCTTCTACTTGTATATCTTGAACTTCATGAAATAAATCCTAAGTCTACTTAGATCAGCTTCATATACACTCGGCTATTCCTAGACTAGACTATATTAGCTGACTATACCTCACTCAGCTGATCTTTTTTCTATTACAATTAACTCAAATTTTGGTTAAGCCAAATCATCAAAACTAATCAGAGGCATATCCCAACATTAGTTATACCAATCAGTATATTCAGTAGGTAGGCAAGGCGTTGAAAACCAATTGGAATAAACCACCTTTCGATAGGAAGGTTTTCTTCCAACTTGCAAGCCTTCGAGAAACTTTATTGCAAACGAGCTCCCAAGAAGTCATCTTCAGAAGATTGCCTCCCAAAGGAAAGCCTAGATACATCATAAGCCACTCTCCCACACTACAATCCACCATTTGAAGTTAGATTCATGACTTTCATTTCTTCCATATTGATGCCCAAGAGAGTGTTCTTCTCCATATTGTGTTGGAAAAATTGGTTTGAAATCAATAAAATATTATTTAATTGTAATTAAGATGGTGTGAGATACTCGTTTTAAATTAATTTAAATAAAGGGCATAAAGTTTAATTTTTTGGAAAATTAAACATCGTAGTGTCGATCTACTCTCGGAGTAGATGACTGTAGTGTATTTATAATCTCAAAACTAAATTTCGGTGAGCGAGAAATTAAATCACAAAGTTGAAACGTCAACACACTTTTTATGAATTAAATAGTGTTGGGAAATGTGGGAGAATTAATTAGGAATTAATACATCCCACATTGAATAATTAGAGCATGTAACAACTCCTTATAAGTAAGAGTTTGTTAGTAGAATTCAATTATAGTGGCTAATGACTGGTTCAATAACCCACACATGCGCGTAGTCTGTCCGGCCGGGCCGCGCCCGTGGCCCTTGATTCTTGGCAATTGGACTTTGGTCTTGGGCTTGGAGCCCATATTAATTTTTGAGCTTGGTCCAACTAAAATAATATGAGCCCAACAAGCAAAGCCCAATCTGGGATACAATCCGGCAATCAATTCCATAATTTTTCTGCATCATTTTAGAGTGCAGTCTTCTCCTTGCACCAATTCAGTTCGCCGTACACGTTACGGTGCTGCACGTGTAAAGATAAAAATTGTTTTATCTTTGAAAACGATACGTCAAATCAAGAGCACTACGAAGGCGTATCTCGTTTTGTGGAAAAAGGTTCCATCTTGACTCGACTTTGGTGAGTTTTTCTAGTATTTATTTATTTTCTATTTGCTCATGCTGCTGTTGTTTAGTACGTGCAAGGATCGAAGACTTCCAGAAGTTGTTCGTGCAGATTTTTTCAGAATTAATTCGTGCGCGCAAAGATTGGATTGCCGAAAAATAATACTTATTTTACTGAAAAGTAATAATTCAATTGTTATAAAGTACATCTTTATTTTGTGCATTTTCATTTCCATTTTTTATTATTTCTCCCATATTGTAAGCCATCGTTGTGTGCTCTATAAACCCAGTACATTGATTTTAAGGCATGACATGCTGCAGAAGATCCTAAAGATCGATACCAGCCACCCTTACCATGACCCGAACCCGGACCCTGACCCTGACACGGACCCGGACCGGACCCACACCCTGACCTGGACCCTGACACGGACCCAGACCGAACCTGACTTGAACCCTGACCGGACCCTAACTGGAACCCTGACCAGACCCGGACCCTGACCGGGCCCTGACTTGGACCCTGACCATGACCTTGATCCTGACAGGACTCGGACCGGACCCTAACCCGAACCGGACTCGGACACGGGCCCGATCCTTGACCGAACCCTGATCCATACCCGGACCCTGACTCGGGCCGAACCCCGATCCACACCCAGATTCGACCCAGGCCCTAGATCCAGACCCAGATTCGACCTAGACCCCGATCCAGACCCAGGCCTTACCGAACCCGGGCCCAGACCGGACCTTGACCCGCATCCAGTCCCGACCTAGACCCAAACCCTGACTAGTACTCGGACCCAAACCAGGACTCGGATCCTAGTCGGACCCAGACCCGAACCCGACCCGGGTCGGCATGGGCATAGTTCTGGATCGTGGATTATATTTTTAAAATTTATGAACATTGTATTTTTTATTTAAAAAATGTTATAAGGATATTTCAGTAATTTTATAATTTTTATTTAAAAAATTAATTATTTAGTCTTATTGCGAAACAGTATCGCCCATTGCAAAGTTAAATGATGTGGCAAACTTTTATAAGACATCTAACGTCAGGAAGGGCGAAGCCGTTCCTGAGCATAGAAAAACCCAATTTAAATTTCTAAACATATTTTCTTCTTAAAAAAAATCGGCAATAAAGAATAATAGACAAATTTAAAGATTTCTTTGAAGATAAATATTGAAACCAAATATTTTGTAAAATTTATAAAGATATGAGATAATGTTGGAGGAAATTCTAGAATTTTGATAAAAGTATCTTTTATAAATATTGAAAGATAGATTTGAATTTTAAAGATATCGGAATAATTTCTTATGAAAGTTTTTTTTTAAAATATAACTAAAATTGAAGATTTTCGGGGTGTTACAAAATCGCTATGGAGAAGAACAATCACCACCCATGTCCAATTGGAGGAGAACAATTACTACCCATTAAATCAAGAGTTGGTCTCCCATGAACCAGGTCTATGCTATGCACTTGGATTATTTGACCTATTTCACTCATTTCCAACACATTTATCTACACGACTAAACTTGACTCGTATTATACCCTGGGTAGGGTCAAATGACATAAATTAAAAATAAGGTTCATTGCATGAACAAGGTCTATACAAGTTTTTGTCTTAAACGAACTAATTTGGTTAGGAATTTTCTTGGATATACAGGGTGGCAATATGGTGGAATGTGAGCAGAGTCAGCCCTAACAAGTTTTGGATTTGGGGCGAAAAAAAAAATAGGACCCTATAAACAGCGACACTGAAAATAATAAATCAACATATTATACACATATATAGAAAATAAGAACGAAAATGTAACTTAAGATCTAAATTATTTATTTAATATTTTTAATAATAATAATAATACATTAATATCATTAATATCAATATTTTAATTCATATTTTATAACAAACTAAATAAATTATAAAGATAATAATTCTATAATTACTAGTAAATTAGTAATAACATAATGTGTATTGCATATTTTTATTAATACACATTTTCACATGCACATACCGTGTAAATTTTGTGGTTGATCCTTGCGTGCAAATTTCGTGCATGATATGTACATGCACATTTTATGCATGGTTCACACGTCCACATTTCGTGTTTATATTAATTAATAAATTAGTAACCATATACATTATATTTAAGAAGTACTCCCTCTGTCCCGGTGTAATTGTCTCATTTCTTTCAGTTGTTTTGTTTAAGGAATAATAAAAATGAAGGGTAGTTTTGGGTATTGAGAGAGATGAAAAAGGTATGCGGAGTAATGAGTAGAGTAGTGAGTGACATTTTTTGTAATATTGTGTGAAAAGTGAGTATAAAAATTATGGAAAGTGGAGTTACTTTTTCCTTTTATGGAATGAGAAAGTTATAGTGGGATGAACAGAGTAAAAGGTAAGAGATATTAAGTAGTAAATAGATTTAAGTTCTTTTAATAAAGACTTCTTTTTGTTAATAATGTTTAAAATTAATAAGATTTCACTATTAAGTGTCACTTGTTTACAACGAAATGTATTAGTTGATTAGTGTTATTGGTTTAACCAATTAGTGTCACTTGTTTAGAATGAAAGGTAGTAGTTGAGTTGTGCCTATTTAATAAATATGGTCCTGAACTCATGTTGAGTCCAATGAAGTAATGAATATTGCAACATCACGAACTAGATCGATACAACTACACCTCTGATTACATTTGGCAAACGCCCCACAGTGATTATACCAATAACATTCATCAAGAGGATGTTGTTGTGTCAGGTTCCACGCATTGGAGCGTGCCACAGGCGCGTTTCGACTTTTCAGTTGCTGTGAGAACGAGATTTCCTGTATCCATGAGATGTGCTATGGAATTACTCCCTGCTAGATTTGTTACATTACTCGACCAAATCATCTCCCCGTTTCTTTTCGTGATTGTCAAATTACCATCTTCTCCAATCGCTACAACTCCACCATTCTCTGAAATCGGCCTCTCTCTATTTGCAACCCACACGACTGATTGAATTTCAACTTTGTTGTACCAAATCCCTACATACTAGAAATCTGAACCTCTAGACTAAAGAATCTGAACGCGAATTTCTCCCCTGGTTACACGATGGTTTCTCCATCTCTAATTGAATGGTTTCTTGTAATATTTTGGGCCTCAACACTAAAAATAGAGTAGCCAATCAAAGAACCCGAAAAAAAATCCATACATCTATAGCATCCAAAACCACGACCCATTTTTCTATATGATTTTCTACAGGCATTCAACAATGAAACACTAATTTTAAATAATTTGCAGAAAAGACAAGAAGGGTTTATAGAAAGACGCAATTCTTTAAAGTCGTGTCTTTTATGGATTTAAATGAATTTATCCAACACATATTCATTGATATTACATTAATCAACCCTACTTGATCTGTAGGGTTATTAGCTTGTTGTAATATAATTTTAGAGTAGGTTTTCGGTAAAACTTGTTAATATCATTAAATTTTTACCACTACACTTATAAATTAATATTATTGTGGCGAGTCGTTTTATATGGAGAATATTATGTGGCTAATTCGGTGACAACTCACAAATAAAATATGCACGTGTAAAATAAACTGTAAATAAGAGGAATTTGTTGATCCAGTTCGTCAAGAAATGACTACTCTGGGGGCGTACCAAGCCAGGGATGCAGTATTGCGAGTTTTACACGTACAATATATGATACATCTCATGAAGATGAATCGTTATTGATCAAGATGGTTTGGAGAGTTGGTATATGAGTGATAGGGTTTTTTATGTGTATGGATGAACTCTCGAATTTTTCTGAACCTTACCCCTCTGGAAATTTTTTGTGAACCCCTATTTTGTTGTTTTTTCTTCTTCTTTTAGTACTTTGACAAACATGAGCTGGTTTAGCATGCATGAGTTGGAGACTTCGGGCCATGCAAGAACTCATGTGATGCTGCCATGTTTCCAACTTCATCTTCCAGATTGATCTTTGCACTTGCTTGTCTATAAGGCACTCTTTTGGTCGTCCAAATCAATCTTTTGCTCGACTGAATGCTTTGTTCGCCCCTTCAACCACATCAATTATATGCCCGAAAATTGTCCTCTTCGAGCATGTCTGAGTTCTTCAGATTATCTGAGTTCTCAGGATATCTGAGCATCGAGCATACTGACCCCTCAGGTTGTCTGAGCCTTCAGGATGTCTGAGCCCTCAGGATATCTGAGCTTCGAGCATACTGACCCTTCAGGATGTCTGAGCATTCAAGTTGTCTGAGTCCTCAGACTTGTCTGAGCCCTCAGGTTTGTCTGAGTCCTCAGATCATTCGGCTCAGCTTATCTGATTCCTTCTTTCCTGATCTGATCAGTTTGACTGATCAGATCAACATCTTTTCAGGATCATTTTGCTCGGTTAGTCTGGCGAACACACCTTGGTTGGTAAATGACGAGCTGGTGAACAAAACTTACTTTATAGGCGAGTATGTTCGCTTGGTTGACAAGTGGCGAGCTGGCGAACAAACTTGTTTGGTCGGCGAGCGGCGAGCACACTAGTCCATCAGGCATGATTATTTTAATAGTTGAATATTACACGTGTCTCTCTTACGTGTTCGATTAATGCTGAATAATTATATCGAACACAACAATACCCCCCAGTCGGGTCGCTTTGTATTCATCATGGGGCCTGGCTGTTATAATTTGATTGGGTCATAGTAAACGTCGTTTCGTATTATGTGCCGGATTTTCAAAATTGAACCCGGTATCTATAAATACCTCATTTTTGCCGCCTCAGTGCCCTTTCTTTCTTTACTTCTTCTTCTTGCTTTCTGTCTTCAATCTCTTTCGCGTCTAAAACTTCTGGCAAGTGCTTCATCATTCCGACGAAGGATTTTACTCAGGTAACTTATTGCATTCTTACTCTCATTGCGATTATGGCCTCTCATTCAAACTCTTCTGCCTCAATAGAATCAAACCACCATAGTTTTTCCTCCCCCTCTCCCTGTACAATCCCCCGTAGCGACGTTAATGCGTCGGAGATGAATGTTTCGGGATCAGGGTCTCATTGGCAAGTTCGGCAACTGTTTGCCATTCTTTCCTCCGATTCCGACGATGCCCTAAACGAATTAGATAGGGACTTAGCCCGTAGTAATTTTTTGGATTATTCAGATGAGGATTCTTTGCCCCAACCCCAAATTAAATCTAGGGTTGTAAATAGGGATGATGATAATGTGAGGGAGGAAATTTTGGTAGTTGAGAATGTGACTGAGTCGAACAGAGGGATAGGCGGCGAGCTGAATACTAAACTTGATATCCCTATTGGAGTCCCTCATAGCCCAACATATAACGAGTATAATGCTCGTTATAATTTTGATTGGCCACAGCCTCATAGATTTAGGGTTGAGAATGAGTACCCGGCGAGCAAGATTGCGAGCATGATAGATGTAGATATGCTCGATCAGTTGTATAGAAATTATGAAACCCCCAAAGATGTCTTTTTCTGGGCACCTGGTCCCGATGAGCGAGCAGACCAGCCCCCAGATGGTTGTGTTGCTGTAAATTTGGATACGATGGAAGCGGGCCTTAGGTTTCCACTCCATCCGGCTATCACTCGTTTGCTCGTGGAATGGAACATTACCATTACGCAGCTAAAGCCGAATGGGTGGCACATGATTATGAGCTTTCTGACTTTGTTCGGCAAAATGAAGCCCAGATATTATCCCACAGCAGCTGAACTTGCTCGACTAGTGCATTGACCCATCTGAAGGGCGAGCATGGATGGTTGTTCATGCAGGTAAATGCTAAGTGCAAGATTATTGAGGACGTGCCGAACAAAATCAGTGATTGGAAAGAGAAATTCTGGTTCGTTGGGGGCGATTGGAAAAGCCTAGCTTAGGAAGCGAACCGGATCTTTCGTTTAGACATCATCTGATTTTGGGGTTTACCAAAGTAAGTATTTTTTTAGTCTTTGCTCTTGACTTGAACCGATTTTAACTTATTCTTCATTTAGAATTCGGTGCGACGGACAAAGAGACCAACAATATTTATTTTAGCGTCGTCGGCAAAATCGATCTCGAGTCCGCTCTAGAACAATCTGTGAAGACTCTGAATACCGCTGAACAGAGGAAGAAAGGAGGCTTGTACGTGCCCCCTCACCATCTGGTTGCTACTAATCCTGTTGGTAAGGATTGCTTCTTACATTTGCATATGTTTTGTACATTTTGCTCGATGTGTCCCTTTCTTGCATAATGAACTATTTTATCTATAACTTTCCCTGCTTTATTCTTTATTGCGTGGAGTACATCCGAGCATCTTGAAATGGCTCGAAGAAAAAGACCTCAGGAGCTTGCTCGAATTCAAACCCGGCGGGGGAGGCTCGAGCAAATCGAGGAGAAGCGAGCAGGGTGAGCCGAGCATCTGCGTCTGGCCCTGGGGAGTCGATCCAACCGAAGAGGACAACTCGTTCGGCCGAAAGCAGGGGCGAGCGAACTCGCTTCGCCAAAAAAAGACCAAGGATGGAAACCGGCGAGGGGGCAGCGACCGGGGCTCGAGACGAGCATCGATCTTTGTTAGGAGACCCCCTCTTTGAAAGCGTCGAATGGCCGCCTCGTGGTCGGTCCGGTCGCTCAAATAGTTGAAATAGAGGTGGGTACATCTTCTCCACCTCCTCTAGGACCTCGGACTTGGACTCCTATGAACCCTCAACTCGGTCTCCAGAAGATAAATCATTTTGGGATGGGATCACCTTTCTGGCGAAGCAGCACGTTTGTTAGCCCATTAAATTACTTTTTTCCTTCAATTGATTTTGTTCGCTTTATTTCATTTGTTTGCTCGGGTGAACATGCAGGTTGAGCAGGTTGGAGCCTCTGATGCCCGAATTGAAGAATTATTAATGCTCTCCCAGTGTTCGCAATATTCCGGGTTTTCCGAAAGACATGTTGAAGGCTTATGAGACCAAATTTATACGAAAGCATGGACCATCGAGCTTGAAGAGGCCACCACCGATCCAACACCTTTGGAAAACATGCGACTTGGCCACGGTACACTGGGCCAATCTTTGGTCATCCTTGAGAAAGTGTATCGCCGAGTCCGCTTAATCTTCATGCCAATTACTTGGCTCGGGGTCAAGTTTTGAAGAGAAGGTGCACGGCTGAGCAAAACTCAGATGAATTGAGGTTGGCTTAAGGACAGATATCCTCGGCTCAGCCGGATGCTCATAAGGCTCAAGAGGATGCTCGCCTGTGCTCAGAAATTGCTCGCCAAAGCTCGAAGTTGCTCGCCAGCAAGGGAGGAGCTAAACCTTGCTCGGGAGGAGGTGGTCCGCATACGGAGAGTTCGAGAATGAGATGAATGTCGAGCCGTAAACTCGGCGATGTCGAGGTCATGGAATGTGAGAAGAATTCGCTCGACAACAACTTCATCATTCTTTGAAGAGACCAAAACTTCGTTTGGGTCTCGAAAATTCGAGGTTACAATGAGGAGTATGTTGATTATATGTCGAACTTCTCTTACATATGTGCTTTTTGCCGATGCCATCGATGCGCTTTCGCCACATACTCATTTGGCGAACAAATTGCCCCGGCTCATATCCGGGTTTTAAGAAGACGATCGACAACCCCCCAAGATCACAACCTTAGATGTCCGACTTAAACGATTCGTGTGATTTCTCCAATCTTCGCGAAGGGATCGAGATTGATGATCCTATCTTGGATGAGGAAGATGGCTCGGATGTGAATATTGTTGATGTTGCTGACCAAACTCTCCGAGCCGAGCCCGGGTTCGATCAGGTGCGGGACGAACAAAGGGGACCTCCTGTGATCGAGCAAAATGTACTTCTGGCCCGGCGGTAGGCGGACCATCTTTGGAGGAGCCGTTCCTTAGTATAATTTTTTTGCTTTGTTGAACAATTGTTGTGTAATTTGTCTTCTTCTCTTTTGTTCGAACAATCTCTTTTTGAACTTGTGTAATTTTTTGCTTTCTTCTATCTTGTTCGAACAACTTCGAAATTGAATGGTTGAATTTGCATATTGAACGATTTCCTCTAACCTGATTGTTGAGGATGAATGTTGTTGCTGATGAATGACTGACGCTTGTGTTGCTTGATGTTTGCTTTGTTGCTTTCTAGTTTATGCATCTTTTCTTCTGAATGAATTCGAACATTGTGTTTGCCTATGCCCGCTCCTGACTTCTTTCGTTTTTTATTGTCTTATTGTGATGCAATCGGTTGATCGTCTTATTTAGGTGCGACCAGATGGGTTAACTTTATGTAACCCCCCCTTTCTTGGTTTGTGATCGTCTTATTTAGGCGCGATCATTTCGTACTAGGGCCGTCTTATTTAGCTGCGACCCTGCACTCATCACCCGCTTTTGCTACGGGTATCTGTAAGTACGAGTCGTCTTTTGCGACCGCGTACCCATTACTCGCTTTTTGCTGCGGGAATCAGAGTACGAACTCGTTCGTCAGGTGAACATAGACTTGGGCTCGTTCGTCTTTGTTCGGGCCGTCCGGCTTAGGTGCGACCTCTAAGAGGCTTCAACTAGAAAATCTTAACAAACAAAAATGTTTTTGCAACACGTTGTATTCTATTACAACTTTTTACAATTGAAGAAGACTGTCTATTACACAACTATAGACATCAGACTATGGTTTTGAATTTAAACCTTGTCTTGAGTGTAAAATTAAACTCGGCCTCACCGTGTCCGCGGAATTGATGTTGACAAGCATGTGGCGCATCATCCTGTCTACCCTTCTTTAAATAACATGCTCAAGCAGCAGCAGCATAAGCGTTTGTCCCTCCTGGACAAGTCATGATTATGCGGGCAGCTGCGGACATGAGCATGTGGCGAGCACGCCTGCTCGCCTATATCAGGCGCGAGCAAAATCCTCAGCTCGCACCATTCTATCCCCTTTAGTAGATGCCTGAGCATCAGCATCCGCATGTTGTTTTGAGCGGATACCACGATATCCCTCCCCTTCGGAGGAGATTTTGGGGATGCATAGGGGACTAGTGATTTACTACTGCATAAGCGTTGTGAGTAAATGGAGTGGCAACCATGACCGCTAAGCATCTTGAGTCGAGAACGGCGGCCAACATGTGCTCGGCGTGTCACATGGGGTATAAAGCTCGTACTAGGACAGATGCTCAATTCAGCAGAATGGTAGCTGAATCGAGTGCTGAATTCTTCGTCTGGAGGCATACTGAACCAACTTTCTTCCGATAACTATAGTATTTTTTTCTTTTTTATCTATTTTTTTCAGCTTTCTTCAGCTATCAATATGCCTCTATTTATAGAACTATCCCAAGCTGGTGCTGGCATAGCTAGTTGGTGCTGGCCTTCTTGCTTTTAACTCCTCCTTTTGACATTTGTCCGCTTTGAATCCTCCTTTTGACATCTGTTCGGATTTTTTGCCAGCTCTTATTCAAGGATTGACACGTTCCTTTTTGGTTGCCACCACCTCTTAACTTGTTTTGACACGTATCTTCTATCTTTTCGATAATTTGGCGAATTTCTTTTCTAGAAGATTTGTGTCCGAACATGATGTGTTCTTTCCTTCATGATTGTCCTGCTCGTCTTAGCTGAATGGCTAATTATGTTCGGCCATTTGTGCTTGTTTAGCCTGATTGGCTGATTTTGTTCGGCCATTTGTGCTCGTTTAACCTGAGTGGCTGATTTTGTTCGGCCAGTTATGCTCGTCATTACTGATAATATTTTTTCAAATTTGACGCATTCCACGAGTAGGACAATGGGACTCCATTGGTCTTCAAGTCATATGCCCCATTTAGCAATCGTTTCAGAAACCTGAGCGGACCTTCCCATGCTCGGCGAACACACCACTTGATACCCCCTGTTGCTTGTCTTAAAACCGGCTCGCCCATTTGAACTGCGTGTTCGGACTTTGGAGTTATAGAACTTTTCTGATCTCTTTTTGTACATGGCGTTCTTGAAATCAGCCTCCGTCCTTCTTTCTTCTAACAGGTCTGCACTCAGGGCGAGCGTCTAGTCATTGATGTGTTCTCCGAAAGTCATTGTCCGATGACTTGGAATCTTGATTCTGCGGGTATAACGACTTCGCGACCAAATGCGAGAGGCAAACGGGGTTTCATGGTTGATGTTACGAAAGTTGTTCGATAGGCCCATAAAATTTGCAACAACTCTTCACCCATCCTCCCCCCTTGGAATTATCAAGTCTGGCCTTGAGTGTATGCTTGATAATTTTATTAACGGCTTCAACTTGTCCGTTTGAGTGGGGATAATACGGAGTTGAGTAATGCTTTTTTATGCCCCACCGAGCACAATTTTTTGAATTCACTTCCATCGAATCTGCTTGTCGTTATCCGTTACTAATGATTGGGGAAGCCCAAAACGACAAAATGATGTTTTTCCAAATAAAATTCCACATTCTTTGTTCGGGTGATTTTGATAATGGCCGGCTTCAGCCCATTTAGTATAGTAATCAACGGCAACCACAACATACTTTACTCCGACGCGTGCAAAGAGGGAAATGGGGCGATCAAATTGATTCCCCATTTAGCAAATGGCCATGGGCTATAAACCCGACACTAGTTCCTCGGTGGGCTATGAATAAGTGGGTCATGTACTGCACTTGTGGCACGCTTGAGCATCTGCGGCGAATCTTTTTGAGGGTCGACAAAGAATAGCCTTGTCTAATAATTTTATGTGCGGGGCGAGCCCTGTATGGTTTCGTGATACTCCTTCATGAATTTGCTCGAGAATCACATGACCCTCTTCAGAGTAATACACTTCAATAATGGAAGTGAGAAGCTTTTTTGTATAAATGCTCGTTTAAGATTGTATAACGAAAGCAGATTATAATCTGGTAGTAGTTTGTGCTTTATTCTCGGGAGAAGTCCCTTTTGTAAGTAATTCAAAATGGGAGTCATCGAGGTTTGCTACTTTGTTATATGAATGACCACAATTGGGAATTGATGGCGAACAAGTTGTGACGACCACAATGTCCGTTGTGTTCGTCCTCCTTCTCTTGTTGCCAGGCGTGCCAAGGCATCAGCGAAAAAATTACCCAATCGTGGTAATTATTCTATGTAAACTTGTTCGATTGCTCGAGCAACTCCTTTGCTATTGGCGATATTGTGCCATTTGTTTGCCTCGGGCCTCGTGCTACTTTGTTACTTGGTAAACGATTATCCGAGAATCATTTGTAAATCATCGACCTCACGAATTCCCATTGTCATAGCCATCGTAGTCCGGCGATTAAAGCCGTACTCGGCTTCATTATTTGTACCGGGAAATCAAAAGCGGATGGTTGTTGTGAATGTTTGTCTAGTTGATTTGATGAGAACTACGCTGCTTCCGACACTTTTGAACTTGTTGATGAGCCATCAACATACATATGACATGGTTGGTCGACCGCTTTTTCGGGCATTTGTGGATATGTCAACTCAACCATAAAATCGGTCATAAATTTGGCCGCTTCATTCTTTGCGGGCTTAACGTAATGCCAATTAACTTTAACTCCACATACCACTTGTAATCTGCGCCGCAGTTAATCCGGGTCGGTGGAGGACTTCCGCGAATGGGAATGTGGTCAAGACCTCGATCGAGTGATCGAAAAAGTATGGTCGCAGGTTGCTAACACTCATTCGAGAAGATATGCAAGTTTTTCCGGTGGAGGCATTGGAGCTCGAACTTTTTGAGTACTTGGCTTACATAGTAAACGGGCAAGTGTGTAAATCCCTTCGCTTCAGACGAGCACAGTTGTTAATTGCATGTTGGATGCAGCAAGATCTGAGATAGAGTTGTTCTTTGGGACAAGGCTTATGCAAAGGTCCGAGTATCTGCAAGGTACTGCTTCAATGATTCGAATGCATTTTGGCAATGCTCGGTCCACTGGAATCTCCCTTTCTTTAATGCATCAAAGAAAGGTTTGCATTTGTCCCCAGTTCGTGATATAAACCGACTTATGGATGCCAAACGTCCGGTTAATTTTTGAACCTCTTTCACACTCCTGGGGGCCTGCATATCGAGCATGGCTTGAATCTTTGATGGGTTCGCTTCAATTCCCCTTTGACTGACCATATGTCCGAGGAATTTTCCCAAGTGAACCCCAAAGCTGCATTTCTTCGGATTTAGCTTCATGTTGTACTCCCTGAGAATATCAAACGTTTGTGCGAGGTGGGTGATGTGGTCTTCCTTGTGTTCGCTCTTTACCACAATATCGTCAATATACACCTCAACTGTTCGGCCGATGTGTTCATCGAACATTTTGTTCACCAAACGTTGATATGTTGCTCCGGCATTCTTTAATCCGAATGGCATGCGTTGCCAACAGTAAATATTTTTTTCACTGCAGAATGTCGTATTCTTTTGATCGTCCGGATGCATGGGTATTTGGTGATAGCCAGCAAAAGCATCCATGAAGGTCATGCCTTGTTTAAATCAGTGAAATCTATACATAGTCTCCAAGTTCCATTGGACTTGCGGACGAGCACAGGGTTTGCAAGCCATCTTGGGCATTTTACTTCTCGAATCAATTTATTGTCGAGCAACTTTTTGATTTCACTATTCATGGCCGCATATTTCTCCGGACTGAACTTTCTTCGCTTCTGAATAACTGGAGTCTGTGTTGGATCAAGGTTGAGGGAGTGACATGCATGTTTAGGATCAATGTCAACCATGTCCTCGTGCGACCAAGCGAACACATTCAAGTTTGCTTGAAGGTATGCAATTACTTATGTTCGGAAAGGTTCTGGTAACTCCGAACCAATGAACACTTCTAACTCAGGTCTGTTCGGGTCGATGTTGATGGACTCCAGTTGTTCGACAGGAGTTGCTCGCTTTCTTTTTTGTTTCCATCGAGGATCTTCGATCGACCCCCGGTGTTCGTCATCAACCTCCATAGGTTCGAAACCTACTCGAGGTTCTAGGTCCGGTAGCTCATTTGGTGGATCAATGTTCATTAGATCTGGGAGATCTGGGACATGAGTCACCATCCCGGATTCTGTGTTCGCGCTCTTTGTGTTCGCGCATGGAGGTGTGCTCGTCAAAGGGTATTTTGGCAACGTATTTACCTGCTGGATTGACTCTCCGATCTCCCATGTTTGCTCCATCATGTTAACAGTATTTTGCTTTTCTGGTGCACATGATAGCAAACAATCTCGAGCTTTTTTCTGATCTCCTTTTACGCTACCCGTTCCATCTTGTGTTGGAAATTTAACACAGTAATAATAAGTAGAACAGGCCGTTTTAAATTCCTAAATAAACGGGCGACCTAGGAACCCGTTATAAGTAGATTCGAACATCGGCGATTACAAAATCTAGCATTCTAGTTAAATTCGGATCTCCGGATTTAGAGTTGATTCTAACTCGACTCCTAACCTAATCATACCATAGGGCGGGTTACAGATTCCCCGAAACCCATAATGGTGTGATCACATGGTTCAATATAACTGCTCAAGTCCCCAACTTGCTTTTCCATTTGGTGCAGAGTGTTGATGAACAAAATTTTCGCATATGCTCCGGTATCAACCAGGAGGCGGTGCATCTTCAAACCGAGGAGACGAGCACTGATGGTTAGAGAGTCATTGTGGGGGGTGATTATGTTGTCGAGATCGTCTTCTGAAAAATATGATTTGGTGAGAGGGTGGCGTGCTAGCTGATGTGCTCGCCACCTTCACCTGATGGATGCCTTGCATGGCACGCATCTCCATTTTCTTTCGTCTATTCGATAATGTTGGTGCCTGATAACATCCACCCACTGGACTATAATCAGAACGTATCATATGGATTTCTTGACTTTCTCGACCTCTACCCATAGTAGGAGCCCCTCTTTTGGGTATTTCAAACCTCTTACGGGATTGCTCGGGATCACTGTCAAATGTCTCTTCTACCTTTTTCGCTTACCCTATGATCTCGCATTTTTTTACGCCGAGAGTCTCACTTTCATTGGCTTTTTAGAATCGAGTAAGACGATTATCTTCGTATAACTTCCAAAGTTAGCCAGTAAATAAATCGTGACAATCTTCTGTATTATGCCCGATGTACTCGTGATAATTACAATATTTGGAAGCATTAAGCCGATTCTTGTCCATTATGATTCTTGAGGCCTATCTAACATGTCGATCTTTGATTTGGTTAAAAATTGTTTTTTAAACGCCTGAGAAAGATTTCGTAGGGCGTTTTGCCCTTTCTTTCTTGAATGGTTTGAAAGACCACGGGGTTTTACCCCCCCTCATTCATCACTTTCTTCCCAAAAACTTTCTTAGTTGTTGTTTCTGAATCGTGGTCGGGCGGCAGATCCTGCATTTATGATCTTGGCCGCTTTATTTCCGGAATTATGAATATGTGTTCGGTCAGTCTTGATGCATGGCTTTCCACATGTCAATATTCAGGGTCAGGCCTCCGACCACCGCGAGGATCTTGGCATCTTTTTCAATTGGGGCCCCACCATACAAACATTTATCAAATCTTTCGATGTATGCTCGATCTGACTCACCCCTTAGTTGGGAAAAATGCACCAACCTTTGTTTTGGTGCTGGGCGAGCACACATGGATGAGAAATGGGACAGGAATTGTTGTCCCAACTGAGCGAAAGATGTGATGGACGCAGCGGGCAAAGTAGAGAACCATCTATGAGCTCGATCACCCAAAGTCATGGGGAATGATCGGCACTGCGTCGCGTCTATGGCACCCATGGCGATCATAAAGTCTGAGTATTTGCTGAGATGAACATGTGGGTCAGACTCAGCATCGAACATGGGAATTGGGGGTCGGATCTTCGCCACTTTCTCTTGTATTTTGGCCGCCATGATCGCCGGTGTTAGTGGCGAGCAGGGTATTGTGCTCGCCCGAGGGTGTCCTTTAGTCGCGGCCAGGTCGGCCTGTAAGCCTTCGATGGCTTTCTACATTTCCGCAAATTTCATGGAACTGACAGACTTGGATCGGGGTTGTATCCCATCATGAGGACCCAATGGGTCATGCTCGTGATGGGGAAGTCCCCCTTTCCAAGTTCGTGCTTGACTACCCAATCGATGATGGATAGATAATTTTGTTCCAACCGATTTTTGTTCGGCATGCGGATGATCATGAGGATCTGAATGAGTGGGCATGTTTATCGGTTGTTCCTTCCCGGGATCCTGTCGTCTATTATTGCCGATTCGGTCTTTGGCGGAGAGCCTCAAATGTCCAAACGCTGATGGTCTGGACCCTTGAGGCTATTCGTCATCAGACGTATCATCAGCTTTTTTATTAGCCCGCTTCCGTGCAGCTTTTATCTTTTACTTGCTCGCTATCAAGTGTATGCGAGCGTCGATCTTCATCATCTTGAGTTTTTAACTTGGCCAACTCTTTTTCGGCCCTCTCTTTTTAGGCTTTAAAGAAGAAAGTGATGGCCTTTTTAACCCCAGGATCATTGGCAATATCCTCAAGATTGATGGTCTCCATCGGTTCGATCTTTATGAGGCCGACGCCGAGCCTCTTTCCGGTCGTGAGGTCGACTTTGTCCCGACCTCTCTGTTTGTGTATTCCTAGATTGAGGCATTATATTTCTTTTTTCTGCCTCGGCTAACTACTGGATTGTGTATGGGTTGGTTTTTTTTGTACCCTCCTTCTAGCGCCAATTTGTGGCGAGTCATTTTATATGGAGAATATTATGTGGCTAATCCGGTGACAACTCACAAACAAAATATGCACGTGTAAAATAAACTGTAAATAAGAGGAATTTGTTTACCCGGTTACAAGAAATAACTACTCTGGGGGGCGTACCAAGCCGGGGATGCAAAAGATATTGCGAGTTTTACACGTACAATATATGATACATCTCATGAAGATGAATCGTTATTGATCAAGATGGTTTGGAGAGTTGGTATATGATTGCTAGGGTTTTTATGTGTATGGATGAACTCTCGAATTTTTTTTAACCTTACCCCTCTGGAAATTTTTTGTGAACCCCTATTTTGTTGTTTTTTCTTCTTCTTATAGTACTTTGACAAGCATGAATTTGGTTTGGCATGCATGATTTGGAGACTTCGGGTCATGCAAGAACTCATGTGATCTTTGCCACGCTTTCAACTTCATCTTCCAGATTGATCTTTGCACTTGCTTGTCTATAAGGCACTCTTTTGGTCGTCCAAATCAATCTTTTGCTCGACTGAATGCTTTGTTCGCCCCTTCAACCACATCAATTCTATGCCAAAAAATTGTCCTCGTCGAGCATGTCTGAGTTCTTCAGATTATCTGAGTCCTCAGGATATCTGAGCATCGAGCATATCTTGACCCTCCGGGTTGTCGAGCCCTTAGGATGTCGAGCATCGAGCATACTGACCCCTCGGGTTTGTCTGAGCCTTCAGGATGTCTGAGCCCTCAGGATATCTGAGCTTCGAGCATCCGACCCCTCGGGTTTATGCGAGCCGCCCGGGATGTCGAGGCCCTCGGGATATCTCGAGCCGAGCATCTTGACCCCTCGGGTTTTATGCGAGCCTTGAGGGATGTCCGAGCCCTCGGGATATCCGAGCCGAGCATATGACCGCCGGGATGTCTCGAAAGCATTCAAGTTATGCGAGTCCTCGGACTTGTCTCGAACCCTCGGGTTTGTCGAGTCCTCGGATCATTCTTTTCAAATTTTATCTCGATTCTTCTTTCGATCGATCGGGTTTGGTGATCGGATCAACATCTTCGAGGATCATTTTGCTCGGTTAGTCTGGCGAACACACCTTGGGTGGTAAATGACGAGCTGGCGAACAAAACTTACTTTATAGGCGAGTATGTTCGCTTGGTTGACAAGTGGCGAGCTGGTGAACAAACTTGTTTGGTTGGCGAGCGGCGAGCACACTAGTCCATCAGGCATGATTATTTTAATAGTTGAATATTACACCTGTCTCTCTTACGTGTTCGATTAATGCTGAATAATTATATCGAACACAACAATCATATTACTTGTAAACTGAGATCATAATACTAAATGTTATAGGTATTAGTTTATAAGAGTAGCGATATCATTTTATAAGTGTAATGGTATTTATTTAATTGTATTAACATGTTTCATATGAGATTTTTTGTAAATATTAAGCAACATATGAATAATGTCTTGATTAATAATAAAAACAGATAAAACTTACAATAAACTAAAAGATTAGGCAACAATATCCACAAAATAGTCGTAATAAATAAAACATTTTTATATGTTGCTTGCGCAAGTGATAAATAAATTATTTTTTGTATTTAATTTTCTGTATTTTAATTAAATTAAATGATATTATTAAAAAAATTATATTTATTTTTCAAAAAAATTAATTTAATTTTTTTAATAATATTAATTGAAAAACACTGAAAGAAGGAGAGCTACTTCTCACTTTTAATTGAATGCACCACACTGCTCACAATTTCCTTATATCTCACTGTCATTGACTCGCACTATATATAAAACACACAAGAGAAAAATATTTTTGTAATATTCATAAAAATATTGATGGATGAAATTGAGAAGAAGGCTGACTATTCAGTCATTTGACAAAGAAGCAATGCGGGAAATTCTACATTGTTCGTCATTGTATCGCGATGTTTGTTTGTTGGCATCAGTGGAGGAGGGAGGGGGTACATGGGTGTACAATTGTACCCCCAAAATGAAATGTAACCCCTTGTATAATTAGGAAAAAAAATGTATTTTTTGGGGAAAAACTACTCAAATATATCCCCAAATTTCAATTTCTACTCAAACGTATCTTCAAATTTTAAATTCTAGATCTGCCACTGGCTGTCACAAGAGGAATGAGTCTAGATTATGTATTTAATATTTTTAATAATAATAATAATACATTAATATTAATATTTTAAGTTTAACTCGTATTTTTTAATAATCTAAAATAAATTATAAAGACAATAATTCTATAATTATTAATTACTAGTAAATTAGTAATAAAATAATGTGTGTTGCATATTTTTATAAATACATATTTTCGCATGCACATACCGTGCAAATTTTGTGCATGATCCTTACGTACAAATTTCGTGCATGATATGTACATGCACATTTCATGCACGGTTCACACGTGCACATTTTATGTTTATATTAATTAATAGATTAGTAACCATTTACATTATATTTAAGAAGTAGAAGATAAAAGATATTAAGTAGTAAATAGATTTAAATTCTTTTAGCAGAGACTTCTTTTTGTTAATAATGTTTAAAATTAATGAGATTATGTTCTATCATTATATTAAATATATATATATATATACTAGTTAAAATTTGGAGATTTTTAAGGAATCGTGCGGGCCACATGTATTGATTTCAACGAAAATTCAAATTTTGAAAGCATAAAGGACTAAAATTGATATATTCAAGACTAAAAATAGATTAATTACCCTAAATTACATGATTAGTTTTGAAATTTTTCGTGATTCCATTACAATATTCAATTCAATTTTAACTGAAACTCCACCATTGAACTCATCTTCTTCGCACTCCATATAATGATAAACAAGCATAAGTTATTGAAGATGTGTACCTAAGTGCAGATCGTCACAAAAATATATATCAATTGCGGCATTTGTACAATCATAATGACAACTACCAAGCCTAAGTTGCTATTTCCTAATGACAACTACCCTATCCATATATTTCCTAACGTAATTATAGCATTTGTACAATCATAAATAAAAAATATTATTTTTTATTTATTTTTTTATTAATAAAATTGTAAGACATAAAAGTGTTTATATATATATCAATTAAAACTCCAAAAGAAATAGAACAAAATAGTGTATCCCTAAAAAAATTCAGAATTATATTTTAAATGACGAGGTAGCTCAAAAAATAGTTGAAATTAAAAGAAATAAATCACAGACTTTAGGGGGTGTTTGCAAAAATTTATGATTTTAAAGAAGTGATTATGGAAAAAGTGATTAATTGTAGAAGTTGATAGTGTTTGTAAAAAAATTCAAAAAAAAAGTTGATAGTTTTTTAAAAAAAAGTTAAAAGTTTTAAAAAAAGACTAATAAGCTACTAAAAGCACCCTCTTTGAAGCTTATAACTTGTAGCTTATGAGAGTTTATTTAAGATGCTAAAAGAGAAATAAAACACTCAAAATTGTTTTTGCACACAATTTTAGGTGACTATAATCACTTATAAGGTTTTTTAAAACACCCCCTGTTGTTAGTCGTCTTATGTGGAAATTATGATGTGGCGTTGTGTATTTGACAACGTAACAACCAAGATAGTATGTGACGAGCACAAGTGTATATGACGAACACATGTGTTAATGTGAGAGGGAAAGTAAGTTACACAGTAGACAGGGGGACAATTTGTGATCCCTTTATTTGACCTATGAGTGTCTATTTATACTAGTTTGACAAGCATGTGCTGCCTTGCCTAGCATGAGCTGGCTATTTTTTGACATGCAAGATTACACGAGGTTATGCCATGTGTCCCTGGTGCTCTCTATGGTCGTCACCTGTCCTTTCCTCTGCTTGAAGTCTTCTACTCGTCATCTAGGTGGTCACTGCTGAGCAGGTAACCTATCTTTGTGTTAGGCGAGTCGTGATCGTCTGCTTTGTGTGGACAGGTGCTTGACTCTATATGGCCGACCATGGTTTGACTTACAGTATGTAGTCTTTTGCCTCGCGTGTTCGTCTGGTGTACAGGTGAGATGGCTCCACAAGTGATAAATCATAGGGGGCTGAATTTGCCTATGATGGAGAGAAGAGTTTGGACTTGCCCTGATTCTCTCTTGCCTCCCCATTACTTCAGCTCAGGTCCCCGTAGTGGGCTCGCCTAATTGGCGAGCATGTCAATGTTGGAAAAATAGGGGTGCCCGGATCTATTCGAGATGATTTTAAATACATATTTAATTAATCAATTAATTACTAACATGAATTAATCCTAAATCAATTCAACATAATAATTAATAAGCGAATAAACAACATGCATACACGTAATCCACGTAAATCCTAAGCATGCGGAATCTAGGAGTTACGAGATTACTAACCTCTTGTAGAGAACCGTTGAGATGATAGATCAACCCAAAGAGCCTTCCCAAATATGTCTCAAGTCCACGAACGCAATCTGGTGGGAGGATTCTCACGAACGATTTTAATAAGAGAGAAAACCAAAAATACTTTGCCACCACCTTTGTGGATTTCTAATATTTGCAACGCAAGGAATTGTTGTTGGGAATGAAAAATTCATCCCCTATATATAGGGAGGGGGGGCGATTTTTTAAGAAAAAAATTAAGGAAGAAAATCTTTTTCTTGATCTCCAAGAAATCTTGAATATATCTCCTATATTCTTTTCTCCTTAATTAATTTTTTCCATAAAAATCTTATTCCCCTTTTATCCCATATTTTCTAAAAATACAAGGAATAAGGAGTCAAGATTTGACTTCTTGAATTTATGGGATAATTATGTATTCCAAGAATACTTATCTTTTTCCATAAAATCTTTTCAAGAAAATCAAGAAAATCTTTCTTCTCCCTTTTCCTACAATTTTCGAAAATTACAAGAAATATTAGGCAAGAATATTTTCTTCTCTCTTTCATTAATTGGACTTTATTTTGGGCTATTTGAGGGGCCTTTAGGAGAATTAAGATTGGATCTACAATTGACTTCTATAATATTGGGCCAAATATTATTCAAACTCCATTAATATTAATTTACTCCACTATAAAATTAATATTGATCTATCCATCTTAACCCATATTACGACTTTACTATAATATGGCTCCCAGTCATTATTTCCCGTGTTTAAGATTATCTTAGTCCATTAATTAATTAAGCCACTGAACAAGCTTTATATTAATTAATATCTTTATCCTTGGAGTAAAGACAGCTCAACATTATTATCCATACCGAAAATAAATTTCCACTTGCAAGATTTGGTATGATAAAGATTCTGAGCCCACCAAGGGGACAAATCAAGCAAGACGTACTTGCACACGATTCTCCATAGTAAATGTCAACAATCGTCATGTAATTAATAATATTGCCCAAGATATAAGGTATTGAATCACAATGACTCTCTTCCTATCATAAGTCAAAGCAATAATTATTAATTTCACACGATCCTATTTAAGGGACGGAGATTAAGAAATAACACACCACTGAGGTCTAATTCTTGTATATTCAGTACCGAAGAATTTATCCTCATTTAGGTCCTATTCAGTGCATCCAAATGCACTAGTATAATCTCTTTGTCAAGACAAGTCAATCTGAGTCTTATACATCAACCTTTCATGATGGTTTGTTCATTTCCATCTAGGTTGTGAATTTGTACTTAATTACGAGGAGTTGTTAATTTGATCTTCTGTGATCTGGTATCACCAAATTAACTACAACGTAATACGTACTAACTTATTGAACGGGTTTGCAATAAATATATATAACATTCATTCATATTTAAATGCAACAGTGATTAATAATTTATTTCAGTAAATAAATAAGAAAATTCAGTTTGGTTATACAAAGTAAAAGCATACTTTTCAGTATAACCCCAACAATCTCCCATTTATACTCAAAGTCTACTTTTAAGTATATTACAGCATGTCTCGTGTTCTATGTGACATATAATGTCACCCTACACGAACCTAATAATTTCTCCCACTTATACTCAAAGCAGATTAGCAACGTACTTGACACTCATTTCTTCCACATGTCTCTCGAATGTACTCTGAGGCAGACCCTTTGTGAATGGATTTGCTAGGTTGTCTTTCAATGCAATATTTGCCACCTCAATGTCTCCTCTCTTAACGATTTCTCGTATAAGATGGTATTTTCTCGTATAACGATTTCTCGCTCCACTGATCATGTTTGTTTCACTTTACAGGGGTTCAAGCGGACCCGGCAACTTAGTGGGAGTGAGATCCTCATCACACCGGGCGATGCTTACGAGTGGCGGTGAGCGATGGGAGAAGTGCACTGTCTTTTTGAAAACGAGTTTTAATTTTAAGAGATGTTCTTTACGTTCCAAATTTTAGAAAGAATTTGATTTCGGTTTCTAAACTTTTTCTTGATGGATATTCGGTTATTTTTTAATAAAGTTGTTACCATTTCTCTTTTTGATAAATTTATCTCATCATGGAACGTTGTCGAATAATCTCTATACAATTATTTATTCACACC
Source organism: Stenogyne calaminthoides (assembly GCA_037126765.1). NCBI lineage: Eukaryota > Viridiplantae > Streptophyta > Magnoliopsida > Lamiales > Lamiaceae > Stenogyne > Stenogyne calaminthoides. The sequence goes on along the minus strand of JBBCBC010000029.1, from coordinate 860,136 downwards.
ACTCACGAAATGCATCCTATAACACATATTGTTTAGAAAAGCGTTCATCGGGCGTGAACGAGACACTTTTATGGCATCTAAGATTGGGTCATATAAATCCAAAGAGGATCCAAAGGTTGGTGAAGGACGGTTCACTGGAGTTTCTCCAAGTTGAACCAATTCCAACTCGCGAATCATGTTTGGAGGGTAAAAATGACCAAGAGGGCATTTGGAGCCAAGGGGAATAGAGTCAAAGAAGTGTTAGAGATCGCTCACACGTATGTATGTGGTCCAATTTCAACCAAAGCAAGAGGAGGTTATGAGTATTTTGTCGGCTTTTTATTGATGATTACTCAAGGTGCGATTATATTTTCCTTATGAAGCATAAATCTGAGACCTTTGAGAAATTCAAAAGAATTTTTAAGGCTCAAGCAGAGAATCATAGGGAAAAAGCGATCAAGTCTCTACGATCCGATTGTGGAGGCGAATACCTCAAGAATGAGTTTTTGAACTACTTATTCGATGAAGGGATTGTGATCCCCACTTAATCGCACCGGAACCCCTCAACAAAGCGGGGTTGCAGAGCGAAGAAACATAACTCTTTTGGAAATGGTTAGATCTATGATAAGTTATGCGGATCTTCCCAAGTCGATTCGGGGTCATGCCTTGAAAACAATGACCCACATTACGAACTTGGTGCCATCCAAATCGGTTCCCAAAACTCCCAAAGAATTGTGGACCGGGCACAAAGCCTAGTTTGAGACACATGAGGATTTGGGGGTGTCCGCCTACGTGTTGGACACAAGGAAGCCAGAATTGGATCCTCGATTAGAATTAAGGTTGTTTGTGGGATACCCCGAGGGAACAAAAAGGTGTACGTTCTATGGTCCAGAAGATCAAAAGGTGGTAATAAGCACCCACTTTAGATTTTTGGAAGAAGACTATATGAACGAAAGAAGACCCACAAGTGAGATTACCTTAAATGAGCTAAGGGGGCTAGCCTCAATGCCAACTTGTACAAGATGACATACCAAACGACACACTTACACAATGAAACCTCGTCAGTAGTCGGAGGTTTGAAAGCGACCCGAGAGATTCATGGGAATAGGAGAGTCCTCGGACTTGATTCAGGACAAGACGAATCGGACCCATGGACATATATGACGAGGCAATCCAAGACAAGGATGCAGATTCTTGGCAAACAAAGAATGAAAGTTTGAAATGGGTTCTATGTTTCATAACAGAGTGTGGGAGCTAGAGGAACCACTTAATGGGGTCAAACCCATTGGTTGCGGTGGGTGTATAAGAGAAAAAAGAGGACCGGGACGGAAGGTGGAAACCTTCAAGGCAAGACTTCGGGCGAAAAGGTTATACTCGGAAAGAAGGGATCGATTATGAGGAAACTTTTTGGCGAACCATCTTTCAAGTCCATCCGAATTCTCTTATCGATTCTTTCACAAGATCTCGACTTTGAAATCGGCAAATGGATGTCAAGATGACTTTCCTTAACGGAAGTCTTGATGAAGAGATCTATATGCAACAACCCCAAGGCTTCATTGAAAAGGCCAAGAACACCTAGTTTGTAAGCTCATGAAGTCCATTTACGGACTCAAACAGCATCGAGCTTGGAACCAATGTTTTGATCATGTTATAAAGTCTTATGGGTTCGATCAAAATGAGTTCGAGAGTTGTGTGTACAAAAAGCGTGTCGGGGCGCATTGATATTCTTAATACTATACGTGAGGCGACATTCGATCATCGGGGAACGATGTAAAGGGTGTTATCGGGCGTAAGGGCATGGCTTTCAAAATAGTTTGATATGAAGGACTTAGGGGGAAGCGCGCACATCCTTGGGATCAAGATCACTTTTCGAGATCGCAAGAAAAGGATGATAGGCTTATCATAGAAGCTTCATACATAGACCTTTGTCTTGAAACGATTTAGCATGCAAAGATTCCAAGAAAGGCCCGTACCTTCGGACATGGAATCCATCTATCCAAAAAATGTGCCCTAAGATTAAAAAGGAGATAGATGACATGAGAGGCATTCCTTATGCTTCTTTGTCGGAAGCCTTATGTATGCAATCGTGTATGAAACCGGATATACGCTTTGTCGTAGGCATGGTGACAAGATATCAAAAGTAACCGAGGGGAAAGAACATTGAATGACGATTAAAAACATTCTCAAGTATCCGAAAAGAACTCGGGATAGAATGTTAATTTATCGGTCAGATAGTCAATCCCCATATTCTACGGACTCGATTTCCAATCGGACATAGACTCGAAAAATCTACCTCCATTAGTGTGTTTTGCATGGGGGGAGGAGCCGTGACATGGAGAAGCGTCAAGCGAAATGCATCATGATTCTACCATGGAAGCCGAATATGTAGGCTAACTGCGAGGCGGAAAAAAAGCGGTTTAGCTCAAGAACTTCCTAGTGGACTTGAATGTGGTTCGGAATTTGCCCGATGAGAATCAACATTTTATTGTGACAATCTTGGGAAGCGATTGCAAATTCAAAGGGAACCAAGAGCCATAAAACCAAACAAACACATTGAAAGGAAATATCATCTTATCGAGATATCGTTAAGAGAGGAGATATAGATGTGGCAAAGATAGCGTCGAGAAGACAACCTGGCGAGATCCATTCACAAAGTGCGCCTCTGAATACATTCGAGAGACATGTGGAAAGAATGGGTGTCAAGACCGTTGTCGTCTGCTTTGAGTATAAGTGGGAGAAATTATTGGGTTCGTGTAGGTGACATTAGATGTCACGATTAGAACTACACGAGACATGTTGTAGTATACTTAAAAGCGGACTTTGAGTATAAGTGGGAGATTGTTGGGATTATCTTTGGAAAGTATGCTTTTTACTTTGTATAATCAAAACCGAATTTCGGACTTATTTCTTGAAATAAATTGTTTATCATCGATGCTTTAAATATCATCGAATGTTACATATATTTATCAGATAACCTGATTCAATAAATAAGACGTGTTACATTGTAGTTAATTTAGTGATACCGGATCACGTAAGATTAAATTAACAAGTCCTTGTAACTAAAAGTACACCATTCACGACCTAGATGGAAATGAACAATCCATCGTGAAAGGTTGAAGTGTAAAGGCTCGGATTGGCTTGTCTTGACCAAGAGATTACATTAGTGCATGACCGATGCTTTGAATAGGACCTACATGAGGACAAATTCTTGTAACTTAACAAGGAAGAATTAGACCTCAAATTGGTTCGTTATTTCTTAATCTTCGTTTCTTAAATAGGATCACGTGTGGTTGGTAACTATTGCTTTGACTTATCATGGGTAGAGAATCAACGAGATTCAATACTTTTTATCTTGGGCAATATTATTGGTCATGTGATTGCTAAGATTTAATCACGGAGAATCGGGTGCAAGAACGCTTTTTGTTCGATTTGCCCTTGGGAGGTTCATAAGTTTTATCATACCAAATCTTGCAAGTGGAACTAGTTTTTCGGTATGGATAATAATGTTGAACCGTTCCTTAACCAAGGACAAAAGATATTAATTAACGGAAAGCTATTTGGTGGCTTGAATTAATTAATGGGCTAGATAATCTTAAACACGAGGGAAATAATAACCGGAGCCATATTGGTGTAATATGGGTTAAGATGGATAGTCAATATTAATTATGTAGTGGGATTAATTAATATTTATGGGCTTGAATAATATTGTGGCTCAATATTGATAATTCAAGATCCATTGGAAGGTCCAATCTTAATTCTCCTAAAAACCCCCTAAGTAGCCCAACATATAGTCCAATAACTGAAAAAAGTTTTTAAAATAAAATAAATATTGTTGCTTATTTTTCCATTATTTTCGAAATTTATGGATAAAAGGGGAGAAAAATTTTCTTTGAATTTTGTTATGGAATGAGGGTATGTATTCTTGGAATACAAGATTATCTCATTAAATTCAAGAAATCTCCCACTTGGTTATCCATAAGAAAATTTTCGAAATTTTTGATAATTAAGGGAAATAAAAATTTTCTTGATTTTCTTGAAAAGATATTATGGAAGATATGTATTTCTTGAAATACAAGAATATCTCATAAATTCAAGAAGATCCAAATCTTGGATTCTTGACCTGTAATTTTTGAAATTAATCCATAACAAAGAGTATGTGGGATTTTGTGGAATATTATAATTATGGGAAAAGAATATAGGAGATATATTCAAAATTTCTTGGAGATCAAGAAAAGATTTTCCCACATTGTTTTTGCCCCAAAATTTTCGACCACCTCTACTCTATAAATAGGGGATGATTCTTTCATTCCCAAGTACAATTCCATGTGTTGGAAAAATTAGTAAATCCACAAAGGTGGTGCAACATAATTTATTTTCCTTTTGTTAATTGTTCGCAATGGCGTCCTACCTGCCGGGATAGTCGAGCAAGGATTAAGGGAATACTTGAGAAGTTCTTTTGGTGTGTCTAATAAACAAAGCCATTCTTGTCCCAAGAGGTCTTGTAGGTCCTTAACGGGTTTTTAGTGAGGGCGAAGTCTAGAGGGAGGGTGAATAGACTTGAAAACTTTTTGTGCAGATCGGATGTGAGGCGATTATTTTTATCGAGTGCGAGTGAATCGGTTTGGTGATAATCAACTTCTTGATCGCTTTGAAGCGATCGATTCGGTAACTATCGGTTTAAGCGATGTATATGAAGCTTAAGTTTTACCCGTGAAAAACCGGGTTTGATAAATCGATTCAAAGTTAATCTTTTAATCAGTTGATCAAGTGTCAGTATGATCGGATCGTAAGCTTGGTGCTAGCCGATCTCAACTTGGAATATGTATGCTCTTTAAAGGTTGTGTGCAATCGTGTAAGCAGTTAATCAAAGCAAGAGAGGCACACAAGATTTATAGTGGTTCGGACAAACCCGATCCCTACGCCCACTCTTCCCTATCACAAGGGGCACCGAACTTAACTAATCGGACTTAGTTTTATGTGTTAGTCCAACACAAGATAATCGACTAGATGTTTAAAGAGTTCACACTCAACCGATCCCGTAAATCGTAACTAGAAACTCTAGTCCGAATCTTGCTAAACAACTTAACCTAACTTGAGGGTTTGGATAAGATTGTTTGGTTCCAACTATGAAATCTTTTTCTTGCGTATAAGCGATCTAAAACTAGATGAAAAGATTTCTATGCTAAGAACTTATGGGATGAACACTTAATAAAGATTAATCTTCTTGATCGTGTTCTTAAAGCGGAAATCTGAAATTAGCTTGAGCTTCTTGATTGTTGGCGTTTTTGTTCGTTATTTTCCGTATCTCGCTCTAAAGTGTAATCCCATATATATAGACCTTGAAATCAAAGAGTAGTTGGAGAGCAATTTGAATTTCGGGCTATATTTGTGTAGACTTGGAGCTTGATGTGACTAACCGAGAAGCGGCATGGCGAAAAGCGTGAATTTGTACTTTGTAGCCATTCTGAGAGGTAAAATCAAATCCAAGATTCGTAGCTCCGATCATCGTGTCTTGTTCTTATTGGATAGCGAGACTCACTTTTCGGTCTTTGTTCTTCCAACTAAGTTTGACATTCTTCTTGTTCGGATCATCGACGTATGATTAGGTGAAACATCAATTCACTGGTGGTGATTTGATCGATCTGAATCGATCGATCTACCGGTAGGAGTCTTCGTATTTGGTTGACTTAGCTTCAACTAGCAGACTTACCGATGTAGGTCTTACAGTCCGATCTTCCGGAAGTCATTTGATCTTCAAGTATTTCGAGTTTGAGCTTCATGACTTCAAATTTGAGTAATCCGATTGGATCGGATCGATCGATCTTCTGTTCTTTTCTAGCGTGCCGGCACATCGGATATCAATTTGTTCTTTGAGTCTTGAGATTCGACCTATACATATTGAGTTCCTCAATATGTGACCTATCTATTACATCGGTTGTTCTATACAAGAATTATCAATTTGGTCTCCTATGCGAGTAATATAAAATCATCATTACCTAACAGTTGATTGGTCCTATTACATGTGTTTTGAACTTTCATCAAAACTATAAATTTCCCAACAATTTCCCTTTTTGATGAAACCAAAACACTTGAGAAACCAAAAAAAGTTGATAAAAAAATAGAACAATTAAGAGCATATAATCGAAGACAATGAGACTTTGTCTTAGGATCGAGAAAAATAAACTTTTTCTCATTAAAGAATGATGATTACATGTTACATCGAAAAAGTTTGAAAATTAATACTTGGTGATCTGAGTAGTCCTCACGATTCTTCACTCTTTGGGCTTGTATCTTACGGCATTTCTCTTTGATCTTGAGGAGCGTTGAAAATCGATAAAGTTTCCATTTGACATCATCGTTTTCTTTGAGGATCGGTTATTTATGCGTTTCGCTTTCGGGATGTCAAAGTAGAATCTTTGAAATGCCGGTCTGTCGAATGAGCCATCGCCTTCTTCGAGTACTCAGGATGATCATACTCTTGGCGAGTTATTTTTACATTGATCGACTTGGCCTCATTCTCCGGATACTTGAAAATCCGGGTATTTATTTTCTAACCGGTTGAGGAATTCTTCATCGTGAGATTCTTCTTGTGGAACAAGATTAAGAACAAAAGGCATCGAAGCCATTCACTTACGATCTTGTTCCATTCCTCAAATTTCTTAGCATCTTGAAAGTGTTTTTGGGATGATCTCATCAATTCTTCTTTGGCGGCTTAGGTTCGATACGGATTTTCGCCCTTCTTCCTTTCTTCACTCTCAAATTGAATTTCTTCTTGATTTTTACGCTTTTTTTTTTTTTACGCCCTTCTTTCTTCTTAGCATTTTCGAGAACGCTTTATCTGCTCTTTGGACATCTTTTGACGATATCTTATTTGTGCAGATGTCGGGTGCTTCATTCTTCTTTTGTGACTTTTGTCAGGAGTTTGTGATGTCCTGCATCTGTTGTGTCAGTTGGTTTCTCATTACATGTCTTCCGCTTTTTGGTTTGATCAAAAAGAGTAGTGAGGTGGGGAGGTCGAGCACCAAAGTCTGATGTGATCGCTTTTGTTGAGATCTGCAATGGATATGCCTTGAGTTTGAGCGATTAGATTTTGAATCGTTGATATCGACTCGTCTTGGCAGATTCCATGGCAGTAGAGAGTGTTTTAATCAGCTTGTCAAGTTTCTCTTCTGTCAGTTCTAGCTTGTCAGTGAGCATCAGAAAAGAAACTTGATGTTTATCCACCTGAGTCAGTTTGGCATCAACGGTCTTTTATCGATCAAACGATGATGGACTACTGATTTGGGAGAACCGATCTTTGATTGCCTAATCTGGGAAATAGCCATTTCCCTTTCATCTTTTATTTCCTTGATGACAATCCGTTTTTGATCATTTATCGGTCCCTCAACTTCTTCTTCGGGGAGATCTTTGAGACAAGATCGATCTCCCGGTTGATCGGTGGTGACATGTGATGTTGGAATGTTGAGTGTCACTTGATCTGGTTCAGTTGTTTGTGCCTCCAGTGGTTGGTCATGAACTGCAGCACCAGTTCCACTATCATCGGCAGCTCCTGTATCCTTCATGATGGCATCTGCTTCAAGAGCCTTGTCGTGAGTTTTCGATTCTTCTGTTCCGCAACCCTAGCTTCTGTGGATCGAGCTTTGTGAATTAGAGATATCGGCTCGGTGGTGATCCCACTTTTTTGATTTCCTCATGTCGAAATCGAAGTCTGCAAACTCATCTGCACCGCCCATCTGTTCAACAATGATTATAAAGTCTGAGAAGCTTTTTAATCGAAGATCTCTCCAGGTGAGGATCTCCATAACTTCTTCTCTTATGGCAGGTTGGGCGACCCAGTTTAGGATCTGACTCATCAATTTCTCTTTTCGATTCGCATTCGATCAATTTCATTATTATCTTTGTTGATCTGGACTCAGGAATTGTCTGTCCAGATTCAATTTGATGAGATGTGGAAGGTTCTGGTTGTGCTTGAGGGTTTAGGGTTTAGGGTTTAGGGTCGGATATCAGCTGTTCTTTGAGTCTTCAGATCTGACCTATACATATTGAGTTCCCCCTCAATATGTGACATATCTATTACATCAGTTGTTCTATACAGTAATTATCAACTGGTCTCCTATGCAGGTAATATAAACATCAGTCAGCTAACAGGTCTGACTGGTCCTATTACATGTGTTTTCGGAACTTTCATCAAAACTATAAATTTCCCAACAGGTACGTTCACGTAAACTCGTAGAATTCCGCATGCGTAGGATTTACGTGAATTAATTATATGCATGATTTGAATTAATATAGGATTAATTCATGCTAGTAATAATTATAAGAATTAAATTTGTATTTAATATTCATCCCGAATAGATCTGTGCAAATTATTCCCCAACACTCCTTTCATTCACGAATACTCGATTAGTTTTGAACATGATGATGTGTCTATTCAAATAACTTAATCAGTTTATCTCAAATCACTAATTGATCATTAGTGTCACACTTAGTCACAAAGTCTAAGTTGACGTGCATTGGTCAATGACTTAGATCCAATTATGATGAGAAGATGAGTATTCTCTCTAAATCCACTTTGAGGAATGAATCATTTTCTTGGCTCAACTATCACGCACATGTATTTCGTGATGAACCCAATCCAAGCCATATCTACCCATAGACGGGTGCAAGCTTCGGTCATAGTCAAAGTTCATCACTCTACACATGTCGTGCGTATTGACCTCAAGTCAAAGGAGTATCGCATCGCTCCCACTAACCGAGACACCCGTAGACACATATAGTGGAACTTTATCAAACGGTTTCTCGGATGGGTATACCATTACCCTCTAAGGTATTTGTGCATCCATCATGAGATACCTAATATCTCGTAGTAAGTGAGATCTTACTACACTCTCTAAGAGTATGATGCAGATCGCACACCAATCTCCATTGCATCATCAATATCCCATTCTTGATGATCCTCGATTGGCGCTATTTGAGAATCATGCTTAAGTCATCTGAGTTGTCACACATTCAATGACAGTAGTGATTCATGGGAACACATATAAGAATAAATGCAAACAATCAAACATAATATTCTAATGAGTGTAACACCATACATTTAATATTAAACAAATAATAATATTAAACCAATACTGAATATTATCTGAGTATTATGTCTTTACAATGGATTGTCTCTAGAACACTAACACTAATAGGTAGCAACCCCCAACCGGCCCAATAGCTGGGTGCACCATGTTTATTTCTTGCCCCGCTCGACCTTTATATGTAGTAGGGGCACCTTTCTTTGGTAGGTCCAACTGCCGTCGGAACTCTTCCGCCTCATTGTCCGAAACTTCTTCCTCCTTCCGTTTCTTCTTGCTATTATCTAGTCGCTCGTTTCGAGCCTCTTTACTCGTCGGTTTCTTCAAATACCGAGTGAGACGGTTTTCCTCATATAACTTCCAAAGTTATCGTAACAGATCCCGACATTCGTTGGTATCGTGTCCGATGAACTTGTGGTACGAGCAAAACTTGGTCGGTTCCAGACTATCCTTTCTTCTGTTTATCCGCCGAGGTGGCTCCAGTAAATCCTGGTCCTTGATCTAGTTATATACTGTCTCAGGTGCAACACCGAGAACACCCTGGAGAACATGTGTTTCAGAACTTTCAAAAGGTTTGAAAGAACCCGGAGCCTTGTATCCGTCTTCTGTGGCAGGTTTCTTGTTGGTGACCACTTTCCTAGTCGCCCCTTCTTGCTCGACCCGTGACTGGGCGAGCAACTCTTGCTTGGTTATGATCTTGGCCGCCCGTTCGCAAAATTGGGCATATGTGCTCGGCCAATCCTGATGCATGGCCTTCCACATATCAGTATTGAGGGTGAGACCCCCGACTACTGGGGCCCCATCAAAAAGACACTTGTCAAACCTTTCAATGTATGCTCTATCTGATTCGCCTGTCATTTGTGAAAAATGTTCTAGCCTCTGCATCGGAGCCTGGTGAGAACACATTGACGAGAAGTGGGACAAGAATTTTTGCCCAAAATGAGTGAAAGACATAATAGACGCAGCGGGCAAAGTGGAGAACCATTGATGTGCTCGATCGCCCAAAGTCATAGGAAAAAATCGGCACTGTGTAGCGTCCGTGGCGCCTAAGGCGATCATGAAATCTGAGTACTTACTGAGATGGACATGTGGATCAGATTTCGCATCGAACATTGGGATAGGTGGGCACTTCTTTGCCACCTTCTCATGTATGGAAGGCGAACATGATCGCCGGGGATAAAGGCGAACAAGGCAAGTAGCCGAGTCGCGGTATCCCCTTCGATGCCGCCAGGTCATCTTGTAAGCTTTCGATCGCCTTTTGCATTTCGGCGAACTTGGTGGAGGCAACAAACCCCGAATGGGGATAGTCTCTACCTCGATGACTCCGGTGGTCACGCTCATAGTGGTGTCGTTCTTCCCTTCGTGGTCGCTCCGGATTTTTTAGGCGGTGGCGGACAGATAATCTCGTTCCCACCAATTTCTCTGGTATCGGCACCTTTTCCAGGTGATGGCGAGTATGCGAGGTTGAATTAACTGATGCATTCACCCGCGGCTCTTTCCCGGGATCCACACGCCGGTGTTTTCCAAGTTGATCCTTAACAGAAAGTTTCAGACAGTGGAAAGCCGATACCTTAGAGCCTTGTGGATGTCCGGCATCAGACAAATCTTCGGCCATCTTTCCAGCTTATTTTTTGGTTGCGGCTTTTTTCTTCATCTGCTCGCTATCAAGTGTATGCGAGCGTAGGTCATCGTCTTCTGGGGCTTTCTGTTTGGCCAACTCTTTTTCGGCTCGTTCTTTCTGAGCCTTTAACAGTAAAGTTATGGCTTTGGTGGTAGCCGCCGGATCTCTAGCTATACCCTCCAGACTCCCGTCCTTGGGGGGTAGATTTTCATGAGGTTGGCGATGTGCCTCACTTTGGGCACGAGGTTGGCTATGTACCATTTTCTCAGCCTGTGTATTTCTCGATTGAGGCATTATATTTCATTTTTCTGCCTCGGTTTCTATAGTGTATGGGTTAGGTGGTATTTTGTGTTCGTTGGTTCACCCTCCTTCTAGCGCCAATTGTTGTTAGTCGTCTTATGTGGACATTATGATGTGGTGTTGTGTATTTTACAACGTAACAAACAAGATAGTATGTGACGAGCACAAGTGTATGTGACGAACACACGTGTTAATGTGAGAGGGAAAGCAAGTAACACAGTAGACAGGGGGACAATTTGTGATCCCTTTATTTAACCTCTGAGGGTCTATTTATACTAGTTTGGTAAGCATGTGCTGCCTTGCCTAGCATGAGCTGACTATTTTTTGACATGCAAGATTACATGAGGTTATGCCATGTGTCCCTGGTGCTCTCTATGGTCGCCACCTGTCCTTTCCTCTACTTGAAGTCTTCTACTCGTCATCCAGGTGGTCGCTGCTAAGCAGGTAACCTATCTTTTGTTAGGATTATACTAGAAAGTATGCTTTTTACTTTGTATAATCGAAACTGAATTTTCAGACTTATTTACTGAAATAAATTATTTATCACTGATGCTTTAAATATTATCGAATGTTACATATATTTACTGCATAACTGTTCAATAAGTCGTACGTGTTACATTGTAGTTAATTTAGTGATACCAGATCACAGAAGATTAAATTAACAGTTCCTTGTAACTAAAAGTACGCCATTCACGACCTAGATGAAAACGAACAACCCATCGTGAAAGGTTGAAGTGTAAGGCTCAGATTGGCTAGTCTTGACCAAGAGATTACACTAGTGCATGTCTGATGCACTGAATAGGACCTACAGGAGGATAAATTCTTCAGAACTGAACAAGGAAGAATTAGACCTCAGTGGTTCGTTATTTCTTAATCTTTGTTCCTTAAATAGGATCACGTGGGATTGGTAACTATTGCTTTGACTTATCATGGGTAGCGAATCAGTGAGATTCAATACCTTTTATCTTGGGCAATATTATTAGTCACATGTGATTGCTAAGATTTAATACGAAGAATCGTGTGCAAGTACGCTTGTTCGATTTGCCCCCTTGGGAGGTTCATAAGCTTTATCATACCAAATCTTGCAAGTGAAATTAGTTTCCGGTATGGATAATAATGTTGAACCGTTCCTTGACCAAGGACAAAATATATTAATTAACGGAAAGCTATTTCAGTGGCTTGAATTAATTAATGGGCTAGATAATCTTAAACACGGGAAATAATGACCGGGAGCCATATTGACTGTAATATGGGTTAAGATGGATAGTGCAATATTAATTATGTAGTGGGATTAATTAATATTTATGGGCTTGAATTATATTGTGGCTCAATATTAGATATTCAAGGTACATTAGAATGTCCAATCTTAATTCTCCTAAAGGCCCCCTAAGTAGCCCAACATATAGTCCATTAACTGAAAAGGTGATTAAAATAAAATAAATATTGTTGCTTATTTTTTCCAACAAATTTCGAAAATAATAGATAAGTTGGGAGAAAGATTTTCTTTGAATTTTGTTATGGAATGAAGATATGTATTCTTGGAATACAAGATTATCTCATTAAATTCAAGAAATCTCCCACATGATTATCTATCATGAAATTTTCGAAAATTTGAAAATAGAGGGCAAGAAAGATTTTCTTGATTTTCTTGAAAAGATATTATGGAAGATATGTATTTCTTGAAATACAAGAATATCTCATAAATTCAAGAAGATCCAAATCTTGGATTCTTGATACCCTTAATTTTCGAAAATCATCATAATATAGAGTAGGTGGATTTTTGTGGAATATTATAATTATGGGAAAAAGAATATAGGAGATATATTCAAGATTTCTTGAAGATCAAGAAAAGATTTTTCCACATTATTTTAGACCTAAATTTCGACCAACTGGCCTCTATAAATAGGGGATGATTATTTCATTCCCAAGTACAATTCCATGTGCTGGAAAAATTAGTAAATCCACAAAGGTGGTGCAACATAATTTATTTTCCTTTTGTTAAATCGTTCACAAGAATCCTTCCACCGGATAGTCGAACGAGGGCTAAGAGAATACTTGGGAAGTCCTTACGGTTAGTCTATTCAGCCACACCGTTGCCATCCCAAGAGGTACGTTCACGTAAACTCGTAGAATTCCGCATGCGTAGGTTTTACGTGAATTATTATAGCAAATCTGCATAACACATTCGGAAATTTTTTTAAGTCACCTCCCATTGAGTTTTTACGAGTTTTAAATCGGGTTTTTCGGGACCAACATGCATGATATGCTGTTGGATTATTATTTGAATTAATATAGGATTAATTCATGCTAGTAATAATTAAAGAATTAAATTTGTATTTAAATATTCACCCCGAATAGATCTGTGCAACTTATTCCCCAACATCTTTGTGTTAGGCGAGTCGTGCTCGTCTGCTTTATGTGGACAGGTGCTTGACTCTATATGGCCGACCATGGTTTGACTTAAAGTATATAGTCTTTTGCCTCGCATGTTCGCCTGGTGTACAGGTGAGATGACTCCCCAGGTGATAAATCATAGGGGGCTGGATTTGCATATGATGAAGAGAAGAGTTTGGACTTGCCCTGATTCTCTCTTGCCTCCCCATTACTTATTTCGGGTCGTAGTGTGCTTTCGCCTAACTGGCGAAGCATGTCTAAAGTGGGCCCGGGAGAGCGATACGCTTTGGTTGGGTGGGGGCTGATGGATTCTGGCGTGCTACTTTGATGTGGCGAGCTTGCGTGTTTTAATGGTGTCCTAATGAGCTCCTTTTTGTTTAGCTGGCCCTCCTTCCCGTGTATTGGTCCATGTGTTCGCCCGACGAACACGTGGCAGGTTGACTTTGACCGGTTTTAATGGAGAGCACAACACCCCCTTAGTATACAAGCTTATAAGATTAGCCTTGATTCTGCTAATTGCAATTGTTAGAGTGGAATGAACATTCTCTTCTATTAATATCGTGAAGAATTGGCTTCTCAACCGAATGAGTGATGAATAGATGAATAATAATTTAACAGTGTATATTAAAAATGAAGTGTATCCAATAAAATTATCATTCATAGATTTCAATGTATGACAAACATTGTGATTAATTGTAATATAAAAAATTAATTAATTGTAAGTTATTATATATATATATACATATATATATTTCATTTTGCCCTGGCTAGACTTTATTCATGTGCCGCGCAGGGGCGGCGGCCCATTTTTTTCGAGAGAAATTAGAGTTTTGGTAAACGACGTAATACCATGTCAAGATGAGATTGATTACCAATGAATCCCCGATGATTGGGAGAACGCGTATTTAAGGAAATATGATATACATTAAATGTCGGTCAACTAATTTACACTAATAACTCAATTATGTACAAATTGCCTAATTATCCTTATTATTCGCATGAGATGGTCTCACAGTGAGATGAATCATAATTTACTTAACACTTTGAGAGGAATGAATGTTGATTTGTGCTAGATTGTACTCCGTCTCATATGAGTTTTTGTCATATTATTATAATTAAAGTAAAGCGGGCTGACCTCGAGAGGGCCAAAAAGATCTGATTTTAAACGGGCCCTACCATTATTTGTCCCTAGCCCAGTATATAATTTGGTTAAATGGCTGACCCGAATCAACATCTCTAGCTGCACACGAGACTTCTTTAAAAATGAAAGAATATTATATTTTAAAGTCAAACTTTTTAAAGAATTCTCTTTCAATTTTATCGGCGTATTTGAACTGATAAAAGAGATACAAAGAAAATTCACGTGAACCTGAATACATATAAAATCTACACTTAAATTGTGTGTCACATAGTCCCTCTAGTTAAATATATACCTTTTTTTCAAAAGTAACACAGTTAATGTATACCTTTTTTCAAGGCTTAATTGCGAATAAAATCATCACCTTTTTATAAATTGCAATTTAAGCTAAACTTTTAAATTTTGGCAAATAAATCATCACTTTTACTTTTTTTTACAATTTTAACTTAGGCAGTTTGCTCCCTTGCTCGAAAGATGATGTGTACAAATATATACACAATCATCATCCTAGTGAGTATCCACATCAATAATAATTATAAACATAATAAATACTACTAGTTTGAAAACAAATTAAGTATTATATATACTATAAATAAATTTAGAATAAATTTAAATATAATAAGATATTAAAATCAACACAAACAAAAATCAATTTTTTTTTTCTAATACAATCAAAACTAGAAATCAACACAAACAAATAATATTCAAAATCATAATTATAATTAAAGCTCTCATTATTAAAAATTAACACAAATAATATTTTTAGAAAATATTATTTGCTCCCGAGTAACACAATATCAAAATAAAAATAAACCCAGAAAATTAAACCTAATGAACATTTGCCCCCAACTTATGTTTCTGGAGCGACAATGAGATGGTGGGGTGGGGCAGCGGTGGAGGCAACATGAGGTTGAAGATGAAAGAATTTTGGTGTAATTGAATTTTGCAAATTTTTTATAGATTCAATTTTTTTTCTCGAGGATGAATATATATTTTTTTATTTTGCATTTTAGTTTTTTTATTTGTATATTTTTTATTTTATTCTTTTAATTTCTATTTTATTTTAATTCATTTTAAAAAAATTTATTCTAATTTTTTTTATTATATATATATATATATTTTTATGTTTTTTAACTTTTAATACTTTAAAAAATATAACTTATACTTTTGTATTTAAATGTATTTTAAATTTATTTATAATATATATAATATTAATTTATTTTTTAATTTTTATTTATTATGTTAATAAGTATTTATTGACGTGGTCCACGTGGATGCTTACCATGCTGATGACGATGCATTTTTTTTACACATCAACTTTCGGGCAAGGGGCAAACTGCCCGAAGTTGAAATTGTAAAAAAGAGTAAAAGTGATGATTTGTTTGCTAAAATTCAAAAGTTTAGATTAAATTGCAATTTATGAAAAGATGGTGTTTTATTCGCAATTAAGCCTTTTTTCAAAAGTAACACACATAATTTATCATAAATT
Source organism: Stenogyne calaminthoides (assembly GCA_037126765.1). Lineage (NCBI taxonomy): Eukaryota > Viridiplantae > Streptophyta > Magnoliopsida > Lamiales > Lamiaceae > Stenogyne > Stenogyne calaminthoides. The sequence goes on along the minus strand of JBBCBC010000029.1, from coordinate 844,135 downwards.
AGTTAATAATTAAATAAATACTTTTTATTTTAAATAGGAAAAAATTGTAAAAATTGTTTTTTATGGGGGCCATGTAATTCGAACATAGGATCACAGGGTTACGGTGATAATGGGCTTCTTACCACTAAGCTATCAGGTTGGGTTTTAACCGCGTAATTAAATTAAAATTAAAAAAGCTTAATAACACAAAGGACAAATATAACCCAGAAAATGCAATCAATTTTGACGTAGGGTTTAAAAGAAAAATTGCGCCCTTCCTCCAAACCCCAGCGTATTCCGACCTCCGGCTGTCGATTCCCGTCGCCGCCGCCGTTTCTCTTGCGTTGCCACTGCTAGCGCTGCCCTCCAGGTACTTTTTGTTCTTTCTTCAATGTGTTCAGGCTCGGTAGAAGGTCCCTCGGGCCTCTGGTTTCTAACCGCTATGGTGGCGCATGTATAATGTATATGTGAATTTATATACTTATGTACATTGGTACGTTTGTGTGTGAGTGTTCAATATCTAATGTATATGCGCTATATTTTAGTTTTTACATGCATCATCAAGTGCATTCTTGGCATTCTTACTGTCTGTGTGGTTTGTGATTGTTATAGGAAAAGATGAGGAGGGCTCAAACAACCATACAATTCACCAAGCAGCCATATATAGAAGATGTTGGTCCTCGAAAGATGTAAGTAAATTATGTGTTCTAGTTATGATTTAGAATGGCAGTTTGCACTGTTTTGCATCTGGGTATATATTTGGTAGCCTAATGTTTGGGGAAAATGGAAGTACATGGTGGGAACTTCCCGCTATTGTAACCATGGAAAAATTGAGGAGGGAATCTCTTCTTTCAGAATGATGAGTGGTTTGAGGCAATGAAATATAGCATTGTGTACTGTTGCTTGAATGTGCTCATAGGGATGACTCATCCGTTTGCACTTTATAATTTTAGTTAAATTACGAAATCTTCTTGTTTCTTATAAAAAAATAGATCCAGATTTAGAAACCAAAATTAGAAATTTTTTATTATGTTTTTGGAATTGAGATGCTCATTAGTCTTAATTTTTCTTGCCGATTCTCCAGAGAAAGCATTCAATTTTCTACTTTCTCTGGAACTGAAGTACTAAAAGCTGCTGAAGTTCAAGTTTCTTATGGCCTCTATTATGACCAGAGTAAAAAGCCTATAGACAATGGGTTGTTAGATCCTCACATGGTAATGCTTCTTCCTCTTTTCAAATTGTCATTTTCCACTCACCACTGCTGTTGAGTCTGTGATAGCTCCCATGAGCAAACTTCAAAATGTATAATTCCCACATATTTGTAAAATGAACATATTTTTCTGTGGTTGGATGTTTATGTTTGATTGTAGTGTTACTATTCTCAGATTACCAGATTCACAAATCGAAACTCTTGAGAAAAGTTTTAATTGCAATTTCTTCAGAGTTTGGTACTTTGTTATATTAATATATAGATATAATAGGATATAACTTTTCATTCTTATTTTTGCAGAATGCATCTTAGGATGTTCAATACAAATTATAAGGGTGATATGCCGCTAGCTGTAGTTCAAGTGCTTAGATAGCTTTTCCAGCGGAACCTAAATGAAATGTGTGTCCCATGTGTTTCCTCTAATGGGTTTGTAATGGTTTTATAAGTTGAGGAAATAACAATTAATAGAAGTAAAGAGATTTTGGGAAAGAAACATAATTAGCATTTGAGTTCATTACCTTTTCCTCTCTTTATGCGCCACCCCACCTCCTCCCCCCTTCTTTTTTTTATTTTTTATTATCGAGTATGCTAATTTATAGACATGTTTCTCTCGCTTATGTACTTTCTTCTTGTTAACTTACTTCCTCTAGATACCAAATCATAAATGAACTTGATTCTTTCTACTAAAATTCTTAAGTTTATTCTTTTGTTGGTAATTTGGTATTTAGCATTACTACACGGAAAACATACTTATATCATGTGGGCTAAAGGGGAGACAAGGAACTACTTGTTGATGTTACGGGATATTGGTAAGGGATCCTTGAGAAAAAACATGCCATATATTTATTTTTCTGTCAGATAAAGTGGAATGCCTTTTCTTTTTATTTATTTTGTAGTGGATAATGGTCCCCTCAGCTCACCAGGCTACTTAATTTCACTCTTGGACTTCCTTGCTTGAGATGAGCTCTTTTTTGTTTGTGAATGCTGTGAACGTTGACACATAGACTAATATAAAGGAACTACTTCAGTTCTTTCTGTATTGTTCTGTATTCTATTTGAATTGTTAGAATTCAGAAGTGAAATAATTTAAAATTTTAATGAATCTATTGTGTCAAATTTGTTTGATTCTTAATACATTCCTTTGACTTTGCCTATAGATGTATATAACAATATCTTGGCTGAAATGTTTAAAGGGGGATTATTGGTTCCCTTAGCTCACAGTTTCCCAACATTATGGCATCTTACACTATTTTTTTCAGGGGCCACCAAACAAGAACGGAACATGTAAAACCTGTGGTGGAAACTTTCGTGAATGCCCTGGTCATTGTGGATATTTGGCTCTCGTTCTTCCTGTCTATAATGTTGGATATTTGGGTACCATTGTAGACATAATGAAGTGCATCTGCAAGGTATCAATTTTTTTAAAATTTATTTCTTCTTAACAGTGTTATACTGGAAATTCATCACTGTCTTTTTATCCCTAAATTATCAGGAATAGTTGTGAACCTGTTAAATTGTATTTCATAGTTCTATCTATGGTCTGAATCTTTAGTCACTGAATAAGGTTACTGCCTGCACATGCTCAAATTTTCTTCTTTAAAGAAATTTATCTTGGTATATTTGGAATATACAAGTTTTTGAATTCAAGGAGAATTATCAGTGTTGGTTTTAAGAGGTAAGTGGTTGATTTGGCTTGACCTGTATCATACATACGGGCATATCTTCATATTTCTCTATTCATATTTTTTCCAGCTTATATAGATTCTACTATTGTGTTACTAGTAATAAATACTGTTTCTTCTTGGATAATCATCACTAATGCCATCTTCATAATCTTGTTCTTTGTGCGTTTATTCCTCTGAATGCTCGCCATTGCTGTTGATTTTATATTTAAGTCAAGAGATTAGATGTCCTATAAACAAGTCTGCTTTTTAGAGTGCATCATGCATAGTTATTAATGGCGCAAGGTTCCACAAGGCGAGAAGCAGCGCCTAGCGCCTTAGGCGCGCCTGGCGCCTTAGGCGCTCGCCTTGCATCCCTGGAAAAAACAACATAAGACCTTGATAATTTCTTAGTAAACCTAACCATGGCTTCTGTAGCAATACCCCAAGTCAAATTTTCACCTTGGTGAACCAACTCATCTTCATCTTCCATTAGACCAACCACCCACTCATTGCTTTCATCTATATCCCTCAAAGAGATACGCACGATTATACTTGATAAAAAGTGAATCTTGAAACCCTAGATGTGATTCACTTAAATATTAAGACTTAAGAGATAGTATTTTTTATTATTCTGATGTTATTTGACAAATAAAAAAATGTTTTTTTTATTTCAAACCCTAGATGTACGCAAGGCACGCCTTAGGCGCGCCTTTTGCCGAGTCAAGGCGCCCCCAGGCGAGCGCCCAGAAAATCCCAACCGCCTGGGCCTATGGCAGGCGCGATGGCTGGCGCCCCGAGTGCCTGGCGCCTTAGGCGCGCCTCAGGCGCGCCTTTAATAACTATGGCATCATGTGATTTTTTTCTTTGATCTTTTTTTCTTTTAACAGAACTGCTCCAGAACACTTCTTGCCGAAAAGGATCATAAAGACTTTCTAAAGAAGATGAGAAACCCAAAAGTTGAGCCTCTGATGAAGAATGAGATAATGAAAAAAGTAGTGAAGAAGTGTAACTCCATCTTAGCAAGTAGGAGAGCTGTTACATGTTCCAGATGTGGATATGTAAATGGTTAGGCACTATGCTTTATAGATTTTTCATATTGCTTTGTATAATTGACATTGCTTTATGGACTGTGAAACTGAAATGCAGAAAACACCATATATAATAAGTGAAATTAGGGTGATTTAGATTAGATAATTATTTAAATTTGACCTTTAAAGTACTAAAATCCCATCGCATAAGTAACCATAGAAATAAAGAACATATCTCTCTGTTCGCCCTATCTCTAGTGAATTTTCTAGGAATGTCTGCTAAATGTTCATGAAAAACTATAGTTGTTATTTGTTATTCAAGCTTATAGAGTGAGATCTTTCAGTTAGTTATTATTATATATATTCTAAGTGTAAACGCCTGTATGCTAATTTTGGATTATTTGTAGCTGTACCAATATACCCTATATTCTCAAATAAGGTAAGCAATATATTTTCTATATGGAAATGTGTGCAATCTGCAATTGTCCATGCAGGGCTATTTGAGCTTATAGTGCTGAAGGCGTGAATCAGTACTCTGTGGCTTCGTTATGTCAATTTTGGAAAATGCTATAGCCAAATATTTAACTTCTGAATATTCAGCATATGAATGCTCCTTAAGAAAAGAACGGGAAACCAACACGTATATCTTTACTTGGTTGCTCTCTTGTGTTTTTTTAGGTATGGTTAAAAGGGTAACTTTGAGGATTCAGCATGATTGTCCGAGAGACGAATCTTCTCTTTCGCCAAATTTTATTGATCCTAAAATGGCCCACCATCTACTGAAAAATATGAGCGATGAGGTACTCTCTTCCCTTCTTGATTGCAGTATAGTTTGAAGAAAGCTTTGAAGGAGATTTTGGACATGACCCTATAAATTATAAAATTACGTCTTCTTTTGTATTGTTTTTTATTACATTTTCTATTAACTTTTCTCTTACTGCGCCATCACTTTCTTTTTCTTTCTCTCTTTTTTTTCCCTTCAGGATTGTGAATTGCTTTATGTAAATGAAAGACCCGAGAACCTTGTTATCACAAATATTCTTGTGCCACCAACTGCCATACGCCCTTCTGTTTTTGTCGACAGTGGAACACAGAGGTAATCCCAGCTTCAGTATACAGACTTCTCTTTTCATTCATATAGTAGAGAGATTGTGTCTGTTGTTTATGCTTGTATGCTTGGTTCAGGTTTCTAATTTTTTTGAAAAATGCTAGACTTAGTTTGGAAGTTCAGGTTTAAGTAACAAACATGAGTTTGAATTGGATGATATGCATGGCTATACTACTTAAAATCCATCATCATATGCAGTCATATATTCGTGATATGAGGCAATATATTGCTTGTACATAACTGAAGGAGATCAATGACTTTTGTTTCCAGAGTTTGTTAACATCTGTGCCCTTGATAGCGCTCCTCAGATGAATAGCGCCCCTCCGTTGAAGGTGTATCACCGGCGGAAACCGAAGACCAGTTCGCCTTAAGATGTCTATGCTAGTTTCTATTTTTATGGTTTAATTATTTCTTTCCTGTTTAGACATTGAGTATCGAGTCCTTGTTTATTTCCGTGTGTTCATTGTGTCCGGCCCATGGGCCATGTGTCAGACATTATAAGCGACGGGCGATTTGCCCTAGCGGATTATCAGAAATGATTCTTTTGCAGCCTTTGGCTTGTGGCAAGGTATATCCTTGTGGATCCTCATCTCGAGGGTTTGGTTCTTTGTGTTAATTTGCGCTCAGTGATATGTTCTAGTCTATCAATTGGTCCGACCTGCCGCTCTCTTTCCCCATGACTAACACGCGTGCGTTCGGTAGGAGATTGGAATCGTGGAGAAATCATTGAAGCGAACTCAAGTGGGTCGGATCGAGCATATCACCGTGCCCGGCTTCTCACGCGGAATTGGTTAAGAAGATGGATTTCATGATGTCATCGGCGATGGGTCGTCAGATATGGGATCATCATCGCTACGGGCAAGGCTCTACTGTTTGGCGACGCGAAGTGCGAGCTGCTTCACTTTTGTGAAAGCGGGGCCGATAATACACCTTTAAAGACTCATCGCGGTCAAGAGCGTAGAGCTTCCTTTGTTCGACGGGTCCGACCCTACGGTTTAGCTTTGCCTACGCCCAATCTCCTCGTGCACAAGAACGTCACGCCGTCGTGTACAGCTTGCCCTAATAGCCATGTCCGAAAGGCTATGTTCGGGCTCGATGGGCTTTGCGTCGCAAGACCCGATGAGTTAGGAACAATTTTTCGAATTGGTGGAAATGATCGGGGTGTGACTCAAGAACGCATCTGGCTTATCTGGCTACACGCCTAAATTGGTTCCTTGGAGGACCTCGTGGCTTTTTGAAGAGTCGTAGCCCAACCCGAAACCCTTCCGCCGAACGGTACTTGGGTATGTTTTGGGGCTTTGAAGCCATCCGTGATGAGATGTATTTTTGACGCGAAAGAGGATGTTCATTCGGCAAATCGCCGCCTGGGCGAGTGACTTCGCTTCGTCCGTGTTTCCCAACCAATTTTCGAGGCCGCGTTTGGACTAATGTTACCGGTCCCCTTTGACACTTAAGGGGAACTTTTCATAAGTGTGATCCACATAGGGCTCGCAAAGGTCCGCGACACAGTGGTCGCAGTTTCGTGCGGAGGTTCTACGGTCTCGCCAAACCGTAATCTGGCGCCACCGCGTCGGTAGGAAGCCCGTGAATATCGTGCCAAGGCGAGGTGTTATCACGTTTCAACCATACGGATTCTTGTACGAAGTGTGGACGCCAAATTTCGAACGTGATCGAGTAAATTGAGGATGATCGTGAGGTTCACGTTTTGGAGTCTGCGATCCTGACACCGCACGTTAATTTGTTGGCCATCGCTGACACGGAGTACGCTGGAGATTCGGTTATCAAATGGTCATCCAGCCGGGTTTGATGGTGCGACCACTATGAAGTTGTTTAGCCGGGTGGGCGATAAATCGTTTGCTTCGCGATGATTGATAGTGGAGCCGATCATTGTTTTATTTCGCAGCGGTAGCGTCTAAATTGGGTCTACCCATCATTGCGCGTCCGATTCGCAGGTGATTTTGGGGGGCGGATTCGTCACAAGATCAAAGGTGTGTCCGAAATGTGCCTCTCACACTCGATAGTCACACTTTCCTCATCGAATGTCATGTGTTTCCTCTCCGGGGCATCGACTTGGTACTTGGGGTCTCTTGGCTATCCACGTTGGGCGATGTCACGACGAATTGGGCAAACCCCACAATGAGTTTTACCGCAAGGCACGCCGGTGCAATCGTCGGGGACCCCTCGCTCCTCGGCGAGCTTGCACACCGAAAGTGACCTTAACCTGGAGGCGACCAGACGAGGCGTGGGTTTTGTGGACCATTAACTCATCACCACCCCCGCTTGCGTTCGGCTCCAACGAGTCCTTATCCACTTCCCAACAGCAAGATTTAGATGGATTGTTGTCGGAGTTTGCAGCTGTTACGCAGCCCCTTCCGAGACTACCTCCCTCCCGTTCGTACGATCATCGGATTGTTTTGCACTCGGATGCCGACCCTGTATTAGTGCGGCCATACCGTTACAACCACGCTCAAAAGGACGAGATGGAGAAATTGGTAGACGAAATGCTAGCAGCAGGTATAATTAGACCGAGTTCGAGCCCGTACTCCAGCCCCATCTTGTTGGTCCGAAAGAATGATGGTTCGTGGCGTTTTTGTGTGGATTACCGGGCCCTGAATAAAGTAACCATTCCGGATAAGTACCCTATTCCGGTGATTCAAGAATTGTTGGATGAGCTACATGGGGCACGCTATTTCAGCAAACTCGATTTGCGCGTCGGGTATCACCAAATCCGGGTAGCACCGGAGGACATTCTGAAGATTGCCTTTCGCACCCACTCCGGCCACTACGAGTTTCTGGTTATGCCGTTTGGTCTTTCGAACGCGCCCGCTACATTTCAGAGCCTTATGAATGACATCTTTCGCCCATGCCTTCGTCGGTTTGTACTAGTATTTTTTGACGACATCCTCATCTACAGCCCATGTTGGAAATCTCACGTCCAACACCTCCGCCATACATTCCGTACATTATTGACTCACTCTTTGGTCATCAACCCGAAGAAGTGCACTTTGGGCAGCTTACAGGTGGAATATTTGGGGCACATTGTTTCTTTGAATGGGGTCCGAATGGATCCAGGTAAGGTGGCGGCGGTTGTTGAATGGCCTCGTCCGAACTCGCTGAAAGGGGTGCGAGGTTTTCTGGGGCTGACGGGTTATTATCGGAGATTCATACGCAACTACGGTAAGATTGCAAGTCCCCTTACCTCGTTGCTCAAGAAAGATGGGGTGGCAAAATTCCATTGGCCATCGGAGGCGGAGACGGCCTTCCAAGAGTTGAAGGCAGCCTTGACGTCCGCGCCAGTTCTCCGTATGCCAGATTTTTCGAAGAGTTTCATCATTGAATGCGACGCCTCCGGGCGAGGGCTAGGGGCGGTGCTAATGCAAGATCAACAGCCCATCGCGTACTTTAGTAAACAACTCGCGGTTCGTACATTATCTCGTTCGGCGTATGAACGCGAGTTGATGGCATTGGTGTTGGCGGTGCAACATTGGCGACCATACTTGCTCGGACGTCGTTCCACTGTTCGGATGACCAACGTAGCTTGAAACATTTATTGTCACAACCATTGTCAACGCCGGCACAGCAGAATTGGGCTGTTAAGTTATTGGGGTATGATTTCGATGTGGTTTATAAGGAGGGGGTGAATAACAGGGCTGCTGATGCTCTGTCGCGCCGGGATGAAGACGGAAAATTGTCGGCTTTGTCTATTCCTCATTGGTTGGATTGGCCAACCCTTCTCGCTGAGGTCAGGGCAGATGCGGGCTTAGCACGAATCATTGCGGACTTGGAAATGGGTCGCTCAGCACCGAAACATTTACTTGGGTCCGCAACATGCTGTGGTATAAAGGAAGGTTAGTTATCCCCAAGTTCTCTCAATGGGTATCCAAATTGTTGCACGAGTTCCACACCACTTTAGGGGGCGGTCACGCTAGGGCTCTTCGAACATACAAACGTTTGGCCGCTTTCGTCTATTGGCAAGGAATGATTCGGGCTGTGTTAAAATTCGTAGCGGAATGCGACATTTGTCAGCGCCATAAATACGAGACTAAATCCCCAGCAGGGCTCCTCAACCCGTTACCGATTCCGACTCAAGTTTGGGAAGATATAAGCATGGATTTTATCACGGGTTTGCCTCGATCGGGCGGGGTCGACTGTATTCTGGTCGTGGTTGACCGTTTTTCCAAGTACGGGCACTTTATCGGGCTCCGATACCCGTTCACGGCCAAATCAGTGGCCGAGGTATTCATGAAGGAAATTGTGAAGCTGCACGGGGTTCCGGGTACCATTGTTTCGGACCGGGATCCATTGTTTTTGAGCTCTTTTTGGCGGGAATTATTCAAGACTTTAGGGACCAAGTTGCGAATGAGTTCGGCATATCACCCGGAGACGGATGGTCAGACGGAAGTGTTAAATCGGTGTGTGGAGACTTATTTGCGCTGTTTTGCTTCAGAATGCCCCAGGCAGTGGGGTAAATGGTTATCGTGGGCTGAGTTTTGTTACAACACAGGTTTTCAGTCCGCAGCGGGTACTACTTTCGAGGTGGTTTATGGCCGCCCTCCTCCTCCTATCGCACTGTTCCTTCCCGGTGAGATACGGGTTCGCGTGTTGGCTGATACATTGCGGGAGCACGATGTGATTTTACGGGACCTCCGGGCGCAGCAGCGCATGGTTAGAGAGGCGAATAAACATCGTCGTCCTCTGGAATTCGCGGTGGGGGATTCCGTGTATTTGAAGTTTAGGCCCTACTTCCTTCTTGTGAAATCACCTTTGAGAATCATTTGATTTAAAGTTTAAAATTGGTAGTGGTCAACATTTATCCTGTAATTTAAGCTTCCTTTCATCGCTATCATTGGGAATACAAAAGGCTAATCATGTGAGCACACAAGTCTATTTTAGTTGTTGAGTATCCAAATTTCTTATAGTATGCATTTAGACACATGAGTGCTTGCATTTTGTTGATTCGGTTCTGAGCGACCGAGGCCAGTACTGGAAACTGGTTAAAGTATATATTCCTTGACATGTACTAACAAATGCTGGAAAATTTAGCTCTATTATTGAATATCCTGTCGTGGGGGTGTTGCCAAACAAATGAGTCATTCAATATTATTAATTATTTATATTAAAACCATTTTTAAGAACATTATTAATATTAAACTCACACTAAACCTTTTTTGTCTTGTAAAATCATGTGATATGTGACTCATTCTCTCGAGTTCGATAAGATCTCTAAACAAAACTGCTATTCTGACTACTTTTCTAGAATACTGGCCCTTTTTGTCCGTTTCTGAATTAATACTTCATTTTAATTACTTTTTCTTTATGTGTATGATGTGATATGTCCTGATGCTTCTCTGTTTCGTGGTTTTCATTGTAAACGACAATATAACTTCGGGTTTAAGTAACAAAGTTGGAGATTTTAGAAAAATGCATGTCAGTTATTGGATATGAAATTGCCATCTTGGTTATCTGGTAGGAGTTTGTTCTACGAGATCTTTCTAAAACAGCAAAACTGAAGATTAATTACAATAATACTGAAAACACGATCTGCTCAGTTGTTATGTGTTTGCCTATGCATGTAAGCAGGGAGAATCTATTGTGAGTTTTGGTTTCCATTCTTCTATGAGGTATCTTTGAATAATCGTCCCATATTTATATTTACAAATTGTTTTCACAAAATGTAGCAAAACTGGGAGTATCTGCAATATGAGGTTGCACATTATATCAATAGTGATGCCCCTGGAGTGCCACAGAACTATCTTCCTTCCAAGCCAATGGCTGGTTTTGTTCAGCGTCTTAAAGGAAAGCAGGGAAGGTTCCGTCAAAATTTATCAGGGAAGCGTGTGGAATATACTGGCAGGACTGTTATATCTCCTGACCCAAATTTGAGAATTACTGAGGTCAAGCTTTCTTCTTACCATAAGATTCAATCTGCCTAACCTTTTTTTGACAGGTTTCTTCAACTGACAGGTTGCTGTTCCTATTTTAATAGCTCGGATTTTAACTTATCCCGAGCGTGTTTCGCACCATAACATAGAGAAATTGCGGCAATGTGTTCGTAATGGCCCCAACAAATATCCTGGTGCTAAATTTAAGGCACCCTGATGGTACTGAGATGTAAGTATTCATTTTTAACGAGTAAATTGTAAAATTGGTTGATATTAGTCCTATATGAATTAATTTTCTCAATTAAGTCTCGTAACTTTTAAAATGATGCAATATTATTGACAGAGTTGCAGGTTTTGCCAAAGTTCCATGTAGTAACCTAACAAATGACTTGGTGTCGCTTAAGTGATATTATTAGACCCCAACATATCTATTTCAATTAATTTTTTTTTTTACATTCTAAAACAAAATATTGTAAATATAGGACTAAAGTTGCATCATTTAATTTTTTTGCAATTTACTCCATTTTTTGCACCCCCCAGACACACAAACACACACACGAGCTTGTGTGTTTCTTTTTCTTTTTGGAGTGATCAAGTCTTTATTTTTGTTTTTTCTGTTGTGTGCAGATCATTAGTGATTTCTTCTAGAAAGCGTCACGCAGATGAGTTGAAGTATGGTTGCATTGTGGATCGTCATCTTGAAGATGGAGATGTTGTTTTGTTTAACAGACAACCAAGTTTGCATCGGATGTCAATCATGAGCCATCGGGTACCTACTGCATACGAAACACATCTGATAGAATAATTTTACGGATTTGGGGGTGGGGGTGATTGCCCCTATTGATTTTAATTTTTTTCCATTATATATGTATAATTTTTTTTATTTAGACCTTTATTTTATATGAGTTCACCTCCATTGGATTGCATACAGATATTACATTAATATTATAAAGAACTTCACCCCCCTTGAAGAAAAGTTCTAGATACGTCTCAGTTGCTTCAATCGTATATTTGTTGTCTTTAGGCAAGGATAATGCCTTGGCGCACTCTTAGATTCAATGAGTCAGTTTGCAACCCATACAATGCTGACTTTGATGGTGACGAGATGAACATGCATGTACCACAAACAGAAGAGGCCCGTCCAGAGGCTCTTATGCTAATGGGGGTAAGTAGTATTTTACTTTTATTTATTTATTTATTTATTTTGCTTCAGCAACTTCTTTGTCTTATGGTCAGTGTTACTGGTTTTGAATTTGATGAATATTGGTTTTTTTTTTTTTAAAGTTGACATAGGCATGTTATCTGATCACACTTATAGTCGGCCTTAATGTATTCATCTGTCTTTGGATGAAACCATGTTATGAGTGGAGTTGAAACAATCTTTTGGTACTCGTCTTCATCATCCTCTAATGTTGTTACCTTCATTTATGTACACGTACACAGAGCATTATTATGTATTGAGCAATCATATTGAATATGATTCTCGTGTTACCTTTTTTTTCAACATTAGCTATCTTTTCTGAAGGCCGTCCATTTAAAATCTACTTGATAAGGTGAGATTTTCGTAAGTATTTCTCATTATTTACTCATTGGTGGAAAAGTTAGATTGTTCAATGCGTGATCAGTTTCTCTTTGTATTCATTCTTTCATTAGAGGATATTAGCAAATCTTACTCGACTAAATTCTCTTCAGACTAAAGCAACAAATTATCATATATAAGGGTGATTACTAGGTTTGGTGGTGAACCACTGTATTACTTGGAAACTACTAAACTGATGGATGTAGGTTTCACTCTAACTTTTCATGAAGTGGATATAAGAGAACGTTTTCCTGTTCATTAGAAAATCTAATCCAGGAATGAGGGAGGTGGAGTTGCAGGCTAAGGTCCTCCAAAATTTTCATTTAAGTTCATGGAAAATGAATTCCTTTTACACTGATGGAAAATGAATTCCTTTTACACCTGATATCAATTCAAGTTGGGGATTTCTATTTGACATTTGATTTCTGGAATATTCGGTTTATCAGACATTTAGAGAATTGTCCATTACCATACTATTTTCAATTCAAGAATGATAATCTATGATGTCTTCATTTTACTATTTTACCCTATGGAACGTGAGTTATGCTTATGTTTCGCTGGTTCTATCTTAATTACTTTACTCCTGCAGGTCCAGAACAATTTATGCACCCCAAAGAATGGAGAAATCTTGGTTGCTTCTACACAAGATTTTTTAACATCATCTTTTCTTATAACAAGAAAGGACACCTTTTATGACCGTTCTTCTTTTTCGCTTATGTGTTCATATATTGGTGATGCAATGGACCCAGTGGATTTGCCTACACCAGCGCTAGTTAAGGTGCGCTCCTGTCCTAGTGCTGCATGCTATATTGATCATTGTTCATCTACTGATTATGTAATTTTTCTAGTATAGTGATTTCTATTCTTTATTGCATGTGCCTCCTGCACTTCTTATCATTCTTCTATCTCCCTGTAATTATGTTAGGTCATACTTTCTATTGTAGTTATTACTTCAATCTGTCTGTAAGTTGATAATACTATGATCACAGAAGTTATTACGTATAGTAATGGCCTTAAATAATATATTGTCTCTTCTTTCATTGTAGCCAGTGGAGCTTTGGACTGGTAAACAGCTGTTCAATGTATTATTGCGTTTCATGCAAATATGAGAATATATGTAAATCTTACTGTAGCGGAAAAGAGTTATGGTAAGTCTAGAGAGACAATGTGCCCTAAGGATGGATTTGTATATATTCGTAACAGTGAGCTTATCAGTGGGCAACTTGGAAAGGCTACAGTAGGTCAGTATCCTTTGTATGCTTTTGCAATTTGTTTGAAAAACTGTTTTTATATATCTCTCGTCATGATTGTGCTTCTCTATCAATCATTTGGAAAATAAAACAGGTTTATGTGGAACTGCCTGTTCAATTTTGTATTATGCTCTTTAAGTGCATAATTTCTGCTCTAAAGATGTTACAGGACAGTTAATCTTGAATCTTGATATAATTGTAGCTGCTGAAATGCTTTTGCAATTATTATCCAGTAGTTTGTTAGCAAGATATCTAAACATATGATCATTCATCTTTATCACTGTTCCATTCAAACACACTCCAAACCTTTGAATTTGGACTGAAGCAAACATGCTGAATTGGTACTTGTAGTTAATGATTTTCAGATTGGGATATGGTTCCTAAATTAGCAGAGTGAAAGTAGATGATCCATGCCTTCTCATGATAACTTTGATACGAGGCTTTGCTAAGATGATCACCCAATAAAAGACCAAAACATATACCAATTCCAAGAAAACAAAGACAAATAGTCACTAAAAAAAATGTGTCAGGCGTAATTTCGAAGAGGAGTTGGAGTGAAACTTTCACGTTCAGAAGACTGATAATCTTCCCAAGAAATTAAATGTAGCTACTACAGTCTTCTACTTTTCTAAATAATCTTTATATTGAGGCAGTTAAGTGCAATGTCTTACTTTTAGTTTTTAGAATAGATGTAATTTCACATAGGATCTTATCCATTTTCCCTTAAAACCTTATTTGATATACTTCCCGTTCATTGTATTGGTGGATGGTAATTCTCTTTAGCCTAATGAGAGCCTAAAAAGTACCATTATTATACACACACCAGATAGCGTATTATAGTTTCTGTTTTCAAATTGTCCCATGTTCATATAGCTAATTAGCCTTGAAATGTGGAGATGCAAGCAAGGCTAGTTTGCTTGATAATATGCAATTCCTAAAATACCCAAAAAGTGATTTGGCTTGAATTTCTGGTGTAGGCTAATATTCTTGTTCATTCAATATGGCAACAGGAAATGGGAGCAAGGATGGTCTTTACTCTGTTCTTCTGAGAGATTATGGTCCCCATGCTGCAGCTACTTGCATGAATCGTTTAGCTAATTTAAGGTGAGATCATACCAGCTGTAAGTCTGTAAATAATTGTTTAGCTGGATCAACTACAGTACTTTCATACATTTACCCTAAAATGTCCTTATTTCTCTTTACTTGTGATAGTTAGCTCGTATAATCTTGTAAATATGTAGTTTTCTTTACTGTCATCCTCTGGTCTGTGAAATATTGGACAAAATAGTGCAGCATTAGTTATAAGTTTCATTTTCCCGAATTTAGCCATTCTCTTCTTGAAGGTTTATCTGCTTGTTAAAAATAATCGAATTATGCTGCTTAGTTGAAATTTAATGTGCGGTTTAAAAGGATTCACAATTTAACGACATTCTTAAGAGGTGCAACCCAAATCCAGTATCTACTTCAAACTCAGTGTTTTCTTCATTTATATGTTTCAAATTTTTCGCCAGTTTTCCTTGACGAGTTTGAAGCATATTAGTCTTCATTTTGTTCCGGTCTAGGCTATGTTTGTTTTGGGATTCACACGGATGGACTTGGGACTTTGTGCTCCCCGTCTCATACGAGTTTGGGATTTAGAGTCTGGTTTTCAAATCCCACATTCAATCCACACCTACAAATACCTATAAAACCTATCATTATTCTTCCCAATACATCACACTTTATACACTATATTACTGTCCTCAATATATAATATAATAATACAACATCAATCACTATTAAATATTGATTTGACATAAAGTTAAATTTCACCCTACTCAAAACCCAAAACAAACACAGACATTTACTACTCATCAAGGATTCTAAATCCCTGGATTCTAAAACCTTGACTTGCTCCGCACACTTAAATCCCAAAACAAACGCAGCCTTAGAGTAAGATGACTGTCACTGCGCATGAAGAGACATTCTCAATCTCTCTGTAATTTCTTTTATCGACACTATATATGTTCTATCCTCAATCTTGTATAAATATATAGGTATAATTGTATATATTCGTCATTTTGTTGTTTGAGACTTGCATTCTTCCTTCTTTAAAGCCTAGTATGTGATGCCCATATCTTTACAAAAGTCAGCAGTTGTAGAACTAGGACCACACAAAAGAAGAGAAATCCTTCAGAGTTCAATAATTAGTGGAAGTGTCATGACCAAGATTGCCTGTCCAATTGGCACTAGTATCATTCTTGCTGGGTGATCATATTCATTGAGATAAAAAGTATACACTATTTATTAAAATTAACCAGCTGATTACATCAAGTCATAACAAGTAGGTCAATACTGCATTAATAAAGTTTGTATTACATTAACAACTGGTGTGGAAAAAGAAGAGTACGACAAAAATTAAGATCCATCACTATTCTATCAAAGTGTACTGTATACCCAATAGTGTTGGAGTGAACAACAAATATTTTTGCACTTTTCTTGCCTATAAAATCAAGGGATAATCATGTATCACATTGGCTGCAAATATATCATATGAAAAGTGAAGGGAAAACTAAAAAGTTGAGTTGATCTAAAGTATTTAAACTAGGGAAACTGGATGTATAAATTAGAAGTGTTCCTCTTAACTTGGCACTGGGTTGATGTGCATAGGATTGTTAATTTCTTCCATTAGCTTGTTCTTGCACTCTTGTTTTCTCCAAATGAAATAAAGAAGCTAAAATTTAGTTCTAATTATAATTTTCTTGTAGTGCTCGATGGATAGGAAATCATGGATTTTCTATTGGGATCAATGATGTTCAACCTGGAGATGCATTAAACAAGGAGAAAAGACTGACAATTGATATGGAGTATGGGCATTGTACTGAGATTATAAAGAGTTACACATCTGGAACGCTGGAGCCGCTACCAGGATGCAATACAGCTGAGACTCTTGAAGCCAAGATGTCTGAGACCCTCAATAATATTCGTGAGACAACTGCAAATGTAAGATGCTTCATCTTTTCTGAGTTCTATTGACTAGTTAAATGAATTCTGGAAACTTTGTATTCTGACTATACTACTGGAGTCTATTGGCCTATATCTTGATTTGAGTCCAAGAATCAATATGTGATATTATAGTTTTAGTAGCGTTGTCTGCTTGCTGAAATATTTGCCACTTTATCCATCCTTCTGCTTTTGGTACTCCTAACTAGTTTCCATGTGCTTCCTGCTGGATTCATAAAAGTTATTCTCCCTTATTAAATTCTTCTTTTTACCTGATATTGTAACATTCAGCAATTTATAAATTGTTCTTCAAGAACTAGGAAGTAGGGAGAAAGACGTAGGTAGTTCGTATTACTGTGTGCTGCGCCTTGGTTTGTTCAGTTGCTTTCGCATATTTATTACTGTGTTAGTCTCGGATGAAGCATGAATATGGTTTGTATAATTGTATGCTGTTACTTAATTTCATATTTCACATCATCACATGATTGCTTTGGCTCCCAATGTTAGGATATTGCTATGAGAAGGGCTTATCAAGTATGATCTTATACATATTCTGTGATGGGTGCCTAACAGTAAATGGCATATGTGAGGAATAAGAAACTCTTAAGATTATGTACGGAAAAGATCTCAATATCTGGTCTATGTAATATGTATTCATCTTCTACAAAATTTTCCTGGTCCCTTGTTTTATGGTCAGTCACTGTCAAGCACCCATCACAGAATCCTCTCTGTCATTCCTTTCTGTGATTTCTCCATATCTGTAGCTTCCTATGATTGACAGTTTTCTCCTCTTTGCATCTCTTTATCATAAGTTCCTTGCGCTTGTTATGGTTACAGAAAAGACTTCTCCCATTTGTACTTAAATTCACAGTATTATAATCTCTATCATAAAATGTTTACATCAACATTTGTATTTGAGTTGGTCATAATTGATCTGGTAACTCTTTCTTTTTTTTTTTTTTTTTTTTTTTTTTGCAGGTCTGTATGAAGAATTTAAATTGGAGGAATAGCCCCCTTATTATGTCACAATGTGGTTCCAAAGGATCTCCTATTAATATCTGCCAGATGATTGCATGTGTTGGTCAGCAAATTGTTGGAGGTCGTGGAGCTCCAAATGGATTTGTTGATCGAACTCTGCCTCATTTCGAAAAACAAGCAAAAGACCCAGATGTATGCTACACCCATATCATTATGTTTTTTTTTTTTTTTTTGGTAAAGTTCATACGTGCTTTGTGATTGGACAAATTGTAGCTCTGGAATTGACAGGTGTCCTTTATCCAGAAGTATCACTATATGAGTGATTCGTAGATACGAAGTGGGATAGATTAAGCGGTTAGAGCACCACTACCTATGCCGTGAGGTCATGGGTTTGAGTCACCATTTACCCAATCAAAAAAATGAGTGATTCGTAGAGGCTGGGAGGTTAAGAGGCCTAGACCCCTACACATTTACTACTACATTAATTAATTGACATTTGAACTCCCCAGTGTAGTCAAAAGCTAAAGGGATGAAGTCCCCCCCCCCCAATACTAGGTAACAATAGGCAAGAATTCTTTGGCCCTCGTCCTCAACAGCGTGAACACCAGAACACAAAAAAACATGATTCTTGAAGTTACATTGTTTTATGTTTATACCCATATGTTTTCCATTATATGGACATGAGTTTGTGTAACTTTTCCTTGTGTTTTTCACTATATGGATTAATTTGTGTTACTGGTGCTTATGATATGATCTTACAATGTTTATTATTTTTTTATTGTATGAAAATAATTTACATAATGTTTTAAAATGGTGCCCTTCACTTCGGTCAAGTGCGCTCTTTGCTCTTGTAGCGCTATGGGCCGTTTGCACTTTGAGTACGCTCATTGCTTTTGACTGCCTTGGAACAACTGTATCCAAGTCAAAGGAAACCTAATTGTTAATTAGCTAAAAGGTTCTCACAGCAAATAGAATAGAGGAAAACTTCTATACATGACTAAGTCCAGTATTCTGGGACTTTGAATAATCTCTAGTACCACAAAGACCATGTAGAGCTCTCAATAACTTCATTTACAATTATCCATTAAGGTACTTAGTAAAACTTCAAACCGAAACACAATTTAAATTTTCTAGTGCTTATTAAATACTGAAAACAAAGTCCTAAATAGTGATCATGTATTCTTTTCCTGGAAACTTTAGCATATGTAAAAGCATTTGGATAAGTTATTCCTTGTATATTTATCTACACTTGCAACTCAAAAGGTATATCCTACCGTTGCTAAATTTCATCTTTATATATTATGTTCAGGCTAAAGGCTTTGTTCAGAATTCCTTTTATACCGGTTTATCTGCTACTGAATTCTTTTTCCACACCATGGGAGGAAGGGAAGGCCTTGTGGATACAGCTGTATGTGTTTTCTATTCTATAGATTTTCATATTCTTCTCCTGAACTGCTGAACAGTGAACACAAGCTACCAATTCAGATCCTTTTGCCCATCATCGTCTTTACTATATAGGCAAGCTTGCCTGTTATTTAATCAATATAGTTAATGTGGAAGGTGTTTTCAATGTATTCAGGCATGTGATTAAAAGTTCTTGCTAACTATGTATTTTTCTGTGTAACAAATTTTTTAAGATATTTTAACCTTTCACACCAACGCTTGGTCCAACTTGAGTACAAGCTTATTTCTAAATCCACCTCTTCTTAAGTGGTAAATTTTGTGTAATTAGTTTGAAGGTATATGTACTACATATGTTTGTTTTGGTTTATAAAGCCAATCATATGTTTTGAATTTTGGATTTTATTGAGCAAATGACAAAGGCAACAAAACAAAGAGCTTAAATACCAAGTAAATTCTAAACACAAATGAGTAAGAAAACCTTTTTTCTTTTTGTTTCTGTAACTCAATCCAAAATCCTAATGCATCGTAGATGAATTGATAATTGTCTTTTGAGTACAGAGGTGTCAAAAGGTAAAGGAAATTCTTTGCATAAAGTTCATATTTTCCTGGAAGACATAGATTTTATACTTTTTTGTAGTCCATTTGCTTATTTTTTTTGTCTGCTACTTGCATGATTTTGTTTTATATATTTATTGTATTACTGAGTTTTTGTGTCATTTACTGAAAATTCAACCCAATGGACATTATTAACTTCTTATGGTGTTATAGGTTAAAACTGCCACCACAGGGTATATGTCCCGTAGACTCATTAAATCATTGGAGGACTTAGCAGTCTACTATGACCATACAGTGAGAAATGCCAGTGCTTGCATTATTCAATTTATGTATGGGGGTGATGGTATGGATCCTGGACAAATGGAAGAAAAAAGTGGGCTTCCATTGAACTTTGAAAGATTATTTATGAAATCCAAGGTAGTGGCATCATCCTTTTTCTACTTCGTCTTTTGAGTTTTTTTTTTTCTTACGTCATTAATTTATAGAACTGTTTTCATTCTCTTTATTGTTGTTGTTTGACAGGCCACTTGCCCGGCAATGGAGGAAAAGAGTTTAACTATTGAAGAGATTAAAGAAATAGTTGATGAGATAATTGAGAAAAGACTCTCAAAATCTACCAAGACTTCTGAAGAGGACAGCTCACAGTCTTCACTAGATACTTCGTCTAAAGAGGGTTGCTTGGAGAGTTTTGCTAACTCGTTAAGAAATTTTATTGAGAAGAAATATCCGAGCTCAATTCTAATGCAAAAATTGAATGAAGAGCAACTTTCTGGAGAAAATAGGGTTTATCTTGAAAATGTTGCTTCAAATATATCCGGGATTACCAGGCAACAATTAGTGATAATTTTTTCTTTTATGTATTCCCACAGCATTGTCCCATTTGCTTGAATGCACCTACTTGCTCTAAGATTTCACTAGCAACAAACTTGCAATTTAGCAGCATAAAAGTATTAATTGCTTTGGTAATCATTTTTATGGATCATTGCTATCAACTATTTTGTATATAATTTTCAGAGTGTGGCTTTGTTTAGCTTTTTCTTAAGGCTTGCCTTTGTCCACAAGGCATGTGGAGAGGCTTCTGGAGCTCGCTATTAGACATTATATAACCTAATATTTTATATACCTTCTTGCAACAATTTTCTGATCTAAACTGGATTATGTGGTTTTGATGAGTCGCTTCTGTTAGTCTACTTGGACACAACTAATGTGGTGTAGGCTACTTCATTAACCACTTTTGTGACCCATGTTAATTTGATTAATCACATATCTTCTCCCCATGAATATGGAGTAATAATTTGATAATTCTAACACAAGGAATGTGTGTGTGTCTGTATGAGTTTTGATGTGTTCCTTATCAGAAATCTTCTCTATCTCTCTATAGTGAAATATATATAGTGAAATAATGAGTTTTGATGTTAGGTTCACTAAATTTGTATTTTGGTATCTTCTTTTTTTTCATTGTTTTAGGTCTTTCTTGAAACCTGCATCTCTCATTACCATTCCAAGAAAATCGAACCTGGGACTGCAATTGGTGCAATTGGAGCTCAGAGTATAGGAGAGCCTGGAACACAGATGACACTGAAAACTTTTCACTTTGCTGGATTTGCAAGTATGAGTATCCCATCATATGAAACTCAGTTAATGTTAGTTTAGTATATACGGCTTTTCTCTGTTAATTTGGAGCTTCCGTTATGTTTTAACTTAATCTTGTAATAGATGTGACTCTTGGAGTTCCACGGATAATTGAAATCATTAATGCTGCCAAAAAAATCACAACACCAATCATTACTACAGAACTGCAGTGTGGTAACAATGACATTACAGCTAAAATAGTGAAGGGACGTATTGAGCGAACACTTCTGGAGCAGGTAAGCCCCTTCCATTTAAAGTAATGATTGTGTATTGGATTCTCTGATCGAATGTTCTAACTTTTGGTGTACACAGATTTCTTACATGTTCAAACAGATAGACATATACTGTAGTTTTTTCTTTGGAAAGAATGAAATAGTTGGTCACTATGATATCTAAACTCAGTCTGGTGTTACCAGCATTCAAATACTTGCTACATAATTGAGACCTTCTGAGAAGAAATCTCTTTGTTCTCTAGGTAGCAAAAAGCATAAAGACTTCACAAGCATCAAGAATGGCATCCATAGTTATAACACTTGACATGAAAAGAATACAAGGAGCACACCTGTCTATTGATGCTTATATTGTAAAAGAATCAATTCTGCAAACAAAGAGGATGAAACTGAAGGAGCCGGTGAGATTTACCAAAATTTCATATGTGTGTGTGTTTTAGCATAACTTCCCTATAGAGAGTTTGTGCAGATATTTTCTATCATATTGATAATACTGCATTATTTCTGCAGCAAGTTAAAGTATTAAATTCTGGAAAACTGGAAGTTGTACTGCAGGCTGATAGAAGTAAACTTCAATTCGAACTCCATGAGCTTAAGCATAAGCTCTCCAAAGTTGTGGTGAAGGTGAAACTGATGGATCTTATTTTTCTGATACTGCAATGCCTTTTCCTTTGATAGTGTTTTGGTGTGTTGACAGTTCTGTCTATCTTTTGTTTTCCTTTTGGACGGCAGGGAATCAGTTCTGTTGAACGTGCTATAATAATAAATGGAGCAAAGGGAAAGGATCCTGGTACAGACAAAAAGTTGAAGTTATTGGTAGAGGGGTAGGTTTAACAAAATATTAAGAAATCTTTAGTTTTTTGTTCTCACTGTGGTTAGAGTAATTTTCATCTCAAATTCTCATTCTTTGGATTTAGCATTTCAATCATTTCATGTTCCTTGGACTATCTACCTTGTACTATTTTTATTAGTTTCAGCCTCATATTTGGACCAACAGTTTCAGTGTAGAAAATACATAGAAACAAAACAATGGTAGTCCCTATTTTTTTTCATTTTTTTAAAGGGATGCTCCATCAAGTATAATAGAAAAATGTGAATACGGCTGGAGTACACTTATACCACATTAAGATATATACAGAAATTAAGTGTGCACTATGAAAGCAGTATGTACTATAACATCAAATAGATTAGATTAAGCAAAGAATCATTATTAAGTAATTTTTGGTACATCTTCTTTCTTGTATGAGTGTCAAATATTTTATCATTTGGTTATGTACAGTCTCAAATATTCCTGTTTTTTTTTTTTTATGATGGGTAATCATTTCAGCATTATGTTTTTACATACAGGACCGGTCTTTTGTCTGTCATGGGCATCGATGGAGTGGATGGTTGCAGGACGACTAGTAATCACATCATGGAAGTAAAGGAGACCCTTGGAATTGAAGCTGCAAGGAAGAAAATTATTGATGAGATACAGTACACCATGTCAAGCCATGGCATGACAATAGACATACGCCACATGATGCTTCTGGCAGATATAATGACATATAAGGTTATTTCCTTTCACTTGAACTGAATAATTACTCATTTGTGATCACACAGAGAAGTATATTTTGGCATTCTTGCAATTATTTTCGAAATAACTATAATATTTATGTTTCATCTTCCCTTTTTTTCTTTTTTTTTTCTAAATCACAATTAGTCTGTAGAAGAGAGAGGAAAAAGTGCCTTACTTGTAACCATGATGAAGATAGGGGAAGTGTGTTAAAGTTTCATCTAGATATATATACTTAATGCCAAGTT
This sequence comes from Stenogyne calaminthoides, assembly GCA_037126765.1. Taxonomy (NCBI): domain Eukaryota; kingdom Viridiplantae; phylum Streptophyta; class Magnoliopsida; order Lamiales; family Lamiaceae; genus Stenogyne; species Stenogyne calaminthoides. Next base: position 820,851 of record JBBCBC010000029.1, on the reverse strand, counting down.
TTTCATTACTTCAAGCAATTCCATTGAGCTAATATGGCAACCATGAATCATTTTGGTTTATACCATTTTATCTTTTTCCTATGAACTTGATGATTACTGACTTACAATATTCAAATGTGATGAATGTCTCAGGGCGAAGTGTTGGGAATAACGAGATATGGTGTGCAGAAAATGAGGGACAGTGTATTGATGCTTGCTTCGTTTGAGAAGACATCGGATCACCTTTTCGGTGCTTCTGTCAGGGGGAAGGTGGATAGTATTGAAGGTGTTGGCGAATGCATCATTATGGGGATACCTATGAAACTCGGCACTGGAATGCTTAAAGTTAGGCAGAGGTGAGTTATAACTATCGTTTTAAAATTTCTATTCCGCATTAGCTAAGCAAGATATGGAACTTCTAATGTGTAGTAACTTGTTGAGTAATGGTATTAGTGCTGAAGGTTGTACTGATATTTCCCCTAAGTACAACCTTTACCTTTGTTGACTGAAGGAAGGTACAACCTATTACAAGTCATCGCACAAGCTTAATCCAATGGAGTTTAGAGTAATCTATATATATATATATATATATATATATATATATATATATAAAGCAGAAACCGGCCTACATTTAGAAACCATTTAATTTTCCCCCCAAAATTATTATCAAACTGGGAACGAATAATTTAAATAGAGATGATATATGTTCATCACTAGCTTGAAAATGTCCAAACATTAGGTTTCTCACAAGCTTTCTGATCAATGGCCACTATTGTAGACTATATCTTATAAATATATATGAGTAAGTCTGTTTATGCGCCAGTTGTATGGCCCAACTGCACACAACTAATAATGCACAGTGAAAACCTTTTAGTAAAACGAGTAAATACCATTTAAAAATGCAAATGAGTTCCATGGTGGAGCTGGTGCATACAAGACTTTGTCCAGTATATATATATATATATTTATATTATTGCTCATACATAATAAATTCATCTCTCATTTACATATCATCTTGCAATTAACCGTCGTACTCATCATTGGTGTTCACTTCTGCAGTGTCCCGCCCGTTGAGTTGGTCTATGGTCCAAAACCAATACTATGAGGACATTTTTGGAAGAGGGGGAGGTACAAACTGCTTGCTGAACAAATTCTTTTGTATAAACATCCTTTGGTTGCTACAAACACAACTGTACATGCTACCGTAGTAGGGTTCGGTACGTATTTTTCACGATAGTTTGGGGAGAACAAATGTTTTTTTTGATGTACATAGGAGAAACAACTAATACATATAGCAGAGCTTACTTAAATCAAACTTAAGGATAAGTTCTTCCTTTTGTCTTGGGGGCATTCAGGTTAGATGGAAGTAGTCATATTTCACACTCTTGTCAGAATTTCATCTCTGGAATTGCTGATTTTTTTTTTTGTCAAGTGATGAACCTTTTTTTTTCTAACTTCAAATTCATGTGGTTTAGTGTTGGACAGTTTTCTTGATCTTGTTTTCTATCTTCCTATGGCTAAAAGTGCAACTACGTGGTTAGTAGTAGATCTAATTTATTATTCTACATAAAAATTATTAAGCTGTTATATATATGTGTGTGTGAAATTTTATTAAGGATAACTTTTTGTCCATAATCTTTTTATATATTTCATGTAGTATGAACTTTTAACCATGATACTTGAATTCATTACAAATAGTCACATTCTAATATAAAATCACGTTTTGGATCTGAAACTTCATTTATGTGTACGTAATATGGATATTCATTAAAATTCGTAGAAGATTATTAATTCAACATGTTTTACGTTCATATTTATTCGAAAGGGAAATGTTACTATAATTTAGTTATTGTTAGAACAGGCTCAATGAAAATCTGGAGAGATTAGAGTGTCTTATTTTATCTTTGCAGGAATTTTTGAGTTTTATAAAAAAATCTTGGGTTTCATTATAATGATAATAACGAACGGCAAATTATTTTACATAAAATACTTCTTGTTAGTTGTTCTTTCTTGTTCTATTTCTATATCATTTCCTTGATTAAATTACTATTTATTTGAATTCTCTGATATCACGGTGGCAAATAAAAATGAGAGAAGCCTATTAAATATGAATAAGTCTTACATGCACTCTGCACTTTATAATGTATTTTAAAATTATATAATTTGTTGTATTTAAAGATATAATTTGTTTATATTGAACTGTGTAGCTAATATGAGAAACGAATTATACGGTTTAATATATACAAATTGTTAGGAAAACTCCGTCTCACATTCAAACCAAGGGAAAAACAAAATAAACGAAAAATAAATAAAGAAATAAAACCACAATCAACACCACAAGAATTTTATGTGGAAAAATTCAAAACCAGAAAAAAAATCACGGACCACGAAAGAAACATCAATATATGATAAATTTCTACAATCATACATATTTTCCCTCTCTCGCTTGACACCCCTACACTTACAAGTCTACATGACTCTCACCTTCTCACAAATATGAGAAAGGAATTTAATTAGAATCAAACAATAGAATACAGTGTATTGACCGGTGCACTTGTAACAAAGACTCCTTATAAAGAATTTGGAATCCCCCCTTTCTTTGTTCACATTCGATGTGGGACAAAAATTCTTCTTTTATTTTAACACCAAGTTCAACAATCTCCACCTTGATAAAATAAAAGAAAACTTCACCGCCTTCGCCCACAGTCCATGTCTTCATCGACAATCATGATTTTTACACCAAAGAACCATCATTCTCAAAATTGAAAATAAACCTACTCCACTATATGAGTAGAACACTTAGAATAAACCATTCTAAGAATTTCCAACCACTTAGAATCAACTATTCTAAGAATTTCCTTCGACACATGTCGAAAAACCTGCTTGAAAACTAGGTGCTCCTTCTAATGTTTGGCTTCCCTAGAAGTCCTTCAGTCATTAACATACATTCACCACACACCTTGTATCCATGTCAAACCAATGCACATGCAGTCCAATTAACGTTATCGCATCCTCATCCATGGCAGTTGAGTATGCCAAATGGATGTTCTTTTCCTTCTAACAAGAAATAATTTTCGATCAAGCATAATGTTTGTTTCAAGAGCTATTTGCCGCAATCGCTCCACCTTGATCGATAACCCCTTGTGTAACCCAGATTGCAACATCACATTGATTCTTCCACCATATTTTTCTACGTCAACACTTCATGGAACTTGAAGCCCTTAACATAGTGTTTCTCCACCCCTAATTGAATAACTGTCTCTCAAGAGACCTCCGAACCTTCTTATGGAAGATCATACTACGATACAATCACAGAACATACTCAGAATATCAAGAGACCTGACCCCAGGCTCTAATACCACTTGTTGTGGAAATCCTATATAAGGAGTCTTTGTGTCTTTGTTACAAGTGCACCGATATCAATACACTTTAGTCTAGTATTTGATTCTAATTAAATTCCCCTCTCATATTTATGAGAAGGTGAGAATCGTGTAGACTTGTAATAGTGTCGGGGGTGTCGAGCGAGATAGGAAAAATCTGTATAATTGTAAAAATTTATTATATAATGATGTTTCTTTCGTGGTCCATGGTTTTTCTCCGATTTTGGAGTTTTCCACGTAAAATTCTTGTGTTGTTGATTGTGGTTTTGTTTCTTCATTCATTTCTCGTTTGTTTCGTTTTTCCCTTGGTTTGAATGGGGACGGAGTTTCCCCAACAAGTGGTATTAGAACCATGGTCCCAGACGAAACGATGGGGAGTAGTCCCCGGTATTGAACAAATAAGACGGTTAAATGACAGCCTTTGTGGAGTCGTTTGTGGTGAACCTTGGTGAAAAAAAACGAGAGGGTCTCTATGGACTAAGCGGCATTGACCTAGATAGAGCGGGTCGTTTGAGGGGAAGTTCAGTGGTCTTTGTTTGAGTGGAGGATTGTTTGGGTATCAAACAATATCCCACATTGAAATAATATGGGAGAATCATGGAGTTTATTAGGATGAACACTATCTCAATTGGTATGATGTTATCGACTTTGGGGAAAGATTTTGGAAAATCTTCCAAAAACATTGAAATAATATGGGAGAAATGGGTTTATTAGGAATATCATATCCAATGGTATGATGAGCGGCTTTTCGGAGAGTTCGACAATTTTTAGATTTTATTTAAAGACAAGACAAGTTGTATGGTTCTAAAATACTGTAACGAAGTCGTACAAGCGCGATGGAAGACACATCCATTAAATATTATGGATTTAGTGGATTTTTAAATTCTTTTTGGCTTTTCTGCTGACTCGGCTATTAATTTATTTTTCTTCAAATAATACATGTGAAGCACTTAAAATTACCTATACCAACGAATATGATGCAACAGGGAATTCATTTCTGTATTCATGTCAAAGGCTCTTATTATGCTAATTACCACGTCAAGATCTCCACAAATAATAAATTACTACTATATTTAATGTTAAATTTATATTTAAATCCGAATAATATAAAACCTTATCCAATAGTCCATCTTAATTAATCAATAAAACTCCCTATTTGAGGAACTAGTTTATTACGAAAATTAGTTTAGACTAATTCACCCCAAAATAAATAAATTAGCTTTCTCCTATCCTAGTTGTGCGAAGGATTACCTGTGGGCCCACAATACGGCGCAAGATAAAATATCTGACCCAACTCCGCTAAACTACGCCCGCCTTCAATAGTGCAGTGTACCATAACACCAACTCCCATCACTCCCTTTTATCATTCTGTAAACATACTCCAGCATATTCTCTCTCTCTTTCTCTCTTAATTCATCATTTGGTTTACTTTTTCTTTCAATTCGAGTGAAAATTATGGATCTGTGGTGTGCGCATGCTAAGAGCAATGGCTTTTTGCTGAGGAATTCGTTTCTCGAGAAACCCATTTGCTGGAATCCGAAGAATCAATCGATGGCGTGGGATGTACGCGCGCCGAGGGCGGAATTTTTACCGATCAATTGTAGGTTTCGATCGGTTGTGGTTACAGCTATGGGGAAGAAGAATCCCGGAAATCCTAGTAATTCCAATTCCAATTCATCCTCATCTAGTAATGGTAAATGATCTCTCTTAATCTTTGTTTTTTGGTACCTGGAAGAAAATATAATAATGATGATTTAATGTGGAAGGAAAGTGATCATTTGACTAATTGTAAGCTCTCTGTCTCTCTCTCTCTCTATTAGAACAGAAAGTCTTCGTTTTTTTAGTAGATAATTTTTGTTCTTTTCAGAGTTTCTGGGTTTTTTGTGATCATATGTATGTTGGGTTTTCCATTTTTTGATGTGTCTAGATGCGTGTTGGAAAAATGATAAAAGATTCCACTTTGCTTATTTGCATGCGTGGTCAATTTTAGTGGAAGTTGCTCAATTTGATTCATAACTGAGTGAAATGGATCAGGGGATATTTAAGGGGGGTGTTTGGTTATAATTCTTTGGTGGGAATGGTAATGAAAATCTTGAATAGTGAATTATAATGAGAATGATGGTTACATTGTTGGTGTTTTGCTTTAATCTTGAAATATGTTGGAACTAAAATGATTGTCGGTTGAGGAAGGGTGGAACAATTGAGGAGAAATGGTTGTAAAAGGGAACGTAGTTAATCATAATGGGTAAATGGTTAACTTATTTTAAGTCTTGTTACCTTGTACAAAGTATGATGAAGGCGCGAATTGATCATTATTTATTCTCATTAACCATTCTCATTAAAGAATTTTGAACCAAGTGCCTCGTAAATGTAGTGTAGAAGCATTATACTGACCACTAACTAACTAGGAAGCAGCCATTGCTTATTGGGAACTGTAAGTTGGATTGTGTTGGTGGACTTAATTGTTGACCGTAACTTATAGAGAACTATATTTCTGCTGCTAAGGGAGAATTAATGAGTTGCAATGTGATGGCCTTTATGTGTGAGTACTATATGTTGATAAAGCTTAACAGCACTAGAAGCATGAGCTATTCGATTTCCTAAAAGAGCTTAGAGTTATGACCAAATTTTAACTATTTTACTTGCACTATCATCATCAGTTGTTTATACCATGGGGTAGCAAACAGTGTCAACAGTCATCTGGTTGTTTAACGTGCAATGATTTTTCTTTATACAACAACCTTGGCACTACGAAAAACTATCCATACTGGTAAACTATCAAATTTTATTTCGATAGGTCCCCTACACTATTTTTATTTCACGGCCTTCTGTCTTAAAGGAGCTAATGTAATAAAATTTCAATAATTGAAGGGCCTTTTTTTATAAAAAGTTAGGGACATAGCGAAACAAAAGTTGATAGTTTTAAGTTTAGCGATTTTTTGATTTATTATGCCAAAAAAATACATTATATTCTTATGAAGCTCAAAGTAAATACAACTCTCAGACATTTTGGGCTCTGTCCATCAAGTGAAGTTCATAGAGCCCGGAAAACGTATTTGGTCTTCTCAAGATGTCTTGTAAATAAAGATGAATCCTTCAGGTCACTGTTATTTAACCATCTCCGTGATGTTCTTTAACATATATATATGCTCACTTTTTGGGATATCTGTTTAAACAATTATTATATAATTCTGTCTGGCAGTTTATTCTTATTCAGTAAGATATTCTGCTGCAGGTCTTGAATTAAATTGTCTACTGATTTTGTATTCATTTGATATTAGATGAATTTTTTTCTTCTTCTTTTTCGCAGGGAACAGTGATCATTTGAAAGCTGGAGGGGATGGCCTAAAGGGTGATAATCCTCCTCTTGGAAGCAAGAAATCTGATGATACTAGCTCACAGAACTCCCAACTTAAACCCTTGGATTGGAGAGAATTTAGAGCACTTCTCTATATTCAGGAGCAGGTATTCCTTGTCCTTCTTCATGGCATACATTATTAAGGGGTTTATTGCACGAAACCTCCTTGTGGTTGAAATGTTACATAGTTTGGAAGTTGCATGAAATCCCCCATGTGGTTTGTCCCTTTTCTTCAGAAACGAGTTAATGGTTTTATCCAATTCTTCTATATCCCATTATGTCCTTCATAGTATAGTCTCAAGACTTCAGTATTTAGAAAAATAAGATGCGGGAAATAGAGCTCGTTTCTGAAAAAAGGGGAGAGCTAATTTTATTTAATAAATCACAGGGGGATTTCGTGCAATTTCCAAATTGCGAGGTGATTTCGCACAACATTTCAAATCATGAGGGGATTTCGTGCAATTAACCCTATTATTAAGCTTTATTGTACAATTTCTGCACACTGATGAGCCTCAAACCGAAACGTGAATCATTTATAAATATCAAATTTGGTTGTTATAACATTTAATAACATGGAGGCTGAAGTATACTTTGTCCTTAAAGTTAATTTTTTGCTGAAAAAAACTTTCTTGTAGGCTGAAAATACTGATTCTTTTTCCAACCAAGATGGAACATCATCTGGACCAAAATCTCTTCCTGCTAAGTGGGCCCACCCTATTTCAGCACCGGAGAATGGCTGTCTCCTTGTTGCTACAGAAAAGCTCGATGGAGTTCGCACCTTTGAGAGGACTGTAGTTCTTCTTCTCAGATCTGGAACAAAGAATCCACAGGAGGGGCCATTTGGGATTGTCATAAATCGACCCCTTAACAAAAAGATGAAACACATGAATCCCACTAATATTCAGCTGGCTACTACATTCTCCGACTGTTCTTTGCATTTTGGAGGCCCCCTTGATGCAAGTATGTTTTTACTAAGAGCTCAAGAAACTTCTAGACTTCCTGGTTTTGAGGAGGTCATTCCTGGGGTGTACTTTGGATCCAGAAACAGTTTGGACGAAGCTTCAGCACTCATAAAAAAGGGGTCCCTTAGGCCTCAAGATTTCAGATTCTTCATGGGATATGCAGGGTGGCAGCTGGACCAACTTAGAGAGGAGATCGATTCTGATTACTGGCACGTTGCTGCATGTAGTACGAACTTGATTTCATGGATGTCGCAAAATTCTTCGTCTGATGATTTGTGGGAAGAGATTCTTCAACTAATGGGTGGGCCCTACTCGGAGTTGAGCCGTAAACCTAAGCAAGATATCTAGATCTTTCTGGGCAAATGTACAGTATTTAACCTAGAAGTCCTGAACAAGTAATTTCCCCTTTTTTTTTTCTTTATAAATAAAATTGATAGTGATGCATGTAAGTAACTAGAGATTTATAATTTCTAATAAGAACCATTGTTGCAGTGTTTGTTAGCATGTATTTTTCACAGATGGTGTCATGGAACTGTCACTCTTGCCCTTTCCCCATTAGTTTATTGTATTAGGATCCTGTTTTTTCTGATATCTATGTTTTAGTTGAAGAGTTTACAAGAAGAAAACCTTGCTCAACAATTGTGAAGTTTTCTACTTCTCAATCTACATTAACAATAAGATAAATTTACAGGTCCTACAAATCTTAAGAAAAAATTTCCTGTACAAAATACAAATCTCCTCCTCATAAAGTCACAAACTTACATTTGGTTATATTAGCACCGTCTGAAATTGTTCAAATGAAAGCTAAATAGACTTTAGTATCATACTGACCACATTTTCCAGCTTTTACCACCAACTTAGGGGGTGTTTTGAAACCCATTTTGCACCCAAGAAGCACTTTTTTTTTTTGAAAAAGTTGGGTCTCACCAACTTCAAAAAAAAGTGTTTCTAACTATTCAAATAGTGTTTCAAAACACCCCGTTAGGCTAATTCATCACATACACACAATTTTTAAGGTACAAAGTATCATCATCAATCTATGATAGTACATTTCACTTGTTCTGCTAGTTGAATTGATGTCTCTGTTAGTTGTTTCCAGTTTCTGCTTTGTCTAGTACAACTATACGAGATCCTTCTTCGTTCTATCTTTTACTAGACGTGCCTTACGCACGGCTTCTTGGATTTGCCTTTCGTGCTCTTTTAGCATGTCGTCCATGTTCCCGCCTGGAGGCATTAATGGCCCTGAGAATAGGATCCTGTTTCTCTGAGGCTCATAATCCTGAAAGATAAGACACAAGTTGAACTTTACAACATATGAAACTAAATACTAGGTTACACTTGCATGACATTGTAGATAGTGATGGAGATATTGATTATGGTATTTAAGTTTAACTATATTTAGTATTTATTTATGTTTCTTGAACACTAAAGTAATGATTGTTTTGAGTTTAAAAACAAAGATTTAGGTTTTGAAATTTAAAACAGGTTCTAGCTCTGTCCGGTTTTAAAATCACCACTACTACACTTATAAATCTGCTATCACACTTTCCAAAACAGTCAAGTGTCTCTCCTTACACTTTAATATACTCAAATCATAATTCACATCACTCAATCATTTCAATCACTCAACAAGTAATATAATAATACAATTTCATTCACTCTTCTATATTGATTTGACATAAGTTAAATCTTACACTACTAAAAAATCCAAAACAAATCCACATCTAACCATTTACCTGGATTTCGAAATTCTCTAGATTTCAAAAATTGATTTTTAAAAAACACTTAGAACTCAAAGCAACCGTAACCTAGATTCTACATTGTTACGAGGAGGTTGAATTTGATTAACGGAAAAATAGGTTTATCTCAATATCTCTTTTACTGTATTCATTGTGAATCTACGGAACGAGTGTGTTCTCGTGTGTTATAACCATTTATCTTCTTATATGCTCTCGTTGCACCAGATAGCTATGTTCTGCGAAACATACCGTTGAGTCATTGTTCAGCCTCCTCCGAACATCATTCGGATGATAATCAGATGTATCTGCCATAGATTTCTGCACTTGAGATCCTTGTCTCGTCATTTCTGCACGACGTCCATGGACCGAATGACTAGGATCGTCCTTCGCGTTCCTGTTCCGAGAGTATCCTGCTGCTGCATTAGGGTGAATCACAGACTGCGATATGTTCTTGTAATTTCCGCGGGGAGGCTCGATTGGGAAGCCATTTCCACTCTCCTCATTTGGATTGTACTTATAACTTGTGCTCTTATTTGATGATTGTTCCTGCTGTGAAAAGTTCATTCATGGTTGATTATGATCAAGAATTGAAGGGAAAAATGTTATTTTTAGGACTGTAACTTATGGAGGGTTGTGTTTTAAGGACAATAATTTTACGAATTTGGAGATGTGGGATAATATGTTTTAAAATATGTAAATATAGGACAATATATTTTAAAATCTGTACATGTAGGACAATCGTGCCCGAATAAGCCCAAATCGGGCTGAAATGTCACGTGAGCTTTGGGCTTGTTCGGGCTCGATTGTCATACATTTACAAGATTTTAAAACATATTGTCCTATATTTACAAATTTCAAAACATATTGTCTTATGTTTACAAAATTTAAAACATACCCGTAAAGTTATTGTCCTTAAAACACAACCCCTAAATTATTGTCTTAGAAAAACATTATTCCCAAGAATTGAAAGATAAAAGTCTGAAGATTGAGACAGAATCTGTGTGTACCTCTTGTTTGTTATTCTGTTTACTTTGATTATTGCTTGCATCAGCTGCACCTCCTTTAACACTCTCACCTCTTTTGCCTGTATATTTAAGGTCCATTAATTATTTGTACATCATACGTTTTTTTGAAAGGGTAAGTCTTGTACGCATCCAGGTGCACCGTGCACTCATAGTGCATTTTAGAACCATGCAACTTGTTATACTGAAAGGTGCAACTTGTTTACACTGAATCGTGCAACTATTAATATTGAAAAATAGTTGCACGGTTCAGTATAAACAAGTTGCATAATTCTAAAATGCACCATGAGTGCACGGTGCACCTGGATGCATATGAGACCGTGTTTAGGACCAAATAGATGGATAGATTTCCTACCTTCTTGCTTCCTCTCTCATCTTAGTGTCAAATTCCTTACTTGGAGGGTACTTTGGTAAATTGGATGGATCACATGGCAGAGGTTTTGTAGTGAAGAACTGAAACAACCAAATCACACATTCAAATTGGACTAGAATAGATGACAAAGTGCATTTTCAAACAGTATTAGTTGTTTCACTGAACAATATTAGATTTCATCAATCAATATGGTATAGGGAAACACGTTACCTCACTCTTGAGCGCGGAAGCAGCTGAGCCCCGTTCCTCTGGATCGATGGACAGAAGCACTTCTAGAAGAGCCAACGCGGACGAAGGGAGGTCCTTGAACGTATCAGAAACGCGACGTTTGTACGACGGCTGCGATTTGAAACTATTAGCATGAGGTAACTTAGTTCTTTTCCAGTATTCTTGTGTTGGTGAACCACATAGCTTGAGTATCTTATGCATTTGTTCCACCTGAAAAAAAAAAAAAAAAAAAAAAACATTTTTCCCATAATCATTATTATATTTTTTTCATATTAATAGTTGCACGTTTCAATATAAACCAAGTTGCATCTTTCATTAGAGAAAAAAAAAACATTTATCCCACAACTATTATTACATGAAGCATGCAGAATGTTGTTGATCAAAATTTATTTCATTAAATAAAGAGTAAGGTCTCACGTGCATCCCCGTGCACCGTGCACTCTTAGTGCATTTTAGAACCATGCAACTTGTTATACTGAAAGATGCAACTTGTTTACACTGAACCGTGCAACTATTAATATGAAAAAAAAAAATTGCACGTTTCAGTATTAACAAGTTGCATCTTTCAGTATAACAAGTTGCACGATTCCGAATAAAATACCTCTGTTCTTCCAGGCATGATAGGCTTCCCAGTAAAGAGTTCAGCAAGAATACAGCCAACACTCCACAAATCTATAGCTGCTCCATATTCTGTTGATCCTAGTAATAGCTCAGGAGCTCTGTACCATAGAGTTACGACTCGGCTCGTTAACGGCTGCTTCTTCCCTGGCTCGACAATCGTAGCCAACCCCAAATCTCCGATCTTGACAACCCCGTTGCTGTCAACTAGAATGTTTGCACCCTTGATATCGCGATGAAGAACGCCTAAACTATGGCAGTGTTTTAGGCCTTGTAAAATCTGCTGCATATAGCATTTGATCTGCGGTTCGGTAAATTTGACTTTGGGGGAAGCCACAAGTCCTGCAAGATCATGCTCCATGTACTCGAAAACGAGGTATAAACTTCCTGAAACTCTTGATGTAACAAGAGCTTTGAGTTTCATGACGTTCGGGTGATCCAAACGGCGAAGAATGCAGATTTCTCGGGCCATGAAACGAACGCTCTCCGGATCCATGTTGACGAATCGGACCTTCTTCATCGCCACGATTTTCTCGGTTTTCAAATCGCGTGCCCTGTAGACACTGCTGTATGTTCCTTGCCCAATCTGCAAAGGAAAAAGAACTAATAATTTTCAGTGAACCAACTAATACTTTTCAATGTACCAACTAATACTGATTAGAATTACAACACACTTTGTTCAACTTCTCATATGAATCCGCACTTCGAGGGGTCCACCCTTTGACGGCTTCTCCGGCAACTGAGGTCAGCCATGACGGCCACCCTGCCGCCGCCTGCTCCCCTCTGACGCCATGCGGCATACTTACAATCCTCGACATGCTGTCCTGCATCGCCCCCGAGTCCACAGTCGAATGCCTACGGTGACCATTTTCGGGCATTTCGATTATTCTCGTCTTGGGATTGTCCGCGACGGGTTCTGGGACGAGCGAGCTTATTTTCGACTCTAACGAGTTGGCATGCCGAGGGCCGTCGATCTTGAGATTGCCCTGTGATGCAACCTCTTCTCTGTTAGAGGGAGCAACCAGCTGAACTGAAGATTTGCTCTGTTCCTTCTCTTTTTCCTCCTTCGAATTCCGCGACGTAATCGTTTTGGTCTCTCCCTTTAGAACAAAGACACCCCATTCTTGATTTCTCAGAAAAGTTGCAATCTTTAATTGCAGAATGATCAGTTTCTTGGAATATGAATCATTCCAACAATGTATGGTGGCCTCAAGAATCTTGCAATCTTGAAAATTTTGATTCTTTTCAGAAATCCCGGAATCAAGATTCTAAAAGGGGGATTGAAACTGGATAAAAATGATATCTAATTCTTGAACAAATGCAGGGATAATGTCCCTATCAGAAGAATTTTATTTTTTTTTTGAGAAGGAAAAGATATTTGGGAGAAAAGAGGGATTTTAATAAGAAAATTGCATTAAATTGGTTAGAATCAACAACCCAGACCAGAATTTAGCAATGCATCAAAAAGGTTTACGTATGTTTTTGAAAGCATATGAAATATATACAGATATGGAAAATGTATATTGAAACTATGCCTATGAATTGATGCAAGATTTCTGGTCAAGGTTTCGAGGTGCCTAATGGGAAATTTTGGGTTCCAGAATATGTTCTTGGAAATTTTCTGTAAATACTGGTATTAAAAAAATAGCACCCCCCACCCCCCCTTTTTTTTAATTTTCGAAAAAAGGAATATGGATTTTTAAAATTAATATAAATATTGTATGATTAAATGTGTTGATTGTTTGAGACGAGAAAGTGAGAAAAATGTGGTACTTGTTGGCACCTAAACAAGCGGCTGACCTATTATTGTTCCAAGAGTAGAAATTACAAGTGAAAATGATATTTATATTTTTTTACCCTTAAATATGGGTTTTTAGTCAATTGGAAAAACGAAGTTCAGCTTATGTATTCTACTATATTATAATTTATGTTGTGATAACTTCAAAACTACAAATTAAAATTCAAGTTAATTTATCTTAATGATCGTATTTGTTAGTTGTTACTCTAATAATTAGTTTTGCCCTAATGATGAAATATAATCGATGCAAAGTTGTATATTTCTTTCTGTTTATAATCGGGAGCTAGTGCATGAGATTGCCTGCATCTTTTACCCAAATATTGTTAGTAATAAACTGTCCTTTTTCTTTTCTAAATGAATTTAGAAGTGCGAGTTAGTTTTCAATAAACAAAGTTTAAAATAACATTCATACATACATATTAGGCCGTTTAAAATTGTGAAATTGGTCAATTTTTGGGTGGTGACGTGAAAATCACGTCACCGTTACACAACATGGTCGAAAAAATCTTGAAAGACAAACGTCATTGACAAGGTGCAATTGTGAAACTGCAATTTTGAGGCCGAAAATTGTACATTTATTCGAGTTGTACTCTAATTTGACACCAAAAATTATTGTCATATATGAAGGGTGAAATGATTGACTGCAAGTAGATTAACCACATGTTTATGAAAGTATCTTCATTAAGCAGCTGCATAACATTATGATCAGTCCCTGTATACATGAAATGAGTTATAAATTCTACGATTGTGCACAAATATAAAACCGAACAGAGACAAAAATGGTGAAATTTTCTGATAATAACTTGGGACAATATCGTAAATGAATAATTGGTACACATGAGCCTTCTCTGTTTTTCTTTATCCCAGCAAGTTAAAAGCCAATGATAACATAAATTAATTAACGTACCTGGTTCTTCGACACATAATATTCAACTTCAATTGAAATACGTAAGCCATATGTAGAAACTTGTTCAAATGGTCTCGGTTGCAGAATTCTTTGATATTTTTCAGTTCTGTTATCAAAAGATGAAGAAGAACTCTGCCCAGCGCCACAACCTCAACTGTGCTTCAGATATGCTCGATCGGTTTGCTCACTTCATTTTAGACATGATTCTCCTGCATTTGTCATTTGTGGTCCCTTTCAGAATAACCGAGCCTCCCCAATCTGTTCCTGTCCAACGGGCTGCCTGGCTTTCTTTTCCGGCTTGATCTAGGTGACCGATATCCCAGCTCAAATTCATCAGCTGCCCCAACTTCCCCTTCTTCTACGTTATCAAAATCATCTCCATGTGTGGATTGCTCTCCCTCCTCATTTCCATATCTCAGGGGGCGAGAGTTTTCATGGTTTGTTCTTGATGGTTTCGACCAGCTTTGCTTTCTTTCACGCTTCTCACCTGGGACTTCAACATCTTCCAGCTCCCTCTCAAGCTCATCCACGGGGTCCACTTTACATGATATATCTCCACGAGCCTTCCTTCTTTCAAAAGCAGCTTTTAGCTTCTCTTTGTCCAGCTTTTTTGTAGCATCTTGAGGAGATTGACCAACTGTAACATCCTTATTGGACGCATTGTGTAACTTATCCTTCACTTCTCTTTCAATTCGCCCAGAATTTCCTTCTTGATCATCCTCAACCCGTTTATTCTGGGCCTCTTCTAAGTCATTAATCTCATCTTCTCCTGCGCGATCTGGGAAATTATTATTTTCAGAACTTCCATAGTCATTATTTCGTGTCTGAGTAATTTTAGGAGGTCCACTGTGATTATCAGCATTTTGTTCTTCGGGACCTGGCCTAGACGGTGCTGGCTTCAAGGATGAACCCTTCGAAGTTGATCCACCGTGGGAAGAACTATAACTGGTACCACGTTCTTCATTAGCCGGAGCTTTTAATGGAGGTCGTTGATTTCCACTAGCACTCTCATCTGCTTCACTAACCTGAGATGGTGGTACTCTATTTTGCTGCTCATACAGCTCTAACATCTGGTTGCTGACCTCTGCAAGGAGCAATAAGCCAGTTAAAAAGGAAAAATCATACATATTTGGTATATGCAGAAATGTAATATCACTATAATCCTTGACCATCCTTGCTTTCTCCTTTTATTCTGATATATCAAAAAAGAAAGAAAAATTAAGTCTCAAAGCACCATTTTCTCAGCCATTATAAATATTGAGTAGGTCTCCTGTGAACCAAGGTTCACGTGAACTCTCTTCTATAAAGTATTACCTTTTGGCATACGGAATATCACCGTTTAAAAAACTTAAAACTATGAAATTATTGTGTATACAAGCAAGAGAAGACTCCCACCCTCCAATTGGCGTGGTGTGACATCAAACTCTTGCCACCAAACCTTATCGCCATCAGACGGAAGTTTTACTTTGAGAAACTTGGCAGCAAGGAAAATAGCACCTGCTGCAATGTGGTGGGGCTTAAATTGCAGGCACAGAGACGTTCGAAGCCTGCACGCCGCTTTCTCGGGTCAAAAGGAGAAAAGAGAGAATGGCCATGGACAAACACTTAGTTAAAACTAGATTGAATACATCATACCCATCATTCACAAAGTTCCAAGCAACTTGAGCGAGGGCATTTTGGGCAACCTTAAATTTTTTAATTGCCTCGACAAGGGGCTTGTATGGATGATGTACATTGAGATCATAACCAAGTGTTCCAAGAACAACCCTTTCTCCCAATAAAATGAGTTCCTTTTGTTGCTCATATATCTCCTGCACAAACAACTTCATATCAAATGTCTGGTGTATTATAAGAAATTTCAAAATTTTATTGTAATACAATCATATACATATGTATACACAAATTTAAAAAAGATGAACAAAGACAGCACCTTTTGTTTGATCCTTTGTACAGCTGCAGAATCTTTTTTATGAATAATCTCATATGAGACGAGAATGACATTTTTTAGAGGGTGGGGAGTTTCTTCAACCTTACCTGCTAGAAACATACATACTGTGGCAATGGTCTGCAGAACACATGCATACATATCAGATTCCAAAAATCCAGCATGTTTACAAAAAGTCGGCAACGCCACCAATTAGTGAGTTTCAGAAAACAAACTATCAAATATATTATCAGCACCAGAGCCATTTCTATAATGTTCTTTCCTTTGTCAATTACTCAGAATTGCATTTTGCCCCTACTGTCATGGGGATTCCATTTCTTTTATTGAGCTTATTTATTCCTTAGGTTTCACACTAAAAATGATAGTAAATATAAGCTCAACAAAATATTACTAGCACATGTGCCCTTAAAAAAATTATGGACAATTGGAAATACTAGATCAATGGACAGGATACTATAATCCTATTTGCTGACCACCCACAAGCACACAGAACATAATTACCTGCATGGTCAATCGCGCAAATTGACACAATAAGTCTTACATAAAATGGTGTAGTCCCATATAAAGAACAAAGACTCACCTCCGAAGTCCATATTTATTTTCAGGAGGCGCTTGGTTTCAAAATTTTCAATCATAAGTCATAATGGTAATGAGAATCATTGCATAGTGAATTAAAATGAGAATGATGGTTACACTGTTAGTGTATTGCTCTAGTCTTGGAATAAGTTGAGACAAAAAATGATTGTTAGTTAAAAAAATAGTGGAATGATTGAGAAGAAATGATTATGGGGGAGGAGGCAGTTAATAAAACTGAAAATGGAGTAATGGTTGACTTATTTTGAGTCTCATTACCTCGTAGAAGGACGATGAAGGTGAATTGATCATCTTTAGTTCTCATTAACCACCACAATTACCCTAATATTCATTTCCATTATCATTCCCATTGAAGAATAGTAATTTAAGCGCCCACTCGATCCTCTCTTTTTTTTTTTTTTTTTTTTTCTTTTAATAAGAAACATATAAAATTTTGGGGATGAGCTGATGAGGGATCCCCAACACTCACAAATTTCTTCCATTACACCTAGTATATTATAAAGCAAAACTCCAATACCTCACTAGGTCAACTAAGGGCCCACTTGGTTGGGGGTAATGTGAATCATTTCCATTAATACAGCTTGGTAGTTTTGAACTTTTGATACACTTGTAATGGGAATAGAAGTAAGTAATTGATTACCCTACACTCATTACCTAATTTCACCCTTACCTTCCTCAAATGATACCCATTGTTGATGTTCTAACCAATCAATAACACCATAGTGATTGACCCCTTCAATGATACCCATTACCATTACTATTCCCAAGTCATACCAAATGGGCCCTAAGTAGTCCTTGAACAGCCTATGACTAGAGGACCAAAGGGAGACTCTAAATTTGATCCTACCCCAATCATCTTCTACCAGTACAATACGAACATAGATCGAGTCTATCATAAGATGAAATAGTTTCCGTGTAGAATGGAGACTCATGTGAGAATCTCTCCCAAGGACATTGACTGTAATGAAAGCTCCTCGAAATTTGTTCTAATAAACTATGTGTCTGAATAATGTAATCACCAGGCTTTGGCATTGCATGAAAAATGTCATGGTTTGCAGGACAGTGGAATTCCGAATTCACAAACAGTTGTAATTACAACTACAAAAAACACTTCCACGGAAGCTGTTGTGTTGTAATTTCCTGTAATTCTGATGGGATTCTGCAAAGTATCCCACCAATCACGAATGTTTATCTAAGAAGAATATTTGATTGAGATTTGTTTAGATATTAATTACTGATTTGTTTGACTAATAGATTGATTTGTTTAGATACTTTCCTTATGAATATTGATAGAGAGCCCACGGGCTTAGGAAATATCTTTAAGGCACCCGTGGACAGTAGGAAAAAACATGAGGAATGAATATTATTTTTGAGTGTATCTGATCTACAACGTAAATTGCTGGTTGCTAGGGTAATTCAAGATCTTATCTTGGGTTTCTAGAATTCCTCGCAAGAGGTTTCATCAAATTCCTGGATGCTATACAAGGATAAATATTTAGAGACAATTGCATAATGCTTTTTCAGACAGGCAACCGTCACAGTCCCAAATTCTGAAGAAGGATAATATACAATACAATATCAACAGTATATTATAACCTTAAATATAATACACTTCTCACTATACACTATTGGACAAAATAGCAAAAATAACTAAATTTTAGTAGAAAATGATTAAATAAATATTAGATCTGATGTTCAATCAGCAAGACAACATTCCCTTAAGCATGCTACTTAGTAATGGTTATTCAACATAAAAATGTTATCATATCAACTTGATGAATAAGTAATTGAGTGAGAACGAAATTCACTAACCCTCCTATCATTTCTCGAGTGCGACTGGCGATGGAAGAAACGATGACAAAATATAATTGCAGTAGCAATCGTCACCTGAGGACTGCAGCAAGAAGGATCCAGCATGTACTCAGTAACAAAGACAAATTGCATAGATTTGGACGGTTTCAAAATTTGATGCAAAAGTAAAGCTAAAGGAGAGATAAGACTAGTACACACACATATTAGAATGATGCTTATCAACTTCATAACTTTTGGCAAATCCTTTCAAAAAAAAAAAAAACTTTTGACAAATGTACATAAGAATTACATTCCAAGAGTTCACATCAGAGTTAAAAACTTCCCAATTGAGAATGCAGATCAGGAAGCCATATGCTATTCAGTCACTATCCATGCAACATGTAAGTGAAGCTTTTGTAGTCATCACAAACTTATATATAACCTTCTCTATTTAAATATGGAAACAAATAATGCAACAAAACTGATGTGCATGATTTCACCTATACCTCAGTATTGTTCAATAAATACTAATGCAAAGAGAACCATGTATCATTATGCTCTTCAAAAGTAGGGGCAAAATATGAAGGCGCAGCTGCAGTTATTTTAAACATTCTACTGGCACTTGCAAGAAACTTTAACCAATGCATCCTTACAGAAAATTCTAAAATATAATAGAACAAAGGCCAAGGGAGAAACACGCACACAACTTACACTTTAAGCCTCATTCCTAAGTCTTGTAAAAGTGTGCAATATGATTTGCGCAAGTAAGTCTCTTTCTTCAAATCAATGCCATCTCGTCTGGAAGGGGAATTTTCTTCAATATCCTTCCGTGAGAAATACCAATGTGCACCATCTTCTTCTATCTTTTCATGAGAAGCCTTAAGATTTCCTTCAGATGCTCCATTATAAGAGGGATCACCAGTCAGTAGCAGGCTAGCCATTTGCAGCTCCTTCTGCCCAAAAAAGTTCAAAGAACTCCAGATGGGGTTTCTTAATTTATGATAATACGCTCTGTATGCCTCAGACAACCTCCATCAACCAAATTCCACTCAGACATTCACCTAAAAATGTATGTTAGCTTTCAAATGAAACAAGCAAAAATAGGATGGAATCAGGAGAACATGAATAAATACATCATTAGTACCACAAAGAAGTAAACCCAAATTATCATAATTGAGCGAGCAATACTTTACTATTTTGCCAAAGCAATCAACCACTCATTAACCTTACATTCAAGTTCAACAGCATATTCACTAAAGTAAAGTTGGAAGAACACTACTAAAAAGTAACTACCTTTCTGGATTTCCAATAAGAATGAAGTAATAGAAGGGTATTAATTTAGATGTATCCTCAAGATCAAAAGCTTATGAATAAATTTACTTATAAACCTCATTCAAATGAGCTCAGTGAAACATATGGAAGGGAAGCTACTTCTGCAAATATGACTTGTAATTATTCAGCTTTTTCTATTTATAATTAGAAAGAGAAAATTACACAATCTGTACTTGGAAGAAGTACAGATATAACACACCTAGTAGTTAGCTTGTGCATAACTGAAAAGAGTACCAGAAGTACAGATATAATACAATTTGGTAACATTAAAAAACTCATGCATGAAGACAAAGAGATATTTCACTGATGGCAGTTCATATCAAAAACAATATTTTACACGACAATGTCATATGACAGAGAGTGGCTATATTGTAGATCAAATAAACTAGGGAGTGAAGTCTTCAAATTGGATTCGAGAGTGTCATGGGTGAAACAACTAATACTTCATAAAAATACACACCAGTTGCCCTGTAGTTATGTCAGTAATTTAAATCATACAGCTTTAACCTAGCCAAATAGTCCACAAGGACAGTACCAAGCTACGAGCCTATGACAGGGGAACCAATGATTATGTCCTTATAGAATTAGGAATAACACAATAAAATAACAAAACTGTTACAACCAAATCAAAAGCATATTACTGATGAATCATATTGAACCCGTATAACATCTCCCATTAGGAACCAAAATAATATATGAAAGTGAATTACATCAAAATACAGGGGGCATAAGAACCAAACAAATTACCATAAAGCATAGTTATTCTCCCATTAGGCGAACCAAATAGGCCAGTGGTTGGGAATATATGCAAAAAAGTGACATCTAGGGTTTGAAATAAAAAAAATATTTTTTATTTGTATCGAATAATAAAAAATACTATCTCTTAAGTCTTAATATTTAAGTGAATCACATCCGGGGTTTCAAGATTCACTTTTTATCAAGTATAAAAGTATCTCTTTGAGGATATAGATGAAAGCAATGAGTGGGTGGTTGGTCTAATGGAAGATGAAGATGAGTTGGTTCACCAAGGTGAAAATTTGACTGAAGCCATGGTTCAGGGCGCTTAGGCGCTGCTTCTCGCCTTGTGGCGCCTTGCGCCATTAATAACTATGCCATAAAGTAGCAGAATATACATCTTCAGGCTGAGTGATGCATTGGTTCAGTGAAGCAACACCACAATGTTCAAAATCAGACAAGAAGGGGCAAAATCGTGATTTAATAAGTTCCAAATTCACCAAAAAATTGAACCGTACAGGGAACAACAAGATAGCATACATACGTATACAAATTAAGAATTAGGCTTATCCATGACCTAAATCCATATCGGGTAAGACAATTATGAATGACTTCAAAGAAATCCCAGGCCATATATTGAAAATTGAACGAGATAAACCTCCAAAGCTAGAGAAAAGGAAGCGCAATCATTAAAAAACATCAATTTTGACTCTAACAACACATTGAATTCAAACCCCAGTAAACGAAAATAACGAAAAGTTAACTAGAATAACCGGTGCCAAATAGATATGAAATCAAAATTTAGGGCAAATATGAGTTGGTACTAAAAGGAAAGCTACGATAATAGCAGAAACTAACCAATCAAGCAGCGCGGCGGCGGAAATGGTGTTCGCGGTGGTGCCTGCTGCTGCCGTAGCGAAGACGCTCGCTCGGTAAGGGCTCGAATGAGACCAGACCATAAAAGGGCGCTTCTGTAACAAAAGCTTTTTTTTTTTTTTTTTTTTTTTTTCCTTTTTCTAATTTGTAAAACTTTATGTGCGACATAAATGCATACAAAATTTTGCCCTAAATTTTTTCAAATATAATAATTTCGTAGAGTTTATAAGAATCTTATTCCAGAATTTGTTATTGATTTTTTTTTTAAGGAAGTTATTAATATGGTGGGTAGGGTAAGAACACCTATAATTTTATATAGCTAAGATAATTATTAAATCTACAGGTGAGATTTAATAACGAGGTGGATTTTCGAGATGATTTCATCATAATATAATTTTTGATATATTGATAGATTAATTATTCTCACTTTAAAATTTGGGATTTGAGTAAGTCACATGGTTAACTTCTACAGATACAAAATTTTACCGAGTTCATGGCCATCTGCCATACACAACCTTCAAAAATAAAGATAACAAAATTTTCGGTAGCTCAATAAGGGGTGTTTTCAAAAATTTATAAGTGATTATAGTCACTTAAAATTGTAAAAAGCAATTTGAAGTATTTTATTTCTCTTTTAATTTCTTTTAAATAAGTTCTCCTCATGTTTATAAGTTATATGTTTCAAAAGAGGATGCTTTTAGTAGCTTATTAGTTTTTTTTTTTAACTTTTAACTTTTTTTGCAAACACTGTTAAATTTTTTTTTAACTTTCTTATAAATACTATCAACTTCTATTATTAATTATTTTTCTCATAATCATTAATTTTAATTACTTCTTTAAAATCATAAATTTTTGCAAACACCCCTTAAGCATCTTTCTCTTCCTATACACGAATTATCCCGCTAGCTTTAGGCATGCTATTTTGTTCCGAACGCCATTTATTCCAACCAATGGTTCCAAAAGTCTCAGGAGGGGGAACCAGAACCGAACCATGGCCAAGGCGGTTTTGTTCGGGTTCTCGAACCGGGCGTGTTCGATTCAAGACTTTTTTTTTTTTTTTTTTTTTTCATATATTTTTTCTTGTGTTTCTTTTTTTTGATCTAAAATTTGAAGGAATGTATAGATAGATCATGAAATTGGACATTGTTATTGTTAATATGAGGATTTAAATTGAAGATTACATTAATAATTGAACTATTATAAATTAGTAGCCTAATTTATTACAAAGTAATTGAACTATTACAAAATAGTAATTTTAACTTAAAATAAGCTAGTAATCTACTATTACAAATTAATTGAACTATTACAAATTTTCAAATTACAAAGTGAACTATTTAATTTAGTAATTACAATTACAACTTAAAATTTTAAACTTTACAAAATAAATTTGGGGGGATTATTTAAAAAATGGACTTAGCTTAAATTTAAGAAATAAACTTAGAAATTCTAAGTTTGAAACTTAAAATTGTTTTTACGATCCAAATAGGAATCAAAGTCCGTGGATTCTCTTTTACCTCAAACTTACCTCGTTGATTTGGATCGATTCGATTATGCATAATATGGTAGTTTCTAATGAGCTATCTTGATCATCATTTCAACAAAACTTCTCTTTTTAGCTCTTACCCAATCATCAAGCAAGCATTGGTTTTCCACGTTTTCAACGGTCATATTCGGGATCTCGTTGCATCCAAAGTGTAGCCTCCCAAACTAAAAGCTTTCCAAGAACGGTTGAGGCGGGAAATGCAAAATTTCTTGCTAGCATTGACAATATTTGATAGATATTTTTCATTCGACCACCACTTTAGTATATTAAAAGTTATTGTCTTCATTTTCATCAAGCCGAGCAAAATGAAGAGGATAAATAATGATCAAGTTAAGTAATAAGGGTTATAGACCTTGGGCGTTTTTGAGAACGTTCATCATAAAAACCTCACTGTTAATATATCTTCTTCGAATAGAAGAACCCCACCACCACCAAAATTTTAATTTTATATATTCTCTAAAAATAAAGACATTAAAGAACTTTTAATCCGATTAAATCTCTTGGGATTAGGATATACATCATCTTAATATGACCATATGTCTATTAGGAAATAAATAATTATAATACATATTTAACATCATTATTAATCCATCCAATCTTTAGGATCAAACACTTTAGCAACCAAGAATAGATAGAATATTTGTAAAAATTTTTTTCCATTTTTTGCATCATTAGAAAGTAGCACCACTTAATAAAGGATTTGTAATATTTTCATTTAACACATGAGCAACTTTAATACAATAATCAAGCTAAATTACACGAGGGATAAATAACATGGATAACACTTTTGTGGAATCATTAAAAATTCCCAAAAATTTTACACAAAGAAGTTCATGAATCCCAATATTGAGGATATAAACGAATACCAAAATTTTCTTAAAAAAATGTACATAAAGCTTCTTTATAATCCATAGACTATTTTTAACAATTTATACGTGGAATTCCAACGAGTTGACACATCAAGAGAAAATTTTTGGGATGCATATTGTATGTTCTACAAAAAACTTTCCATTTTTTTCAACAATTTTGAATGTCTTGACATATAATAAATAAGCGGATCTAATAGGACCAACTTGTTCTTTCAAAGCATCTAAACCATCTTGAACACATAAATTTAAAAATATGACACATACATCTAACATGAAAAAAATTTCCACCAAGATATGGTTGACAAATATTTGTAAGATCTTCAATAGTAGCCGTGATTTGCACTAAAGATTATCAAAACCAATAGAAAATATTTTTTTAGTAAGAGCATACTCATTTAAAATATTGCAATTTATCTCTAATATTAACGGCATTTTTATCAAAATCTCTATAAGCAATCAATCTTTTGTTAAGAGTTAATCATCAATCCAAGTGCATGTTTCTATATAACTATGCTTTTGAAAATTATCACTCCAAATATCCTACATATACAAACTTTAACATTTAAATCGGCAAATAGATTAATCAAAGCATATTTATACTCATAAACAACTTTAGCAACAAACGAGTAGTAGTATGACGTGAAACTTTTTTTTGCGGCGGGTTGAAGACCAAGGTTAACAAAATCATTCAAAGCTAATTATCGGCAAATTGAAAAGGAAGGTGTTGTGTGCAGACAAATTTAGCTAACAATTTTCTATATTTCATTTGATCAAATGTAAATAGAGAAGTGGGGGTTAGCTGCTTTGAACTCAAAATCCATGAAGTTGTGCTTGGTTTGAACTAATTCCAACTCTATCCGGATGAATTTTTTTCAAATGCTTCTCGAATGTTCCATATCCTCCTCCTTTGACAAAAAGAATATATTTTGTCACAATAGTTGCAATGAACTTTAATAGTACCATCCTCGTTGATCACTTTATTAAGTGACGCAAAAAATATTGACTTAAGTTCCAATTGGAGTTGGATCGGCATTGGACACGGTTGGGTGGTTTTGGCTTTCTCGTTTGCATCATCTTCAAGAGGATTTCATAACCGGGACCAAGTGTGGCCTCAATATTAAACTCCTCGATCGGTGCCCGTGGATGTGGAAGACTTAACGGAAAGGTGGAAGCTTTTGCCTTTACCCTTACCCTTACTTAATTGCCATAATAATAATATGTATGTAAGTATATGTAAATAATATATGTATGTAAAGTGTAATGTAATATGTTGTCTATGAAGTGTAGTGTAATATACTAATATGTAGTATAGAAAGTATACTAGTATTAGTAAGTGTAATATATAGTGTATTTTATTTTTAAAATTTAGAGTAAAACTATAGTATGATATATAGTGTAGTATAAATTTATATAATGTAAATAATATTTTAATAAATTTTAGAATTGTGAGAGTTGAGACTTGAGAGTTGATGAATAAACTTTTGTGAATTTTCCATGGAATGAGTTTATTTTTGAAATATTGAAAAAAAAAAACTTATAAATTATCATTTTCAAAAGTTTTAATGGAAGTAGAATTTTCAAATTTTATTAATTTTGTTCGGTTTTTTTTAATATAACGGAATAAGAATTTTTTTTTTTTTTTTCAAAATAGAGACCGTTGGATCGTAACTTTTTAGGATAATTGGACACATTGTCTCGTTTGTCATCTTCTGATTGGCTTAAGAAGCTTAATAGGGGACCCAATCAAGAAGTAGTTTGTCTAGAACTACACATGAGAAAATCGGTCAAAATGGGGAAATCGAGTTTTTTATTTTTAAATTTAAAACTTAATCCTAATTTCTATCATTTCTATTTTAATATTTTAAATTGTATGGTACGATATTGTTTATGATTCCATTGTGTTTATTTCCAATATGAAACTTATAAATTATCATTTAACATTTTACAAGTGTATATTAATTTTATTTTTAATATAACATAAGAAATATTTTTTTTAAATAGATAGGGATCATTTTAATAGTTGAACTAAGCTTGAATCATGTGTTAAAGCCGATCCGGTTATGAAAACACTGGCATGAACATCTCTAATCATCAGCTAACTGGAAAAATATAAAGCTGAACTAAGCTTATCATGTGTTAAAGCCTCACAAAAATTTCTCAAATTACTAAACTTCACCAATACTCAGAAGCTAAACCCCAAGAACGAACCAGCAAATTCACTTCCAAAAGAAATCTCACCACAAAAAAACAAGCCACAATTGCACAAAATGAAGATTTATAGAATGGACCAATTCGGTGAAATTCTCTTTTCCTTTAAGCTCCATTTGGATGGCTGGATTTGGAAATCCATGAATTTCATATATAAATCATACTCTTCAATAGATTTACAAATATTTAGATGTGAGAGTTTAGTGAAAAAAGTGAAGGGGAGAGGGGGGAGGGATAGAGATGAGGGGATTTCACAAATGACTAGGTTTTGGTGAGAATTTTAAATCCCTCAATTTTAAACTAGACTCTCAAATATAAGGAGGAGTGTATTGGTTGTGGAGTCTGTAGGATTTTTTTAGACTTTCAAAGTCTGGGAGTATTCAATTCGAATTTTCAAAAGTCTTTAAAAATCCTGAGGTATTCAATACGGATTTTAAAAAGTCTTAAAAATCTTTAAGTATTCAATACGGATTTTAAAAAGTCTTAAAAAATCTTTAGGTATTCAACAGTCTATGGATTTTAATATTCTATGGATTTTATTTGATTCTCTTTCAAAAATATGAATAAATTTTACTCTCCAAAATCTCTTCTAACAACCAGAGATTTCAACGTATTCTCGAGGACTCTGAAGACGAAAGATCGGAAGAAAAAAACCTTCGTAATACTTTTTATTTAAAAAGGTAATTCTTTTCTATTTAAACAATTTATACTTTTCATCTAAAAAAGTTATACTTTTCTTTTAAACAAGTAATATTTTTCTATTTAAACAAGTTATATTTTTCATCTAAACAAGTTATACTTTTCTTTTAAACAAGTAATACTTTTCCATTTAAACAAGTAATACTTTTCTATTTAAACAAGTCATATTTTTCTATTCAAGTAATACTTTTAATTTAAATAAGTAATATTTTTCTATTTAAACAAGTTATACTTTTCATCTAAACAAGTTATATTTTTCTTTTAAACAAGTAATACTTTTCTATTTAAACAAGTAGTACTTTTCTATTTAAACAAGTAATATTTTTCTATTTAAACAAGTAATACTTTTAATTTAAAGAAATAATAATTTTCTATTTAAACAAGTTACACTTTTCATCTAAACAATTTATACTTTTCATCTAAACAAGTTATACTTTTCTTTTAAACAGGTAATATTTTTCTATTTAAACAAGTAATTTTTTTTATTTAAACAAGTAATTTTTTTTATTTAAACAAGTAATTTTTTTTTATTTAAACAAGTAATACTTTTAATTTAAACAAGTAATACCTTTCTATTTAAACAAGTTATACTTTTCATCTAAACAAGTTATACTTTTCTTTTAAATTTTCTTTTAAACAAGTAATACTTTTCTTTTAAACAAGTAATACATTTCTATTTAAACAAGTAATATTTTTCTATTTAAACAAGTAATATTTTTTCTATTTAAACAAGTAATACTTTTCATTTAAAAAAGTATGGAAGCTAACTACAACAAAGAACAGAAGTAATGCATGGAGAACGAGTATTGCTAATGCTATGTGGGAAATGAGACCGAGGTATAACGGTGATGAAAATGAAGATGATGCGAATGAAGATGAGAATAATAATGTATTTTTTTTTTGAATTAATATATTTTTGGTATTTTTCTAAACAATTTGGATAAAAAAAATTATATATACATTTGCAGCAATAGTTTCAGCATTAGAGTCTATGGAAATCCATGTAAATCAATAAAAAAGTGTATTCCACAA
Organism: Stenogyne calaminthoides; assembly: GCA_037126765.1. Lineage (NCBI taxonomy): Eukaryota > Viridiplantae > Streptophyta > Magnoliopsida > Lamiales > Lamiaceae > Stenogyne > Stenogyne calaminthoides. Next base: position 792,863 of record JBBCBC010000029.1, on the reverse strand, counting down.
TCCTGTCAAGTCTATTAAAATCCATGTAAATCAATAAAAAAAGTCAGTCAAACTCTGCATGGAGTCTATGATTTTCTAAATCCACAGACTTTTTAAAGTTCAAAAAAATCCAATAGAATCTCAATTGAATACACCCCCCTAAGTATTTGTAAATTCATTGGAAAGTGATAATTTGTGTGTGAAATCAATGAATTTCAAATTCATCCATTCAAATGGAGCCTTAGGTTACGTTGGATAGAGATGATTTGAAAAATAACAAAGGTAAAAATGCATATATTTCAAATTATGAATTGGTAAGGGAGAGAAGAAAAGAGGGGGGGTGGGAGGTAGAAATGAGAATTTAATAAAGCTTTGAAATCTCTCCATTTTAAAATTTACGAATTTCAAATCCATCCAAACGGAGCCTTAACAACTTCACCACCAAATTCCATACAATGATCTCTCTTTCTTCATCGACTTTTCCATAAAAGAAAGCAAGTAATTTAACCCAAGATTCAAACTTCACACCAAACGTTGCCCACAAAAATAAAATCAGAAAAGGGGTAACGCTAATTACTCGATAGAATCTTGAAATTTAGCATTTAGATGCTTCCAATCAAACTTAGTCACATAAATTAAAATCCCGCAACAGTTTCGCCATTCAATCAATTAATTAAAGAGAAAAAAATCACAAGCAACGACTTTTCCATGGATTTAACTTTTAAGCCATACGGGCTCCTTCATAGCAAGACATCAAATCTCGGAATTTAAAGTAAATTTGTTTCACAATTTTCCACCTTACTTAAAATGGTTATGTAACTATTAAACATTTTCAATTTAATCTCACAAGTATTCAATTTATTTCAATTTAGTCCCAAAACGTTGGAGGTCGATCAGAAACACTCAAAACGATGTCGTTTTAGTCGCGGAAATTAGGGGCACATGATACACACGCGACTAAAACATGTCGTTTTGGGTGTTTTTTATCGATCTCCGACTATTTGGGACTAAATTGGAACAAATTAAATATATGTGAGACTAAATTGAAAAAGTTGATAGTTAAGGAACCATTTCAATAAATGTGAAAAATTATGGGACGAATTTAATTTAAATCCCTCATATCTCCTTTCATTTACGACATCATATACCGGTCCTCTACCGTCAATAAAAAATGCATCAATTTTTAGCGAATAAAGCTCAGACTATTAAGTTATAGATAAAATGCATTTTGGAACCATATAACTTGTTTATACTGAACAGTGCAACTATTAATATGGAAAGTAGTTGAATGTTTCAGTATAAACAACTTGTATATTTCAATATAATAAGTTGCAAGGTTCTAAAATGCACTACAAATGCACGGTGCACTTGTATGCATATGAAACCCACTCTAAACAAATACTTTAAAGTTCACCGAATTTTAAGCATGTTTGGAGGATATTTGACTTGCATATTAATTCTTTTTATAAAATGTTTTAGAAGTTTATAAACTCTCAAAAGATATTTGATATGTAATATTAATATTTAACTTTTTATAAAAATTTAAAATAGGCACTTACAGTTTATAAGCTGCAAAATAAAATATCAGCATCCTAACTAAATTCTTTAAATTTTTTTAAACCTTGCATATTTTCTCTTAAAGAATAATAATTAGAGAATATTGGTTGGACCCAAAGTGTTCCAACAAGAATATTCAACAATGTCATTCCAAGATAATTGCGACTAATTCATTTGTCTCACATCTTATTAGAAAAAAAATAAATATTATCTCACTCTCTGGAAAACAACAAAATTCAATAAATGAGATCCTAAACAAATCAAGTTGTTTATATCATAAATAACGTTTATGCAATCAAAATTAGAAATAAATATTTTTTTCCTCATGAGGTAATAACTTTTTTGATGAAAATATAATTGCACTAGCTACCATGGAAGGACCCTATGCACATCTGCAAAATTAATTACTCGTAACGACAAAAATTGACTATAAATACATGTAAAGAGAATGCAAAGTGAATATCTGGAACTCAACTAAGTTTTCCTGCTATTTAAGTTGAAAGAAATGTGTATGTTTTTTAATGGTTTTGATACAGATCATATAAGCTCTCAATGTGAAAAAAATTCAAAGTGTTTTTGGTCAGCGAGGGAAGATGGAGTTTATTTCAGCAATGATAATCAGAATTATGTGAAAACACACACTTGGAGGACAATTTTGGGAAAAAAAAAAAAAAATCGAGCCAAATCGAATCGAAATATAAATTCGGTTCGGTTAATTTGGTATTCGGTTCATTTTTTATTTTAGTTTTTTGGTTTTAGGTTTCAATTTTTTAAGGTAAAATTATTAAAAAAAAGAAAATCGAAAACCGAAGCGAAATAATACTTTCTATATATATAATCATATCTCCAGTTCATTTATTTATTTTCTACTCAAAATAATATAATATGAGTTTGTCTATTTTATTGCATTACATTTGGAGGGATATAAAATCTTGTGATATATTTGACTTGTAGATGTGATTTATTTTAGTTGTCCACATGTTTGTTAAAATGCATTATAATATTAAAATTCATGTTGTTTCTTAGTATTAGAAATATTACATGGGAGGTGGTATGCATAATCCATCAAAATGGAAAAAAGGGCTTATGGGCCAAAGAGAAAATGTATCAACAATAACAGACACTTGAAATTGAGGGAAATGATTTCTTATCCCTTTTTATCAAGGGAAACAAATGAGCTCTATATATACACAATATATGTTGACTGTTAAATGGCGTAATCGAGTAATACTATTGGACATTGTGTTGTGTTATTTAATTTTTGAATTATTGTTGTGAAAAATGGGCATGTACCTTTAAAATGGTTTAATTTAAAATGTAAAATAATTTTGAATTTGTTTTGGTTTTTTACCGAACCTAACCGAAAAGTTCGGTTCGATTAAGCTCCGTTTTGTAGACAAATGGTTTGGTTTCGATTTATTATGGTAAAATATTTCGGTTAATTTTGTACATGGTAATATGTGTAGAAGTTAACCGTGTGAAATACAAAAGCTATTGCTCATGTGATTGTGTTAATGAAGAAATATAAATTCCTTTGCTTATCTCTAAGTTAATAGCTTATTGTTTGCTTAGGAATAACATAATTTCCATTCAAGCCCCCCTTTTATTATATTTGAAGAAACAATTTAATAAGACAAAGTCTAGGATACAAATTTGTAGACATACAAATCCCAATTGAGACCCAATTTTCCCTTTACCCAACCCATCATTGACCCGCTTTGACCCATTTTTTTTGACCACCTGATCCGCTGACCATTCCTAAATTGATTGATTTGTATCTATATAAATTTGTACAGTATACCTACTCATTTAATAATGGGAGACGAATTTATCTCAGTTTAACCTTAGTTTAAACTTGTGTAAATTTGGTACATTTTTAGGCATATTGCATCAGAAGGTTAAGCTATCAACTTATATTTTGATAGGTACATGATTTTTTTTAAAAAAAACCCTTTTAAGCATCAAGTATCTATCTCACAAGTTCTATTGAGATGAAAATTGACAAGAAAAAGAAGAAAATTTATTCAAGTTAATGATTTTATTAAATATTGTACATTTCATTTTTAATTGATTTTAATTATATATGAATTATCTTTCACAATCCATTTTTAGTACTCATCTGAAGTAATGTTGTAAAACGGCTTGTGGAAAATACACCTAAATATTATCTTTACCGATAAAAAAAAATACATCTAAATATTAATAAAATTAAGATGCATATTATCTAACGTCCATTATTAATTATTCATAGATTCAAAATCTTTTGTCAATTCTCGTTTTGAAGGGATGTCAGCAAAATATAATTATCAAATAAAAACTTCATAGTTTGGTGATATGTAGGTGATGCATAATGCCTATATTATTACTATAGTTTTGCAAATCTCTGTCAAAATCAAATAAATGTAGGTCACTGAGTGCCTTGTTAAGAATAGAATCTCTTATACAATAGAATCTTGCAGTTTCACAATAAAAAAACACCAAATTTATGTTTCATGCTAGCTCTCTCTCGGGGCATATTTTAGAACTCAAGTGGAGGGTTAGAAGTGCTTATTTTTTGAAAAAGTTGGGTCACACTAACTTAAAAAATAAGCACTTCTACTCCAATTAGTAGAAGTTGAAAACAAGCACTTAAGTGGTGTTTTGAACCTCAACTTGCACTCTAAAAGCACTTATTTTTTTAAAAAGTTGGGTCTCACCAGCTTAAAAAATAAGTGCTTATAATTAATACATTTGTGTTCTAAAACAAGCACTTAGTCTTATCATAGACTCAGAGGCCGGAGCCATGTGGGGGCCAAGGGGGGTCACTGGGCCTCTGGCCCCACTTAATTTTTTTTATACTTATTTATAATTATTTATTTTTAACATAGTGAAGTTGAAGGTTTTGGTTAATTTCAGAGTGTGCTTTCTTTTTACATGTTAATTTTTTTATTTTTCTTCAGATGAGGGAGAGAGAACGAAAGAGAGAGAAAAATATGTATAATTCACATTTTAATATACATATTAAATGTATTTGACTCAATTAATATAAAAATATTTAGTTCAAATATTTTTTTTAAATGTATAAAAAATTCGAAAGTGTATTTAGATACAGTATATTATAAATTGGGCCATCGACACAATTTCTGGCTACGCCATTGCTTAGACTTAAAGCCAACTTGATATTCCTATTATCCAACTATTATCTCAACGCCCCAACACTGCTCCAATTCTCAAAATCAGCAAACGTGTTAGACAACAGCAAATACGTCGAAGCATCCTTCTCGTTGATAGCAACCGCTCGTTCAACTGCTCCTTATGTTGTCTTCAATAAGTTTTGAAAGCTAGTTATGATTTATGACATTTACGCTTGGGGCATGTCCCATTTTCGGTTATTACATTGTTAAGTGATTTTGTGAAGAATTGGTAATACTAAAAGGTGATGCTTATGTTAAAATGTGATATTTCGTAAATTAAAAGATGATAATTCAAAGTTGAGATGTAAATTGTGTATATGTGAGTAGGGGTGGGAATATGCTAGGCTACCCGATAGGAGCCTACGGCTTGGCCTACTAAAGGTTGGCTCGGCTCGACTCAACTCGTTTAATAATCAAGTCAGACTCAAACATTTTTAAAAGTATATTTACTTAAATAAGCCAGACTTGAGCTTTTTCGTAGGTCTTTTAAGCTCAGCAAGTTGGCCTATTTAACTATATATATATATATATATATATAATTGCAAATAATATATTAATAACGTAGATAATATTTAATACTAATAACTAGTAGTAGTATATATCTAGCAAATGCAAGTAACACAACACTATAATTATTAACTTTTATAATGCTTTAAATATTTTAGCAACTATTCACTTTTATAATAATTTTGTTATTGTGTTTGATGATTTGATGTAACACTTAATATTGTTATTTTTATACATTAAAATTTTTATAGGTTCGATTTTGAATTTTTTACAATGAATAGTACTCATAATAAAATTGTAAGAAAAAATTATTTTATATAGGCTTTTAAAAGGCTTTCAGGTCCGGCCTATTTAATTAAAAGGTCAAGCCTAGGCTTTTTAAAAAACCTATGATATATAACAGGTCAGGCTTGGACCCAAAATTATATACCAGACTCAGACTTTTTTATGTGAGGCCTAGCTCGTCCCGGCTTATTCCCACCCCTATATGTGAGATACTAAAAATATAAATACAAATTTTGTTAAAAATATTCAAATTCAAATATATTTATATTTCAAAGGAATAAAGACATGACAAAGTATAGAGTGAACAAGTTTCACGGTAAAACCAATTAAGGAGTGTGACTTATATTACTAAAGAGTGTGATTTTTTACTGTAAAGGGTGTGACATTTTGTTATAAAGAGTATTACTCATAAAAGTGAAGGGTGTGACTTATATTATAGCAAAGAGTGTCGTAGTGATAACTGAAGTGTGTGACTTATATTACTAAAGAGTATGTCTGTAAAAAAAAAACAACAATAAATTTCACGGTGAACAAGTTTCACAGCATAAGCATGCCAACTCTTAAGATATTCATCACTTCTTTCGTGGTGTCAATCACTTAATGGACGTTCTTGCTTCTTTTTCTTATACTTTGTCTTCGTCTTGTGTATGAGTAGATGAAGATATTTAACTAAATTTTGTTGTACTTTAAATTTTCATCGAGTGGAACTGGAATATACAGTGAAATTTGCCTTTCCAAAAAAATTCACCAAATAAAACACCAATTGACACAAATTTAGAATTTCACATATTATAATAATAAATTACAACATAATTTTTTTTAAAAAAAAACCCAGAAGAAGGCCCTTTAATTTATTTGTCTGAGCTAGTGACAACGTTTAGGTGCAGTATCTACACGTGTTAACAACCCTCATCTGCATGAAGCAATTGTGTTAATCTCCTACCACTAAATGTCAAACCACCTCCCCCCAAATTAAAAAAAAAAATCATAACATATCTCTTTCTCTGTTTTTCAATTCTGGGTTTCTTCTTCTTCTTCAAAAATCTTGAATTAAATAATCAATGGGTCTAATTAACTGTTTGCTCAATTTTATAGTCCCACCTGCAAGCCTATTGATGCTGGCTTTTGCATGGCCAACTCTCTTCTTCATTACCACCTGCGAATGGCTTTACACTTCTTGGTTCAAAACTGAAAATATGGACAACAAAGTGGTGGTTATAACTGGGGCTTCTTCTGGAATTGGAGAGGTAATTCATTCTCAATTTCAATTGCAATTTGCCTGATAAATTAATTTTTCAGATATTTAGGGAGACAGAGATTAATTTAATTATCTGTTATAGATTGATAATTGGAGATATAATTCAAAATAATCTCATAATTTTTTTACATTTTTTAAAAATAGTTTTAAAAAAGTTTGATGTATGAAATTGGGCCAATTTTTTTTGAGAAATGTGCCATTTTCGTCCCAAATTTGCCGGAATTGATGAAATTATGTTGTTTTTTTGTCATGCATTTCAGCTGGAAAATTTCTAAATTGAATGCTCACAGGTAAGACACATGACCAAAAACAACGTCATATTTTCAATTCCGCCAAATTTGGGATGAAAATGGTACCATCCGTTTAAAATTGAGACCAATTTCGTACTTCCAACTTTTTCTGAGACGATTTTAAAAAATATGAAAAGTTATGGGACTATTTTGGATTCAATCCCATCGATAATTGGGTTTTTGGAATTATATAAGATTGTAAAATTAGTTGGTGGATTAATGATGTTACATGCATGACAGGAAATTGAATGCTGGTTTCTTGTTAATGTTGGATTGAAGTTTTAATCAATTTGAAAGCCAACTGGTTTAAATGATACTAATTCGTTCCTCTGGTTTTTTTAATCATAAATGTTTATTTTTATATCAATTATACACGTGTCAAACATCCAATATACGTAATAGATGATGTTACAGAGGATGGTATCTGCCTGTGCTTCAAATTTAGAATTATGAAATGTAATTTTTAGATTTATGTGGTGCTTGCAAACTTTACGAAACAGTGTCGAATATCAAAAGCTAGCTTTTGAAAATAAATGATTCTAAAAATTATTAAGACTTGTTTGCAAACTCAATTAGAAAGGTAGGAGCGCTTTATAGCTTTTCAAGAAAATAAGTGCTTTTACACTTTATTTTTAAGTTTGCAAACACACACTTAATAGAGTTTGCAAACACAACCTTAGTAGAGTAGTCCCTTTAACTTTCATTGTTTTTGCAAATTGTCCCAAGATAGTTAAAAAATTCATTTTAGTTCCGTAACTTTGTACCATGCTCATTACAATTTTTGCTAAGCGTCATAGTTTATGGCACATGACTTGGGACGATTTGTGAAAAGGTGAGAGTAATGGAACCAAAAATGAGCAAAAATACGACATCGTTTTGCAAAAAATGGACACATAAGTTGAGCAAAGGTATTGGACTAAATTGACTTTTTTAACTATTTTGGGACGATTGCGGAAAAGGTGAAAGTTACGAGACCAAAAATGTTTTTAACCCAACCTTAGTAGCTCTCTTCATTACTTTCTCTCTCTCAACAGCAAATTGCGTATCAATACGCGAAGAGACGGGCCAACCTCGTACTAGTTGCACGAAGGGAACAAAGGTTGAGAGCGATAAGTGAGAATGCAAAATGGCTCGGTGCACCAAATGTCTTAATAATGGCTGCTGATGTCGTTAAGGAAGATGATTGTCGAAGATTCATCAATGAAACCATCAACTATTTCGGGCAACGTAAGCCTCCCTTTCTCTTCAAACGTAATCGACCATATATATAATCTCCGTATGTATCTATATGTTCCATTTATGTCTTCTCTCTATTGTTGCAGTGGATCATCTAGTGAATACAGTGACTTTGGGCCATACTTTCTACTTTGAGGAAGCCACCGATTCAAATCTCTTTCCTATTCTAATGGTACAAACAATACATTGTCCGATTGTATTCGGGCGTTACTTAAGGCCGCTTACGTTGTAGTGTATTTTCAGGATATCAACTTCTGGGGCAATGTCTACCCGACGTACGTAGCGCTGCCTTATTTGCGGGAAAGCAACGGGCGGATCGTGGTGAATGCTTCGGTCGAGAACTGGTTGCCGTTGCCGAGGATGAGCTTGTACTCTGTAAGATGCAACACAATCCTTGATAAGCATAATCTAATTGGATTGTATCATTGTTTGAAAATTATTTGCAATGTGTAGGCTGCAAAATCGGCAGTGATGAACTTTTACGAAACATTGAGATTCGAAGTGAAGAACGAGGTCGGGATTACGGTTTCTACACATGGTTGGATTGGAACCGAAATGGTTAAGGGGAAATTCATGATGGAGGAAGGTGCGGAAATGCAATGGAAGGAAGAGAGAGAAGTAAGTGGTAAAATGCACATTGTTACATAATACTGTAACATCTTCTGTCACACTATTTTAATGAAAGACACATAGACATTGAATACGTGTCATTCATCTAGGTAGTGTAACAACATATTTCATATGATATACAAATTGGTGGTTATGTTTTTAAGGTACAAGCATCGGGTAGCTCAGTGGAGGAGTACGCTAAGCTAATCGTGTCGGGAGCGTGCAGGGGAGACCCGTACGTGAAGCACCCGAGTTGGTACGACGTCTTCTTCTTGTACAGAGTTTTTGCACCGAAAGTCCTCTACTGGACGTTCCGTTTTCTTCTAACCGACGGGGGCGTCCGGACAACTTCTTTCATCGGAACAGGGAGGCCCCTCCTGGAGGGAAGCCCATCCGATTCTAAAAGACCCGGAACCCCCCTCCTGGAGGCCGCCTCTCCTAGAAAAGGCAACAGAACCCCCGAAAGAAGACTCGTCGGAAGCCCCGAGAGATTGTTCACCGGAAGCCCGGCCGGCCGGTAGTGGGTAATTTGAGTGAATGATTTGCTTTTGCTTGTAACTTGGGACTACTTGCTTGAAGTGTGTTGTTGAGTGGAACGTATCAAACGGTGTCTATAAACATTTGTATTTGGGAGTTTGTTGTTACATTTATTTACTTTTATCAAAGCTAAATAAATCAGAAAATCAAGATGGTCAAAAACAACATATACTGATGTACATTAAAAATCAGCACTAGGTTTTCTTGATTTCAGCCTTTTTTGGACTTATCCGGCCGACTACAAGCTTAGAGGCTTGACTCGTTCTCTGATCGACACGTGTAACAAGTTTGATGCAATTTGAGCCATTAATTAATCTCCAATGGGTCCTTCCTTGATGTTTATTTTGTTTATTTATTTGTGTTCTCTTTAATTCATCATTAATGGTCAATGTTGTTCTCAAGTATGTTCATCATTTTGCGAGCTATTCCAACCACTGCTGGATGTGATTCCAAGAGCCGAACGAGAATGAATACCACACATGAAGGTTTAGGAATTAGTAATATAGGTTTGAGATTTAAAAGTGTGATTCTCAGCTGGGTCTCACGTTAAGGTGCGATCAATTATTGAGATGAGTCAGTTCATATATAACTAAGTTTTGACTTGAAGTGAGGCCCCAATTAATGAACGATGGGTTCAAGTCCCCACATTAATCGATCCTTGGGTCGAATATCGATTTAAAAAAAAATAGAAGAATCAAGATCAGACACTCTAATGGAATGTTTAACAAATCCAGAAATTCTGGATCGATAGACCGAATTGTACGGAAGTTGTTACATGACCGACTTATTTTGAATCTTAAATAATGATAAAAACAAGAATCATACCTTATTTTACAAAGTAATCCAATGGGCCTACCCATCCAGTAAACCTCGTACACAAACCACCCCCCTCTGTTATGACTGAATAAAAAATAAATTTTAAGTTAAGTAAAGCCCAAATCTCGATAAGGGTGTGTTTTGAAACACTTAAAACAGCTTCCAAAAGCACTTATTTTCAAAAGCTGTAAGAGATAACTTTGAAAATAAGTGCTTCTGAAAGCTGTTTTAAGTGTTTCAAAAAATAAACTTAATATAAAAATTATTATACTAGTTGAGCGTTGGGCTCGATTAATTATCAAACAAGCTCAAACATAAATAACATTTCAATGTTGAATAGCAGGAATTTCAGGATACAAGAAAAATTCACTTGCCAATAGTAATTATATAAACTAGAGATAATCTTCAACCGAAATATCGAGAAATCTTTCATCATTTCTCCGCAACGATTCGCCTCCATATTCCTTCCCCGAATCGATTAACAGCGCATCGATCGTCAATCCGGCGTCGGACGCCGCCTTCTGCACCGATCTCGGCGACATTCCGACTCTCGCGCCGGCGGGCAACACCACCGGGAAATTCAGATCCTGCGGCGAGGCGTTTCCCCTGAGGCAGTACAATGCGATGTCGTGCGCTACCGCCGCCGCCTCCGGGGTGGTGTACGACCCCAGCCACAGCCGCTCCGACGTCCCCGGAACCCTAATTTCCGTCACCCATTTCCCCCATTTTCGGCGACGAATGCCTTTGTATTTAGTAAAGTCGCTATTTATGGTAGCGCTTTCTTCGGATGAGCTGCTCATTTTTATTGGAAAAGCGCTGATTAATTTTTTTAAGCAAAAGCGTGGGTGGTTTATTTGTTGCTCTGTTTTTATGATGAAATTTGGATTCGGGAGAGATGAGTGGTTATATAGGTTGAAGAATGGGAAAGTCAAATGTAATTAAATATTATTATTTTTTCTAGATATGGGAAGTCAATATTTTCTACAGTCAAAGTAAAAATATTGGAGTTTACATTAAATAATACTCTCCTACTTGCTGGAATTTCGTGTGTGAACTGTGTGAGAGAATTAATAAATACTTATAATATATTCTAGTTGGGCATAATGTGATGTGATCCATGAAATAAATGAAATTTAATTTAGTCGGTGATATAATTAAGTGATCAATATAAATTGATCAACCATACTTTTGGAAACTATCATTAATTGCCAGAGTATCAAGAATGAGTCTCGTGTGAATCCACATGCACCGTGCACTCATAGTGTATTTTAGAAGCGTACAACTATACAAAATAGAAAAGTGCAATTATTCCAAATAGAAGTATGCAACTATCTTTCCATATTAAAAGTTGCATTTTTTTGTGTAAAAAAATCGCATTTTTCATCATAACAAATTGCACGCTTCTAAAATGCGCTATAAGTGCGCGATGCACCCGAGTACTTACAAAACCTAGCCATTTTAAAATTACGCAATTTATTATATTAAAAGATACAATTTATTTACACTAAATCGTGTCATTATTAATATTTATACTATATCAACACCTCAAACATTATAAAAAAGTGTATCTGTAACCATTGATCAACTAATTTGAAAAAAACAAGGATAATATTCCTATATAGTAATCAAATATATATTGATTTTTTTAAGGAAGAAAGAAGTCAAATCTAAAAGTCCTAGATTTTCCTATCTAATAATAAAAGGATATTTTCCTAAATAAATGCAAGTAATGACATGTCCTGGCTGCAATGCTGATTAAATTTGATTTCAATACATGTAATTTATTATTACAAGATGATACTAGTAATTTATATTGAAATAAAACTTCATATGGTAGAATATGTGAATTCTTAATTCCAAAACTTGCCTTTTTATTTTACACGTGGGAAACTTTATAATATAGTAATAGATTTGGTCAACCAGATTGCAAGCTTTGAAATTAAAGTTGGTCAAATGTATAATGGGAGTGTCGACAACGTTGCGTGGCGTCATGGTCCAAATCCATGAAATTAATTTGAATAGACCCCTTCCCTTCATTTTAATTAAGTATTGTAAATTCATCTTATTCTTTATTTATTTAAGCAAAGTCCAGTTGCTCAAATTTGACCTCTTCCGGACTCATTATTTTCTTTAATGTTGTTTATTAATATTTTATGTGATAAAGTGATAAAGTAATAAAGTGTGTAAGTAATTTTACCATTATGATTGAGACGAAAATATGAGATACTTTACTATTATGATTGGGACGGAGGGAGTATAAACTATCACTATTTTTTCCATATATTTATTCATTGGTTTAATCTATGTTTCTTTATGAGATATCCTCTCTCGGCTGAGAAGATCTTGCACAAAATGAATAAAAAAATGAGGAGACACCTTTGCGTGAGACGGACTTGCAGTGAGATGGGTATAATACGGGCATCGACGCTTTAATATTTTGGGAGAAATAGGTGTTGATTTGTGCTTTGATTGTACCCGTCTCATTCATAAGATCGTGTCATACGAGTTTTTGTAAAAAAATGAGTGGGTTTCATACGATTTTTAATTGCACGGTTCGGTGTAAATAAGTTGCATCTTTCAATAGAACAAGTTGCACAATTTTAAAATGCACTATAAGGGTGTACCTGGATACATACAAAACTTAGCTATAAAAAATTTGTTGATTAGTATGGAAGAAAAGTTATAACTAGTTACAATGTTGTAATTTGTACGTACAAGTGAGTAACTATCACTTTATAATAAAATAATTAATATTTTTTAATTAAATAGTCTATAATGTTATTTAAAAAATTAAAAGTACACACCTATCACTTTATAATAAAATAATTAATACTTTTAATTAAACAGTTTATAATGCTATTAAAAATACCCACAAAATACAATTCAACTGCATGCAAGATTTTGTGAAAAATAATGTACCTAATTCAAGATAAAATATTTTGTTTCCATTTAACGTATTCTAGCATAAAGTAGATTATATGATCTTGTTACATGCAGGCCGCTCACAGTTTCGGGAAAATTCGCACGTATGAGACCGTTTCATACAAAAACTTTTTAAAATCGAGACGATTCATAACTCCATATCCGATAATTATTTATAACCATTTCATCTCACTACATTTAAGCAGAGTACAAATATGATACAAGGGGTGAAAACAAATTTACTTGCTATAATTTTCAAAAGAATTTACAAAACAGAATTCCCAGCAAAAATTATTGCACAGCATTTGAGATTGAGTAAATAAAATCCAAGAAACCAGTTCCTTTAAGCAGGCCTTTACCAGTCAATAATTCAAAATCTAAGAGCAATAAGAAGCCAATGATAGCTGCTTTTCCATTAATCAATTCATTCTTCGCCGTGAAACCGAACCCCCCTTCACCTTCATCAATTACCATCCTTACCTGCCATGAAACACACACAAAATGATCGGTTTTATAATTTCTTCGAATTAGCTAATCGTGTAAAGTATCGAGACTAGTAGAGACTCCATTACCTCATCCACATTGACGTCGGTTGCTGTTAAACCGGGCTGAGCTTTCCCGCTGAAAACAATCTCAGTCGAGGCATCAGATGGGAGGCTGCCTCTCATGCTTATGTAGATGTTTTCGTTATCGGTTTTCAGAGGGTAGACAAATAGTGTCCTGAGAGGTGGAGTAAGGGCTCGTAAGACCGGGTTTTTAGGGTACCATTCTTTGATTTCTCCCGTTCGCAGATCAAACGTGCTATCGGTCGTAGGGCAGACAATGCATCCATCCTGAATCAACAATGTAGATACTGAAACACTTTTCCTTTCTAATTTGGCAATGGATTGATAATTTGATATGATCAAGATTGAGCAGAATTCTGAATTAGGTTATTCAAAATAGAAGAACAATGCATACATCCTGAATCTTGACTATTTAAGGAAAGGTTAATGGGATTTCAGAAACAGTTTTTCTCTCAATGGATAAATATAATCAAGATCGATGGTAAGTAGTAAATTATGCATATTTTTAATATATTAAAGTGCAATTTATTGGATTCGTTTGTATTAAGATGACATGATTAATTACTTATGTGTGTTTTGATGATATTATTCTACGCTTGATCTATTCTTGTGTTTTTTAGTGTATTTAGGTGTCGGTATTATTGGGCTAGATTTGTTTTGCAAAAAGCCCACACTGAGTAACCCAATCGAGCAAAACACAGCAAGAGTGTGGTACAGGGAGGGTTCTTCAGTTATTCAAAATCGAACAAGCGTGTTCGTAGGGCCAACAATGCATGTTGGGATTATACTGAAAAGTATGTTTTTACTTTGTATAATCAAACTGAATTTCGATCTTATTTACTGAAATAAATTATTTATCATTGATGCTTTAAATATCATCGAATGTTACATATATTTACTGCATAACTGTTCAATAAATATTACGTGTTACGTTGAAGTTAATTTAGTGATACCAGATCACAGAAGATTAAATTAACAGTCTCTTGTAACCAAAGGTACACCATTCACGACCTAGATGGAAATGAACAATCATCGTGAAAGGTTGAAGTGTAAGGCTCAGATTGACTTGTCTTGACCAAGAGATTACACTAGTGCATGTTTAGTGCACTGAATAGGACCTATAGGAGGACAAATTCTTCAGAACTGAACTAGGAAGAATTAGACCTCAGTGGTTCGTTATTTCTTAATCTTCGTCCCTTAAATAGGATCGCGTGTGGTTAGTAATTATTGCTTTGACTTATTACGGGTAGAGAATCAACGAGATTCAATAATTTATATCTTGGATAATATTATTGGTCACATGCGATTGCTAAAATTTAATACGGAGAATCGTGTGCAAGTACGCTTGTTCGATTTGCCCCTTTGGGAGGTTCATAAGTTTTATCATACCAAATCTTGCAAGTGGAACTAGTTTCCGGTATGAATAATAATGTTGAACCGTTCCTTTACCAAGGATAAAATATATTAATTAATGGAAAGCTATTTCAGTGGCTTGAACTAATTAATGGACTAGATAATCTTAAACACGGGAAATAATAACCGGGAGCCATATTGACTGTAATATGGGTTAAGATGGATAGTGCAATATTAATTATGTAGTAGGATTAATTAATATTTATGGGCTTGAATAATATTGTGGCTCAATATTGATAATTCAAGATCCATTGGAAGGTCTAATCTTAATTCTCCTAAAGGCCCCTCAAGTAGCCCAACATAAAGTTCAATAACTGAAAAAGGTGTTTAAAAATAAAGTAAATTTTGTTGCTATTTTTCCTCATTAATTTCGAAAAATATAAATAAAAGGGGAGAAAGATTTTCT
Organism: Stenogyne calaminthoides; assembly: GCA_037126765.1. NCBI lineage: Eukaryota > Viridiplantae > Streptophyta > Magnoliopsida > Lamiales > Lamiaceae > Stenogyne > Stenogyne calaminthoides. The sequence goes on along the minus strand of JBBCBC010000029.1, from coordinate 777,309 downwards.
TTGAATTTTGTTATGGAGTGAAGATATGTATTCTTGAAATACAAGATTATCTCATTAAATTCAAGAAATCTCCCACTTGGTTATTTATATGTTATTTTCGAAAATTTTGAAAGAATAAGGGAAAGAAAAAATTTCTTGATTTTCTTGAAAAGATATTATGGAAGATATGTATTCTTGCAATACAAGTATATCTCATAAATTCAAGAAGATCCAAATCTTGTAATCTTTATCCTTATTTTTTCGAAAATAACCATAACAAGAGAAGGTGGGATTTTATAAAATATTTTAATTATGGAGAAAAGAATATAGGAGATATATTCAAGATTTCTTGGAGATCAAGAAAAGATTTTTTCCTCCCTATTCCATGACAAAAAATCGGCCACCACCTATCTATAGATAGGGGATGATTTCTTCATCCCCAAGTACAATTCCACGTGCAGGAAAAATTAGTAAATTCACAAAGGTGGTGCAACAAATTTTTATTTTTTCTTTTTTAGTTGTTCGCGAGCTTCTTTCCACCGGATTGACGAGCAAGGACTAGGGAATACTTGTGAAGACTTTTTGGTGTGTTTTTATAGACGAGACCATTGCCACTCCAAGAGGTTAGTTCACGTAAACCCGTAGCAATTCTGCATGCGTAGGATTTATGTAAACTGTTTATATGCATGATTTGTTGTTGAATTATTATTTGAATTAATATAGGATTAATTCATGCTAGTAACAATTGCTATAATTAAATTTGTATTTAAATATTCATCCCGAATAGATCCGTGCAATTAATTCCCCAACAACTGGTATCAGAGCCTCGGTTTCGGACTCTGAATTTTAAATTGTAATTTAGTTCGTTTTCATTAAATTTGAAATTGGATAGTAAAATTGCTAGATCTTTTTTGCAGGTATCCAATTGTCATGGAATTTAATGTGTTTCTTTATGCATGTATATAAATTGTGGTTTTTAATTCGATTCGTTCGAATTCGTTTGGCCTCGTGAGAAAATCCACGAGTATATTAGAATTTGTTTGATTTGATCAATGTAGTCTAGATCAAGGTTTATTTATTTTTGTAAATAAATTGTAACCGGATCGAAACGATATGCGAGACGAAGAATTAGAAGACGGATCGGGAATAGGACGTAGGCGTCTGCGGTCGCTTGAAACGCGAAAAAGGAGGCAAGCGCATTGACGTGACGCGACGGCAAGCCAAGGCGAGGTTGGGCGAGGGCCGCCGAGAGCGGCGGATCACCGAGGCACGCTACAAGGGCGACGACCGAGGATACATGGGCGGGGCGACAATGAGGCGAAAGGCCGGGCGGGCGACACCGAGGCGAGTAAGCGGGCGATGCCGACAAGAGTAACGCGGGCGATAAGGGGGCGAGATAATATGGGCGCAATAGCCTCCCGGCCGAAACCTCGCTGAAAGCAACTGGGCCGAGCGACTGGCGCCAGCGCTTTTAGTAGGATGCCAAGACGGGCGCCGACGACACACGGAGTGTAAGACGCGGCACCGATCCGCGAGTCGGTCGATGACGCCACTAGACGTAGAACCTTTCTGACTAACGATGAAGGCAAAGAAGACGATCGAGATCAAGATACGACAAAATTAACCGTGATAACTGGATATGTGTGCCAAATATGTTTAATTTTTTTGTCTTGATGTTTAAGCATTATTTTATGCTTATTTAAATTGTGTTTAAATTTATGGCGCATGAGAAAACGCTTGAAAAAATCTCACTTTCTAAAATTGCTAAGTATCTTAAACAATTAATTGACAATTTTATGGATAATAAAATTGAATTAATTTTGACCTCCATGATTTATTTATTTGTGAATTCTTTTTGCGTAAATTCCTCTACGGGACGGTCAAAAGATAGCTTTCACATGAATAAATTCCAAATGGATGATTGTGAATTATTACTAGTGGACGATGACCCTCCCACGAGGCTCGTTCAAAGCGAAATAATAATTTCAGATTTAATCATGGTTATTACTTAGGTATAAAATTGATATGCATATCTTATAAAAGTCCCCGTCAATTTTATATTGGTCAGTTTTGAGCCAACTATTAATCTAGTTATTAAAGGTTTGTAATCGTTTTGTTTGTAACACCTTTTGAATGTGTTTAAATAATGACCCACCCCACGTGGCTTATTTAAACTGTTTTGAGATGTTGAGTGATGCATGTTCATATTTTTGAGATTTTAATATGAAACATGTGATCAAATTTTGTGATATATTTGTGCTTATGCATATTATTATTTATTTCAGTTCATCATGTCGCAACCTTTTAATCCACTGTTCAATATACTTAAAGACAATTTGCTTACTGGTGAAAACTTCGTTGATTGGAGTCGTAAACTTACTATTGTCCTCACTGCACAAATACAACATCATTGGGTTCTTGATGTACCCACGCCTCGTAAGCCTACTGAAGGATCATCAGATGCGGAAAGATACTTGTATAATATCTGGGAGCAGACTAACGAACCTATGAAGCGTATAATCTTGACTTCACTGTCTGGTGATTTGAGATACATTCATGAAGGTGTTGAATCTGCTGCGGAAATTATGCAAAGTCTTGAAATGTTTTTGACAAAAGACCGCTTGATCAATCAGTTTAAAAACGACGACGTGGCTAGGCTAAAAATGGCTGAGGGAACACCCGTAAGGGAGCATGTTCTCAGAATAAAACGTCATTTTAACAAGCTTGCCTATCTCAGTACTAAGTATTGTTATGAGACCCAAATCGAATTTATTTTCCTAACTCTTCCAAGGTGTTTTGATGAGTTTTACTGTAGTTTTGTGATGAGCGATCACATGTTTACTATGGACACTCTACAAGAAACCTTGGAAAAAATAGAGAAGCATTTAGGAAATAAAGACGAAGCATTGGTGACCAAAAATCTTTTCTCAAGATCTAGGCCAATGGAAGGCAAGACTCAAGAAAAGGAAAGTGGTCAGATCCAAAGCAAACTCATCACTAAGAAAAGTAAGAGAAAGACAGCTAGTTGGATGGGTGTCAAGAAAGTACCAAAAGAAAATGTTTTAACTGCGGTGAAAAGGGACATTGGAGGACAGCCTGTTCCAAACCCAAAAGGAATGGAAAGAAATGTAATTCTCAAGCACTAGTTGTTAAAACTTGCTTAGCGGCGTATGCCTCCCATTTATAGGTGGTGGATACGGGATCCACTGATCATGTTTGTTTCACTTTACAATGGTTAAAGCCCGGAAGAACTTAGTGAGAGTGAGATCCTCATCACACCGGGCGATGCTACGAGAGTGGCGGTAAAGCGATGGGAGAAATGCACTGTCTTTTGAAGACGAGTTTTAATTTTAAGAGATGTTCTTTACGTTAAATTTTATAAAGAATTTAATTTCGGTTTCTAAATTTTACCTTGATGGATATTCGGTTACTTTTGATAAAGTTGTTACCATTTCTCTTTATGATAAATTTATCTGTCATGGAACGTTGTCGAATAGTTTCTATACAATTAACTGTGCACACCACTCACGAAATGCATCCTATAACACATCAATTGTTTCTGATAAAAGAAAACGTTCATCAGACGTGAACGAAACACTTCTATGGCATATAAGATTGAGACATATTAATCCAAAGAAGATCCAAAGGTTGGTAGAAGACGGTTCACTCGAGTCTCTCCAAGTTGAACCAATTCCAACCTGCGAATCATGCTTGGAGGGTAAAATGACCAAGAGGGCATTCGGAGCCAAGGGAAATAGAGTCAAAGAAGTGTTAGAAATCGTTTCACACGTATATACGTGGTCCAATGTCAACCAAAGCAAAGAGGAGGTTATGAGTATTTCGTCACTTTTATTGATGACTACTCAAGAATGCGGTTATATTTTCCTTATGAAGCATAAACCGAGACTTTGAGAAATTCAAATAATTTAAGGCTCAAGCAAAGAATCATAGAAAAAACGATCAAGTCTCTACGATCCGATCGTGGAGGCGAGTACCTCAAATGATGAGTTTTTGAACTACTTGTCGATGAAGGGATTGTATCCCAAATTTAATCGCACGGAACCCTCAACAAAACGGGGTTGCAGATTTAAGAAAACGTAACTCTTTTTGGAAATGGTTAGATCAATGATGTGTTATGCGGATCTTCCCAAGTCGTTTCCGGGTCATGCCTTGGAACAATGGCCTTACATTACGAACTTGGTGTCATCCAAATCGGTTCCCAAAACTCCCAAAGAATTGTGGATCTAAGCGAAGCCCGGTTTGAGACACATGAGAATTTGGGGTGTCCGCCCACGTGTTGGACAAGGGTTTTAAAATTGAATCCTCGATCGTAATTAAGGTTGTTTATAGGATACCCCGAGGAACAAAAGGGTGTATGTTCTATGGTCCCGAAGATCAAAATGTGGTAATAAGCATCCACTTTAGATTTTTTGGAAGAAGACTATATGAACGAAAGAAGACCCGAAGTGAGATTACCTTAAATGAGCTAAGGGGCTAACCTCATTGCTAACTGTACAAGATGACATACCAAACGACACACTTTCAACCGGAACCTCGTCAGTGGGAGGGTTGTGAGACGACCGAGAGATTCATGGGGATAGGAGAGTCCTCGGACTTGATTCGGGACAAGACTTAATCAGACTCATGGACATATGATGAGGCAATCCAAGACAAGGATGCGGTTTCTTGGCAAAAAGCAATGAAAGTTTAAATGGGTTCTATGGATCATAAGCAGTGTGGGAGCTAGTCGAACCACTTAATGGGGGTCAAACCCATTGGTTGCAAGTGGGTATACAAGAGAAAAAAGAGGACCGGGGCGGGAAGGTGGAAACCTTCAAGGCAAGACTTGTGGCAAAAAAGGTTATACTCGTAAAGAAGGATCGACTTTGAGGAATTTTTTTTTCACCAGAAGCAATGCTCAAGTCCATCCGAATTCTCTTGTCGATTGTCACAAGATCTCGATTTTGAAATCGGCAAATGGATGTCAAGACGACTTTTCCTTAACTAAGTCTTGATGAAGAAATCCATATACAACAACCTCAAGCTTCATTGAAAAGGGCCAAGAACACCTAGTTTGTAAGCTCATGAAGTCCATTTACGGACTCAAACAAGCATTCAGAGCTTGGAACCAATGTTTTGATCATGTTATAAAGTCTTATGGGTTTGATCAAAACGAGTTCGAAAGTTGTGTGTACAAAAAGCATGTCGAAATTGCATTGGTATTCTTAGTACTATACGTAGACGACATTCTGCTCATCGGGAGCGATGTAAAGATGTTATCAGACGTAAGGGCATGACTTTCAAAACAGTTTGACATGAAGGACTTAGGGGAAGCCGGACACATCCTTGGGATCAAGATCACTCGAGATAGCAAGAAAATGATGATAGGCTTATCGCAAGCTTCATACATAGACACTGTCTTGAAACGAATCAGCATGCAGGATTCCAAGAAAGACTTCGTACCTTTCAGGCATGGAATCCATCTATCCAAGAAAATGTGTTCTAAGACACAAAAGGAGATAGATGACATGAAAGACATTCCTTATGCTTCTACTGCCGGAAGTTTTATGTATGCAATGTTACAAGACGAGACCGGATATCTGCTTTGCCATTGGCATGGTGGCAAGATATCAAAGTAACCCGAGGAAAGAACATTGGACAGCAGTTAAAAACATTCTGAAGTATCTGAAAAGAACTCGAGATAGAATGTTGGTTTATCAGTCAGATAGTCTAATCCTCATCGGCTACACGGACTCGAATTTCCAATCAGACTTAGATTCCGGAAAATCTACCTCCCAGAAAGTGTTTTGCATGGGTGAGCCATGACATGGAGAAGCGTTAAGCGTAAAATGCATCGCAAATTCTACCATGGAAGTTTCGAATATGTAGTCGCCATGGCCGAAAAGAAGCGATTTGGCTCAAGAACTTCCTAGTGGACTTGGATGTAGTTCAATTTGCCGGAACAATCATCATTTATTGTGACAATGCCGAAACAGTTGCAAATTCAAGGGAACCAAGAGCCCACAAGGCCAGCAAACACATTGAAAGGAAATATCATCTTATACGAGAAATCGTTAAAAGAGAAGATATAGAGGTGGCAAAGATCGCGTCAGAAGACAACCTAGCAGATCCATTCACAAAGGGTCTGCCTCAGAATACATTCGAGAGACATGTGGAAGGAATGAGTGTCAAGACCGTTGTCAATCTGCTTTGAGTATAAGTGGGAGACATTATTAGGTTCGTGTAGGTGACATTATATGTCACGTATTAGGAACTACACGAGACATGCTGCAGTATACTTAAAAGCAGACTTTGAGTATAAGTGGGAGATTGTTGGGATTATACTGGAAAGTATGCTTTTACTTTATATAATCAAACTGAATTTCGGTCTTATTCACTGAAATAAATTGATCACTGATGCTTTAAATATCATCGAATGTTACATATATTTACTGCATAACTGTTCAATAAATAGTACGTGTTACATTGTAGTTAATTTAGTGATACCATATCACAGAATATTAAATTAACAGTTCCTTGTAACCAAAAGTACATCATTCACGACCTAGATGGAAATGAACAATCCATCGTGAAAGGTTGAAGTGTAAGGCTCAGATTGGCTTGTCTTGACCAAGAGATTACACTAGTGCATGTTTAGTGCACTGAATAGGACCTACAGGAGGACAAATTCTTCACAACTGAACTAGGAAGAATTAGACCTCAGTGGTTCGTTATTTCTTAATCTTCGTCCCTTAAATAAGATCGCGTATGGTTAGTAATTATTGCTTTGACTTATTATGGGTAGAGAATCAACGAGATTCAATACTTTATATCTTGGACAATATTATTGGTCACATGCGATTGCTAAGATTTAATACGGAGAATCGTGTGCAAGTACACTTGTTCGATTTGCCCCCTTGGGAAGTTCATAAGTTTTATCATACCAAATCTTACAAGTGGAACTAGTTTCCGGTATGAATAATAATATTGAACCGTTCCTTTACCAAGGATAAAAGATATTAATTAATGGAAAGCTATTTCAGTGGCTTGAATTAATTAATGAGCTAGATAATCTTAAACACATGAAATAATAACCGGGAGCCATATTGACTGTAATATGGGTTAAGATGGATAATGCAATATTAATTATGTAGTGGGATTAATTAATATTAATGGGCTTGAATAATATTGTGGCTCAATATTAGATATTCAAAGTCCATTAGAAGGTCCAATCTTAATTCTCCTAAAGGCCCCTCAAGTAGCCCAAAGATAAAGTCCAATAACTGAAAAATGTGTTTAAAATAAAATAAATTATTGTTGCCTAATTTTCCTAATATTTTGAAAATAATAAATAAAAGAGGGAGAAAGATTTTTTTTGAATTTTGTTATGGAATGAGGATAAGTATTCTTGAAATACAAGATTATCTCATTAAATTCAAGAAATCTCCCCCTTGGTTATTTGTTAAGGGATTTTCGAAAATTTTGATTAAATAAGGGAATGAAAGATTTTCTTGATTTTCTTGAAAATACATTATGGAAGATATGTATTATTGGAATACAAGAATATCTCATAAATTCAAGAAGATCCAAATCTTGGATTCCTACTCCTTATTTTTTCGAAAAATACCATAACAAGAGGAGTTGAGATTTTTGTGGAATATTTATGGAGAAAAGAATATATGGGATATATTCAAGATTTCTTGGAGATCAAGAAAAAGATTTTCACATCTTTATTTCCACCTAAAATTTCAACCAACCCCTCATTATATATAGGAGATGAATGTTTCATCCCCAGGTAACACGAAAATTGGTTTTTCGGAAAAATATCAGCATCGATAAAATATCAAATATTTTGAAACGTCGACAGATTGTGTATTTTCGAAAAACCTCAATTGTGAGTGTGCAATTCCATGTGTTGGAAAAATTAGAAATCCACAAAGATGATGCAACATAATTTTATTTTTCCTTTTGTTAAATTGTTCGCGAGTTCCTACCACCGGATTGTTGAACAAGGATAAGGGAATACTTGAGAAGGCTTTTTGGTGTGTTCGTGTGAACGGGATCCATCTTCTCAACGGTTGTCACTCCGAGAATTTAGTTCACATAAACCCGTAGCAATTCCGCATGCGTAGGATTTATATGTACTGTTTATATGCATGATTTGTTGTTGAATTATTATTTAAATTAATATATGATTAATTCATGCTAGTAATAATTGTTAGAATTAAATTTGTATTTAAATATTCATCCCGAATAGATCCGGACAACTAACAATTTAAATATTCATTCAATGCTAGTGGTTCTTGAGATCATCTTTTAAGGCAAGATTGGGATTTTAGTAACAATTTTAATTTCTTTCACTGGGCAGAGAGTTCAAAGGATAAATATGATCAAGATCAAGCAGAATAGGGAAGGCTCTTTGGTGTGACGACAAATCTTAGCTTCATTATTGGTGAAAAAACATGCTCAATCCCATTCCTAATTCATTCATATGGTAAAAACTCACTTTTCATATCAACTAGACTCCAATTTCTCAACTAGATGCTAAAAATTCCCTTGTTTGTACCACAATCCCATTAAGTAGTCTAATCAATCTCTAAAGTATTCAAGCATGAAAGAATATCAAGAAAACTAACCATGGTGCATAGCAAATAATCACAGGGTTAGTTTAGCCACTTTTCACCATTTCAATCGATACAAGTTGTTTATAAATCATGAATATCTTTTCACCATTTCAATTGATACAAGTTGTTTATAAATCATGAATATATACTAGCTAGTCAAGGAACATGGCCCATGAACCTATTTTGAAGAACATGAACTTATGCCTATCTTTATACAAGGAACCTTCCTTGCTTGTTTCCTACGTGGGACTAAGTGGGAAAAACTACACTTAGTTTTCTCCCCATCCACTAGAAATCCTCTCACCAGAGGTTGCAACGTCTCAACTTTTCGTATTAATTTTTCACTCACTGAAATTCGATTTTGAGAGTTTTAATATACCACGTAGAACGATCCTATCACGTTTAATTTCCCAAAAATTAACCTTTAGTCCTCCAACATTTTGGTCAAACATGGGTGTTTGAAACACTTAAATACCAAATTTCCAACATAAGTAAATCAAATACTTGGTAATTAGAAAACAATTAAACTAATTAAGGCCACAGAAGACAAAATTAAGATGCAAAAAAGGGCAAGAAATTTAGGGCAAAATTAATCAGATCGATTTGAGTACCTGAGTGAGTTTGGCATTGATCAAGCCTTCAGAATATGCGCCCTCAGCCGGAGACCTATTCTCAATAGCATAAATGGCGTCTTTATACCATAGCAGTAAAATCGTCTCCCCATCCTGTATGATCACGCGCCGCTCTCCCTTGGGCAGCGCCGACACCGGCACCACCGGCACCCAATTCTCCGGCGATACGGATGATGATAACGGCGGTGATACCTCAGTGGCCTTGCATTTGACGCAAACCCTAACTCTGCTGTGGTAGGTTGTTAGAGGAATCCTGATGAGCGGCGGGAAATGGTGGCGGCGGGACGGGGCGGCGGAGAAAAGTCCGGTGGCGGTGGTGAATTTAGGTGCGGCGATGGCCATGATTTGTGGTGGAGTGAGAGGAAGCGAATCGAGTGTAGAGAGAGAAAGGTAAGTGGTGTGATGCAGTGAATCGGAATTCGATAGCCACACAAAACATGATAACGAATTAATGCCACGTCAATACAATATGCTTCTCACAACTATCTAATTTGTCAAATTTAATTTTAAAGAATTTGGATGTGTTTTAAAATTGTTAAAACAGCTTCCAAAAGCATTTATTTTTAAAAATTGTGAGAGAGAGTTTTGTAAATAAGTGCTTCTGGAAGCTGTTTTAAGTGTTTTAAAACACGCCCAAAGTCTAGTATGAAAATTTACATACATAAAAAAACTTTTATTTACAAACAAATTCTGTATATGTTGAAGGTAAGACAAAGTTGAGTGGTTCATGGTTCACCCAGCCCGAATAGGTCATGATTTAGGCGATTTTATAATTTTTCATACATGAAAATTTTCACATTAGACCTACTCTTAAAACACGCCCAAAGTCTAGTATGAAAATTTACATACATGAAAAAACTTTTATTTACAAACAAATTCTGTATATGTTGAAGGTAAGAAAAAAGTGGTTCATTGGCTCACCCAAAAAAATAGGTCATGATTTAGGCGATTTTATAATTTTTCATACATGAAAATTTTCACACTAGACCTACTCTTAAAGAAATTTATAATATTACACATAAAAATTTAGGTTAATTATAGATTACAACTCGTATAATTAGGCCAAATAATCAAATTTAGTACTCCCTCCGTCCTATACTCGATTGAACATTTTACTTTTTGGCTCGTGTTTTATTGAGCGAGTTGTTTATAGTATATGAAATGATAAAGTGACTTTTAATGCAAGATATGATAGACTAGGGGTAACACTATCATACCCCATCTTAAAAATTTCTTTATCATTTCAAATATTAATAAACAAATTGTTCGCTAAAACACGAGTCAAATAGTGAATGTTCAAACGAGTTTGGGACAGAGGGAGTAGTATTTTTTATTTTTCATCAACTTTAATACATATTTTTTTCTCTATCCAAATCTAGCACATACTTTTACTTAAAACATAAAAAAAAATCTTAGATCACCATTTTCGACAAGGTTCATCTGATGTGATTATCAGAGTTAATGTATCTTGTTGATGTGTAAATATTAAAATAAAATATATCATCATCTAAAATTAGAAAATAGTAGTCTGAGACGTTTTTATATACTGAATTTGTTAATCTTAAGTGGTAATATTTTTTTATATTTTAATATTTATGCATCAGCAGCAACAGGTGGATTTCATCGATCATATCAGATGGATCTTGTCGAAAATAGTAATTGGTGATATTTTTAAATATTAATTGACGGTATGTGCTAAATTTGGAGAGAGAAAAAAGTATGTGCTAGAATTGAAGAAAAATCAAAAGTATGTGTTATATTTAATTATTTGGCCTTATAATTATTCTTTTTATAAATTTGCAACCTCTAATTACATTAGTTTCATACTGTGAATAAGATTTACATGAAAGTTGGGATTTTCTACCGTTAGAGAGGATGTTCGCCCCATCCTGACGTTAAGAAACCAATAAAATATTGACAAATTATCTAACTTTGTCCGGGGACTGGAATGATATAGTTTCCCCAATGAACGAATTATTAATTTTTGAAATAAAATATATATATATATATATATATATATATATAATTACCAAAATGTCCTTATGATATTTTTAATAAAAAATTACAATTTTTATAATTTTAATTTTCTAAAAAATATTTTATTTAAATAATAAAATGTTAATAAGAATATATATGTAATTTTACAATTTATTTTTTCAATTATTTTAAATGAAAATTATATTTTTATCATTTTATAATTATTAATTTAATTTATTAGTTTGTAAACGCACTAGTGTAAAGAACAATTATTTAAAGATATAAACTCGTATGAGATGGGACACAACCTAGCACAAATCAACACTCAATTCTCCCAAACTATTAAAGCGTCAATGTTTAAATAATGCTCCATCTCACCGTAAGACGGTCCCATGCAAATATGCCTTTAATTTAAAAATAAAATTATACGTTTGACACCCCCGATAATCAAAGAATTTTCTAACGTCAGAAATGATGAAGTCATTATTGTCCCCGGAAAGTTTGGGTTTAATAGGGAGTATTTCTTTTGTAGTCACGTGATGGGCCTTCAAGAACTATTCCTTGGGCCTCCTCTGACAGTTAATTGGGCTTATTTGCTTGGAGTGGACTGGACCTAAAATAAATACAACAGTGGTGTGAATTATTTTTATCGAATCGACTACCGAACCAACTGAATTATCTATCAAAATAGAGCTTCTAGTGAACTGAAATAATCAATTTTGTTCGATTTGTTAAATAAATTTTGTAAGCAAATAATATGAGGGAATGACAACAGCTGATTAAAGGCTAAGTCTTGTATGTATCCATGTGTACTGTGCACTCATAATGCATTTTAAAAACACGTAACTTGTTATATTGGAAGATGCAATTTGTTTACACTGAACCGTGCAACTACTAATTGAAAAAAATAGTTGTACGGTTCAGTATAAACAAGTTACGTCTTTCAATATAACAAGTTGTATATTTTTAAAATGCACTATGAATCCACGGCGCACCCGAATGCACATAAATAATATCTGAGAATATGGGTCTCTCTTCCTAACTTCTTGTCAACCACTATTCCAGTCTTCTTAATGCTCATTTATTTTCGTTCCAAATTTTCCATTAATTTTTAAATTTCAAATAGTACTATTTTATTTATATATCCTTTTTTCCTCTCCTCACATTTTATTCTCCATTCCCTTCTCCTTAATTCATCCATCCATGCAAAATCTTTCATATTTCAAACAAAATATGTTCTGAAGAATCAATATATGGGTCGGAATGATCATTTTGTTGAAAAAAGGAAGTTGATCGGAAATGATCAATTTGATGATCACAATCTGGAATTTTGTCAAGATAATGATCAAAGTCTCGTGTCAAAGTTTGATGATGAAGATGATCCTCAAAATCACAGAATTTTCTGGGAATCACAACAATTCTTGCTTCAGGTAATTAATAATCTTCACAATTTACCCTTTTTATATGGATATATTATATATAATCAATCTTCGATAAGTTTTACTATCAAAAGCCAATTTAATTGTTGATAGTTTGGAAGACCGAATAAAGAGAGACAATGTGTTCATTAATCTTTTTTCTTGAACTTATAAATTATACATTTTTAATCAGCTAATTTTTTGGGAATTCTTTAAATTATTTAAGATTCTTCATCCCTTAAAAAAAAATATATCATCCATTTCCTCAAAAAATTATTTCAGTTATTGAGAAGTTTGACGATTTTAATTATTGAATTATTTTTCATCGACTATCACATCATTTTTTAGTGTGCAGAGTATTTAATTTTGCACATGTGCAAAAATATTAATACTATGTGCAATTTATTTATTACGTGTGAAAAAAATATTTAGTTTTGTGTGTAATTTATTTTGCACATATTTACAACATGTACGTGCAAAATAATATTGCACATATAAAGAAATTTCAGCGGCAATTTTATTTTGAATAGCAAAATTTAAGAGATTTATTTTATTTGTAAATATTTTTAGTATTTTTATGTGCAAAATATTTAATATTGTGTGCAAAATTTATAGTTTGCACATGTACAAAAATATTTATACTATGTGCAATTTATTTTTTACTTGTGAAAAATATTTAGTTTTGTGTGCAATCTTTTTTGCACATATTCATATGTGCAAAATAATATTGCACATATAAAGAAATTTCAGCGTCAATTTTGTTTTGAATAGCACAATTTAAGAGAATTATTTTATTTGTAAATGTTTTTAGTATTTTTATATGAACACTTAAATTTGACAATTGTATTGTATCTTCTCATGTGCAATTATAAAAGGATAAGTAGGATTACCGGGCTTGGGGATAAATAACTCAATTATTCTTATTAATAAAATTTATATTATAATTTCAATTCACATATTTTTTTTAAAATTAAATTATGTATTCTTATTTTTAAAAAAAAATTATATTTGAATTTCAATTCACATATATATATATTTTAATATGATGAAATTATTAAATTTGTATCAAATTGCATACAATGATAAACGTAGGTATGAAGAAAATGATAAATTTGCATATCTTAAAATTTTCATGAGAGAAGACATGAGGAAAATATTCTTGCTAAAAATTTTTTCGTGATAAGAGATAAGGTTTTGGGTAGGGGCATAGAATTAGGGGTGTGAGTTTTAAAATTTGAGGAAAATATGAAAATGGATATTATTGTCAATTTGTGAGTCATTTTGTAGTTAATAATAATGAAATAAATGGCTTGTAGTTAATAGTAAAACGTGTTTCTATTTTGTATCTTAGAGTGAGTCCCCCTTAAATTTGTAATATGTCTATTAATTATCAGAATGCCAAACAAAAGTACGACATTTAGTTTATGAGTGGGTCTCATGTGCACTAAGTGCGCACCGTGCACTCGGATATAAGAGTGACCCATTAAGAAAATGAGACTTCGCCATTAGTGAAAAGGAGGATCCACAATAAAATGGGTAGAGTCAAAGTGAGTGCACGGATCTAGAATCTGTACACCAAATGTATATGAAACTTTGCCTTAGTTTATATTCTCAAGATCGTCTCACACAATAATATATCTTTTCTTTTTATAATCACAAGAACAAGAAATATCCTGAGTGTAGTAAATTATATACTTATAGAATCTTGTGCAAGACGATCTCATAATGAGACGGATCTCCGTCTTAATATTTTGGTCATACTTTCCTTTTAACATAATTGAATGAGACTCATAAACTCATGAATCATAATAACAATATAAATGAGATCCGTTTGTTGCATAAAATCGTCTTATATAAAATCTTGCATACGCCATATAAAAATATCTAGCAAGTATGGTACATACTAAGCCCCGAATTCAGATTTTCAGATCTTCATAATGTTAATTTCATGTTAAATTCGAAGACAAAACGTTAGGAAAATTAGATGTATTTCCACTCTTTTAATTTCACCCATTGGAAAATAATAATATAATAATCCAAATAAAGTTAGAAAGTATAAGGATTAATAACATCCAGAAAAAATAAGAAAACTAATAGTTGACTTGTAACTGTGGCAACAACTTATCACAAATTTATCTATTTTCTATATCATGAATTCATATCCACATATGTTTTGTGTGTTGCAATTTAGTCCACCGTCACATAAATGTTTGCCCTCTATGATGACAATTTTCATAAATACGATCTTTAATATATCTGACTTGGAAATTAGTTCGAAAAAAAAATCTGACTTGGAAATAGAGTCCTACATTCGGGAGCTCAATAATACATTTTTTACATATGAAATAGGACAAATATTCATATAAGACGGGGTATAAATGAACACCCACCCTCTCAAAGTGTTAAAGCGTCAATGCGCAAATTATGTTCCACATCGTGAGACCGTATTATGCAAGTCTATCTCATGAAATAATACTTCTACACAAGCGAAATATGACGTTTTAATAATTTTTAAGGTATATAACTTATAATATTAAACATTTTTCTTATGTAAAATTAATTACTTTATATACTTAACTTTTGATAAAAGGGTTCACGTGAAACTAATTTATAAGACATACTCTTAATCTAATTAAACCACACGCAGACAAGGAAGTGGAAGGCTGTAGTCAATTCAACCGACGGTAATTAATCAACTCTAATATTTTATTGTAATTTAATTGAATTCTTATTAAAACAATTTGGGGTAATTTAATTTTTTTATATTTAATAGACGGTATTATTTCTTGAATTTATATAATCGAGCTCCTGTGAAACTTGTTCATAATATGAAATTCATACCATTACACTTATAAACCGATACTACTACTCTTATAAACTAGTACCTATACCATTTAATATTATGATCTCAATTTATAAGTGTAACGGTATCAGTTCATAAGTATAGTGGTATAAATTTCATACTATGAACAAGTTTCACCATAGACCTAATCGTAAAAGCATAAATATAATTCGATAATCATGCCATTAACTAAAGAAACGTTGCAGGAAATATTGGATCAATGCAGCTCAAACGGTTCAAAGTTGAGAGACCAAATAAAAAGCATCATAGAGATAGTGAGAAACTCCAATTTCTGCAGCTGTACGGACAAAAACCTAAGAGGCTGCAATAAGTGCATAAGGCAAGCAACAATCAATCACCTTTGCAGCAAAGGGTTCAATGCAACCCTCTGCACATCCACATGGAAGAAAACACATAGAATACCAGGAGGTAAAGAGATTTAACAGTTTACTATTGTCCTATATTTCTTGGCGTTACTACGATAACGTCGTTTTTTGTATGCAGGAACACATGAATACATTGAAGTGGTTGCTTTCACACAAATGAGAAGAAAGCAGGTGACATTCGTGGTGGAATTAGGGTTCGGGGATGAGTTCAGGGTGGCGAAAGCTTGCGATGAGTACCATAAGTTGATCGGTATGTTGCCTGAAATCTATGTAGGAAAAGTCGAGCATTTGGAGGCGATTGTTCGTGTGGTTTGTGAGGCAGCTAAGAAATCAGCGGAAGAGAAGAAGATCCATATGGGGCCATGGAGAAGGAGGGACTTCATGCTAATGAAGTGGTCTGCTTCTAGTGAAAGGAGATGATATCTCGATTATCCCACAAAGGATAGCCTGAATGTTGTTATATCAACTGTGGAAGTAGCCTAGTGATGTTTCTTAAAATCTCTATGATTAATCTAAGTTCAGAAATAATTATCTGGATGTATCAGATTGGATATAAAGATTACAAGGATACTAGAGTCGGAGCTATACTTCTTACATCGTGCAAAATGCGCTCTATAAATTGATCACAGCCTAAAACTGGCATTCTTCTATGACTAACCTATATTGTGTTACTAAATTTGTAAAATGGTTCATATGTCCATCAAATCACAGATAATGCATACATAATTGAATGCAACTACAGAACCTAATAAGTATCTACACTTACAAAAGTGGAGATCTCGTATAATGCAGGATTGAACTATATGCTTAAAATCCTTGGAATGAGAATGAAAGAATTTTGAAAAGCCCGTCTGGGTTATCTGCATGTACCTGAAATTTGGATTCAAGGATAGTATGAATTAGCGTACACTCGATGCAAGATGAGTGCATTATTGAGGAGAAAAGAGGAACAAACCCAATGGCCAGCATCTTCTAGAACATGCATTTTGACGCCACCTCCTTCGACAGCTTGTTCCTCAGCAATATGGATCCTACGGAGGTCTTCTAGGGCCCATCTATGTAAACTTCTTTCTGCTTTCAGAAAATTAATATGTACACCACGAGGAACATCTTCCACGAGCTTCCTGCATGCACGAACACACGACGAATTGAGTAACTTTGTTTATTGAATTTTTTTTTTCTATGAGTGATATTTCATGTTTGGGAGTGGGGAGGTCGGGGAATTGAGAATTATAAAATAATTACCACAGGTTAGTATCTTCATACGATTGATACATCTCTGTGATACCCTTGAGGTCGAATATCCATGAGAAGCTTGATGATGACGCTCCATTGATCTTGTTCTGCTGAAGATTAGTTACCACCCACTGTGATGGAATGTTAAGAAGATATACATTAGGAAATTCAGCAAGTTATTGAAAGTTATAGGTGTCGAACTAGCTCCGAAAAGTAAGTAATAGGCATAAGAACTAATGTTATTCAGATAAGATATATATAGAGTATGAATAAATACAGTAACACATATTTCACATCCAGAATTCACCTGTGCCACATCGTTTGAGAAACCATCTTGAACAAGGGCATCCACAATATCGCGTTTGGAAGAGACCTTCCTTGAAGAACAATGGAGAGACGAGTGTATCAGGAAAATTTAATGTGATCAATATTCATGGCATAAATATTGCAATATGGGAACTAACAAACTAATAAATATACAAACAATAGTGCCCACAATAAGCAATATATAAAAGCAGAAAAAGAAGGGAATAAATTGTTTCAGCAACTGAAGATATAATTACCTCTACTGGTAAACTACTTAGGAAGGAAATTAGTTCAGCAGGATGGTCATCTCCATCAGCACCAGCTCTAACTTTTCCAGGAGTAGCGTCTAATACCCAAACCTGAATACCATTAAAGGAAGAATCAAACGGGATTAGGAACAGTAACATATTTAAGCCTTAATCCCACTATGTGGAATGAGATATAAAAAATAACATGCCATCACCATTGATTGAGATAGATGCTGACATTATCATTTATAAAATATCCAATGTGTTCTTTTTAAGGTTTTTTTTTCATAGTCCTTTTAGGCCTCCCCTTCCCGTTTTGATCTGGGCAAGGGTTAGTGGAGAATACATTTGCCTCAAGTAACAAGAAATCGGGTAGCAAAACTGCCATTCTGTATCCAGACTGATTATATTTATGTTGACTGGAGAATTGTAGATACATACTCCGTGCTTCAAAAAAATTTCGAAAATAATGTAAAGATTACAGCCGAAAGACCATAGGAATCCCATACTTACTCTAACGGGCCTAGCTAGAGGTTTAGCAACCTGATCAACCATGCTCAATGCAACTGCAAAAAAAATTGAAGAAAAAAATAGAACTTACAACAAATCATGTGAACCATATTTCCTTGACTACTAAATGGAAATGAACAATAAGGTACCTTTACCGCCAAAGCTGTGACCAACTAAAACTCGAGGAGTAAGCTTCAGAGCACCGAGCTAGGCAAAAAAAAGATAAACGTTTTTGTTAGATGAAAGAACAATACACAAAGTACCTTTGTTCATGACCTATGCACTCGGAAGATAGAAGTTGGACTGAAAACAGACCAACTTAAACAGTAATAATTCCAGATATATCCAATATCACTTCCATACATCCATAGTGAATAAACTTATTTATTTCACAGTAAATATTTCTAGAGAACAACAAACAGCAACAAGATAGTCAAGTGAAAAAAAAATATCAATTTATTGAATATCATAAGTTCACGTGAAATGTCATGTCATAATTCGTACCATTATCAGAATAAAAACTAGTAATGAGAAAATAATGACACACGGTGATGTATACAACGAGACCATTCAAGCATTACAGAAAGCAGCAAAGGCTTCCTCAAATCACATAGAAAAGCATATTAGCTATAACTGATACTCAATCGAAGGATAACATACCAGCTTTAAAACATCAAGGGCTGCTGAAGCAACAGTATGAGGCCCTCTCTTCTTTAGAGATGTTGAATCACCGTGACAACGTAAATCTACGAGCAGAAACTGAGTCAATGAAAGGAGGAAGAAACTGTAAGCTTCAGGTTGACAATAACATGGAATTGCTTATGTAGAGCTGAGTAGGTAAAAAATTGAAGTGACATCTCTCCACCATCAAAAAGTTAAAGTTTAGAAGAACTGTTTACTTTACGTATATGGGAAAGGGTATTTGGAAGTAAAAAGAGCTACAGTTGTTAAATCCTTAAAATTAAGATTACAAAGTGTGAATCTTGTAGTTAATGAAAGTGAAGTAGTTACAAGATAAAACCAAGTGTATCATTAGTTTACCTGCCATTTAGGAAACTCTTTGGCTAATCTCCTAGCAAAAGTTCCTGCCAAGTTTTCACTGAACTGTTAACAATTCCAAGAAGTTATAATTGAATGCACATAAATTTTTAAGTAACTACAGTCTTCCGATGAAAACCTTGGTTGAAATTTGATACTAAAGCAGCACAATTAGTTTAGATGTAGTCTATTCTTCCCTATAATCTTTTAAGGCTATCATTCAAATCAAAACATATTTGTGCACAACAATGTATTTCATTAATAGATTTCCAATGATAAAGCACAAAACGCTAAAACTTACGGATAGGCCTAATGAAAGTTCTTACACACCAAAACAGATTATAGAGTTAATTTTCCCTTCTTCCTCCCAATGCTGACGTTCCACATGATATCATAAATTAATCTATGAGTTATTTTCTTCCCCTCACAACAAATGAACTAATTACATTATTTGTACTTTTTCATTTTTGCCCTCTATTTTAACAATAAAATGATAAAGAAAAAGAGGTTGCTGTATCTACAGAGGCTTCAAGTTTTGAGAATAATCGACATGTGGGTTTATAAACCAAATTACTTTAAGAGAAGACAAAATGATATTTCAAGATAATAAATAAATATTGATATGATAATGGAGTGTTTTATAGTCATCATTGATTTGCTGCCAAATAAATTTATTCGTAATAAAAGATCAGTGCTCACCCCAATTTTTCCTGCTACCTAGAATGCCATGCAAAAGAACTGCAGTTGGGGGCTCAGGTGCTGTGTTGTCCAAGATATAACTCCACCTCACCTATGAAACAAAAGTTCAAGGTCATAGTCTCATTGAAGCCGAATACGAGCAAAAAATTAACCATAAAAACCACGCCCAGATCCTCTCCTGAAAATTGATGATGTTCATTTATTTAATTTTAGAAATTCTAAGCATGTAACTTTCTTAAGAAATCGCAGATGACTCTCAAAAGCATCCCATGATTATCGATACTAGCGCCTAAAGCATCATTGTTTAGTATCTCATCAAGACTTTAAAAGGAAAAAGTTTTTTTTAAATAATTTAAAAGATAAAACCTTCAATAAATAACACAACATAATTTCAAAAAAGGCCAATAAGAAGCGCTCGTTGCTCAATGAGCAATATATCACTTGAACTAATGGATTTTCTGGTAAGTGAACCATACAGCACCATGATGACCTCAATTATACTACACTACTGGCATCTAGAAAGAGAAGTTAATAGAAAAACAGGGCTCACATCTGCTCCTTGATAAAAAATTAATTTTATTAGCACAATCAATCTGAAACAGAATTACATGAAGAATGAAGGACTCAGAGGCATCCAATTAAAACATTTTGTTCCTTCAGATAAAAAATTGGCACAAATAATATGCATTTTCATTACCAAAACATCAGCAGGCTTCACAATAGTATTCCTACCCGCTAGCCTCTCGTCTACCATTGTCATGCGTATACTTGGACATCTACCTGTCTTCCTTGAGTGTTTCAAAGCCTGCTGATGAAAATTAAGATGACATTTGAGACAATAACATTTCTTTAACACTGTTGTTCAATTCGAAATTCCAAGAGGCAATTAGTGGAGGTTAAATAATAAGTAATGTCTGTCACCTTCTCAAAAACATTATATGATAATTTACTCGTTCAACTGAACTTAATCCATATACGACGAGAAAATGCCAAATCAACTCAGAATAAACTCTCAAGTCCCTAGCTTAAAAGCAGATATCCTCGTTGCAGAGCTCACAACACATTCCTATTTTCTAACCAATATAAAAAAGAATTAATAGCCGAAAAGCCTAGAAATCAGCATTCTTTTCACTATTCGATAAAAAAGTGTGAAGTTTTTTATCACATTTAAACCAGCAAATCTACACAACCTAGAATTTGAATCTTATCACACAATTAAACAGAACGAGCATAATCAGCAATGCACCAAAATCGAACGAAATGTCAGCTAAAAATCACCTTAACATACCCTAAAGTGACATATACAACAAAAGAAAGGGCAACATTCAATCAACTAAACGTAATTCCAACAAGCAAATGTATTGTTCTTAATAAGAAGGCACTTAAATCACCTCGTGAAATGGCCTCGAAATTTTAATTTTCACCGGCCTTTTATTGAACGACGTCAAAGCTAACCGGTTTTCCGACTTGAATTCAGGTCTAATTTGGGAATGCCGGCACGAAAATTCGGAAGCGCCGTCATTATGATCTCAGATCGCCGGCGAGCAGGATTGAAGCTATGGAAAGGAATACGCGGCGGAATCAGGGGCGATTGGAGAGTTTTGAGAGAAGAAATGCGGCGGAGAAACCGAAGCTTTTAGCGTTTTTTGGTGGCTCTTAACTGTTTCCTTCAGCTGTCTAATTCTCTCTCTGCCTCTCCGCCAGAGAATGAATATGAGAGACGCGAAATTTGATTAATGGCGTCCGTGCCAATTTGACGAAGATGCCCTTGTCAACTTTATTTATTTATTTATTTATATTTAAATATTTTGACAAGAGCTTATCCAAGATAGTTTGATGAATATTTATTTACAGGGTGAGTCTCACGTGCATTCAGATGCATCGTGCACCTAAGTTGCATGGATATGGGTACGGCAATATGGGTACGATAAAATGTGGGTATTGAGACATATATTTTTAAAAATAATTGGATAAGATACGGCCTGGGTACGATTATAATTTTTAAAATTATTTTATATTTTTATTGTATATATAAATATTTACACAATTTTTTTAAAAAAATATGTGTCTTTGTAACCTATGCAATTTTTTTAACACCTAGACAAATATAAAATCAAAACGAGATGAACATCATAATAAAATATGTGAACGACTAATAGTTTGACATTAGTGTGACCGTGTGAGCAATAGAGTGAGTCGATATTTTTTTAATGTTTGTGGGTTAATTTAATATAAAATAAATTTATTTCAAGGCAAAAAATAAAATAAATTTTACAAATTTGACCCCACGTGTACCCTATCCGTGTCCGACACGGTACCCAAAATTATTATTAATATTTTTAATTGGGACACGTCACGTGGAGTATCGGGTGCGTATCCCACCCGTATCCGCGTACCCAAGTACCCACGAAGTATTCGACACTGCATTATTAAAATGCCGAGTACCATGCATCCTAGCCGTGCACTCATATTTATAACAATACAATTTATTTTATTGAAAGATGCAATTTGCTTATAATAAATCGTGCAACTATTTTTCCATATTAATAATTGCACGATTCAATGTAAATAAGTTGCACCGTGCACGACTCTAAAATGCAGTATGAATGCACGGTGCACCTGAATGCATATAAGACTTAGCCTTATTTATATTATGACGTACGCATTTATGAAATGGTAATCGAATCATGATTTAATAAATGAAAAAATGATTTGAGTATTAAAGTGGAACTTCGTTTACATCTCATAGAAATGAAGGTTCATCTATAATTTTTCATTCGGTGTCGATTTTAAGGAAAATAATTAAATTCAGTAGTTAGATGGTTGATCAATCAAACCAACAACTTCATTTGTCAAATTCGATCAACTATTTCATATGCCCGAATTATTTGACCTGATTTTGCAATTTATTGTAAATTATAACTTACAAGACCTGTTTTAAAACTTTAAGCAACTGTGCAGAATCACTTTTTTGGTGCTCTTGAAAACATAAAAATAATAACCTATCTTGGAAATCACGACATACAAGGTGAAGAATAAATTTTAAATTTCAAAGTTAAAATTTGAAAATTTTCACCGAAATATGGGTAAGGGCATATTTGTATTTTAAGATACATTTTAAAATTGTAATTACTGAAATGTCCTAATCTGTCTGGGCAGATTCTTGTCAGCAAGAATTACCGTTAACACAATAGGTTATAATATATAAACCAAGTCTTGTTCTTGTGAGATATTGTCTTACAAATTGGTTCCGAGATATGAATATCACCTTTAAATAGAAATTGAATAACTATACCATTTTCAAAAAACAATCACTTTTTGATAATAAATGAAATGTTTTACCTTTAAAATGATAAATTCTCTATTAAAAAGTGATGCTCGACGCACGGAATGAACCCCGTGAGAGAGTGTCATGCAGGTTTTTACCTAAAATATAAACTCTCTGAATAAACTAGCCAATACTCAATATTGGCTGGTCCCAAATAGGGCTTGCATAAATTATGCATTTACATACTGATTTTACACAATAAATTACAAACATATGAACTTATAGATTACATCCTCACATTTAGTGTATATTTACAAACTCTACTAAATTGAGTAGAAGCACTTTTTTTAAAAGTTAGTAGACTCAGCTTTTTAAAAAAAATAAGTGCTTTCACCCTTCTAATAGAGTTTGCAAACAGGCTCTTAATATAAGTTGATATGTATAGTATGTTATCCAATGTCAGCCGGACGATGTGATATTTCAACTTCAACTATAAACGGTCGGCCAAGAAAGGGAAGTTCTGCAGTAACCAAGTGACTCCTCTGATAGCCCCCTGGAAATGATAAATTGAAAATTACTGAAATGAAGCATAAAGCTATGAAAGATATGGGGTGGGTAGTGAAGGCTATTATAGGCATTGCATACCAAAGCTGCCTCCCCAGGCTTGATGGCCGGTTCCACAGCGTCTCTTCCGAAACTGTAGCACAAAATTTGAGATCAGAGACATGACTGAAAAACTTCATTAAATCCCGCACCAACAAACGAATGTGTATGTGCAGTGTGGCTGGTTTTTTCTTTCATTGAGTTTTTGCCGGGAAATACAACTTTATGGAAATAAGTAATAGCAAGGACATATGAAACAATTTGATCAGTTAATATTAGGAAAGAGAAATCATCACTATAGCATAAATTGAAGAAAAGTAGATGATGCAACTATGGTTGAGATTTGGGAAGCCAACAACTTGTACAAGTACTCGTGAACTTTCGTTTAACAACTTCTTTTCTTCATGAACTACTTTATAGTTGTGTAAGTACTTTATAGTTAGTTTTATCCATGAAACCAACGACTCTTCAGCTTGCCAACTATTTACGGACGTACACGTGCAAACACTCACAAAATCGAACACAAAATGCAAAAGCTGCTGATAGAGACAAAGTCCATCAAGAAAGAACATCAAAGCTCACTCGCAAATACCTTCTAAAATTCATAACTTAGGTAACAACATATTTTGATCAATTAAAATGATGCATCTTAGGATTGCAACTACTGTTGACAGCTGATATCGAATTATTTCCACCGTTCACTTAATTAGTGCCATAAACAACAGCATAAATCCTTTCTAATCTTCAAAAGTTTAAGCAGAATAAACACGTTCTTCAGGAAACAAACAGTTACAGTCATTGAGGATGCAAAAAAATCCCTAAACAAAATCCATTTTGTCACATTTTCTGATCAAGGATTTCTATATTGAAAGAAAGAAAGAGAGCTCACACTATTTGCCTCTGGCCATTAATGACATCTAAGCGATAAAAGCTGCATCCTCTGCTGAATGGAAAAGATTTTCCCTTCCATTCTGTGTCAATTGAACCAAAATCAAATCAGCAAATTTGAACAATGTCAAAAGTAATTGAATTTATCTAATACTTAGAAAATAAACCAATCATATTGTTACCTAAGTGCCAAGTTACTCCAATAGCAGTGTTATCCTCCTCTGATATATCATCAACAGCGAACTGCAATTCCATACTGATATAATCAATAAACTTCTTAAAGAAATCCAGGATTGCCTGCAACGATAATTTAGGGCAAATTGATGTTTAAAATCTCAAACAAGTATGACAATGTACGGATCAATAAATTTTGCGAACTGTAAATCTGTACTGATAGAATCAATAAACTTCTTAAAGAAATCCAGAATTGCCTGCAACGATAATTTAGGGCAAATTGACGCTCAAAATCTCACACAAGTATGATAATGTACGGATCAATAAACTTAAATCAGTAAACCCCCAAAAGGGGGAAAATTCAGAAATTCAATTACCTTGCGGCCGACGAAAGGCTGGGAGAAGATAAGGTCTTCGTAGACGCAATTGAGAGCAATAAGGTCCTCTACGGAAGCCAAATCGCGACGGTTGATTCCGTCGTAAAATTTCCTGACGACGTTCGCCGCTGATTCTAACTCAATCGCGGCGGAGGCCGCTTCCACCGCCGTCTGATTACTGCTCCGCCGCACAAGGCGGCTGCTGATTTCGTTATCATATGAAGTGCGGTGCCTCGGAATTGTATGAATAGGGGAAGGAGTATTAATGGCGGATGCTTGGACATGGAGGTCAGTTTTGTGGAGGGAAGGATAAAAATGGAAGGTGGGAATTGCGCGAATCATCGTCGATTCTGCTGCTAACCCAACCGAATCTCGATATTAGTTAAATAATAGTAAAATACTCCCTCATTCTCAATCTTGTGCCATTGGTGTAATTAGATTCAATTTTAATTTGAATGAACTCTAAACAATAAACTCTAAATCATATATAAACCATTTGAGCCTGGTGAACCATGAACCACTTGGGCCGAGTGAACCATAAAAGAAAAGAAAAGAAAAATCTTAAAGTGAAAAAAAATTAGAAAAAGAACTTCTAAAATTAAATTGCCTCAATTTTATTGGTGCATGAGATGCACATGAGAATTTGCCTAATAAATAATTATTTATTAGTATTTTATGTCATAAAGTGATAAATTATTGGGTTAAAAAGAATTATTTATTAATATTTTATGTGATAAAGTGAGTATATCTATTTAAGGAAATGTACAATTAAAATTGAAAAGCCTTAAATGAAAATAATGCAGTTAAGATTGAGACTAAAATGAAATTTTATTTTATCTTGTCTCATTGGTTTGAGTGGGTTTCATTGTGGGCATGTGTGAGAGAACATTGGAAATTCAAATTTTGAGATTGGGGAAAAACTAAAATAATATATTAAAATGATTAAATTTGGTATTTATTCAGTTGCATCATGCATCTATAGTGCATTTTAAAAATATGTAGCTTGTTATATTGAAATATGCAATTTATTTAAATTGAATCATGCAATTATTAATATAAAAAAATAATTATATGATTCAGTATAAACAAATTGCATCTTTTTTTCAATATATAAAATTACATAGTTCTGAAATGCACTTTGCCCATGTTCAAATTTATATTGAAATACAAGACAATTTTTTCAAGAGGAGATCCACTCTATTAGAGTTTTGAAGTCTAAAATCCAATCATGTCAATCTATACATATCTAATAACAAAATGTTGGGCAAAAAAGTTGTTATAATTTTTTAATAAAATTTTAAATGTCTTAACAAATTTGATGTAAATCAAATGGTATAACAAATATATTTTATCTTTTTTTATGCAAGTGGTACAAGGTTCAATTCCCCATATCTACCATACATATATACTAATTATTTTTTAAATATTTTCTAAATTATACATATTTAATAACAAAATGTTGGGCAAAAAAATTATTATAATTTTTTAATAAAATTTTAAACATCTTAACAAATTTGATGTAGATCAAATGGTATAACAAATCTATTTTATCTTTTTTGTATGCAAGTGGTACAAGGTTCAATTCCCCATATCTACCACATATATACACTAATTATTTTTTGAATATTTTCTAAATTATTAATATTATTTTTTAATTTTTGAACTAGATTTATTTATACATATATAATAACAAAATATTATACCAAAAAAGAAAAAAATTCAACAAAAAAATTATTACAATTTTTTTTAACTAAATCTATTTATACATATATAATAACAAAATATTATACCAAAAAAAAAATCAACAAAAAACATATTACAAATTTATCATAAAATTTTAAAAGTGGCATTAATGATTAATAATATAAAATGTTATATTTTATAGTTGATATGGATGTATTTTTTTTTAAACAAGTTACTCCTTCCATCTTTTTTTTAGATTGATCACTTGATTTTGACATATTTTTAATGATACAATTCTTTATTAATATTTGAAGGTAATAAAATAGCTTTTTAATAAGAGTATTTTGTCAATTGTAGTAAATAAGATAAAAAAATAAGTTACTTTTTGTAAGTAATTATTATTGACATCTGATGTAATTTAGTGAAGTTACTTTTAGCATGAACTTATAGTTACTTTATTGTTATTTTGAGTATGTGATAAAAGATGAACTTTTTAAATTTTGAGCAATCTAAAAAAGACGAGGAGTATTATATATATATATATATATATATATGTATGTTTGTAAATTTATATTTTATATACTTATTTGTATGATAATATTACATGATATTGGATTTAAATTGATTAGTCCAATCACCATAAGTTTGTTGCATAGCTATTGACATTAGATTTAAATTGTTGAATAATTTTTAATTAAATTATTAGTTGACGTTATTAGTTGAATTATAAAATGACAATAGGTTGGTTGTGATAAAACTCGATATATTTACTTATTTGTATGATTCTTTTACAGGATACAATATTTAAATTGATTAGTCCAACCATTGACGGATCCAAGAAACTTTCATGACGAGGGCACAAAAATAAATAATATAAAAATTAGATTTTCCTTTGAACCCGGGTTCACTTGAATTTTATTTTTTTTAGTGTCACGATTATGCATATACACTATCACTATCTTAAAAAATATTTTATCTTTTAAATAGTGATATTGCATGTATATAACAGATCTATAAATTTTTTTAGATGAAATATTTGCATGATTAACTAATTATAACACTGTTAAAAACTCATTTAAATAATCATATACATAAAATATAAGTATTACTTCTAATAATTATAATATATATAATATATACTTAAAAAAAATTATGGGGGCACGTGATCCCAACATAGGACATGTGTTGGGATTATACTGGAAAGTATGCTTTTTACTTTGTATAATCAAAACTGAATTTTGGACTTATTTACTGAAATAAATTGTTTATCACTGATGCTTTAAATATTATCGAATGTTACATATATTTACTGCATAACTGTTCAATAAATCGTACGTGTTACATTGTAGTTAATTTAGTGATACCAGATCACAGAAGATTAAATTAACAGTCCCTTGTAACTAAAAGTACGCCATTCACTACCTTGATGGAAAT
This sequence comes from Stenogyne calaminthoides, assembly GCA_037126765.1. Classification (NCBI taxonomy): domain Eukaryota; kingdom Viridiplantae; phylum Streptophyta; class Magnoliopsida; order Lamiales; family Lamiaceae; genus Stenogyne; species Stenogyne calaminthoides. The sequence goes on along the minus strand of JBBCBC010000029.1, from coordinate 748,987 downwards.
GAACAACCCATCGTGAAAGGTTGAAGTGTAAGGCTCAGATTGGCTTGTCTTGACCAAGAGATTACACTAGTGCATGACTGATGCGCTGAATAGGACCTACAGGAGGACAAATTCTTCAGAACTGAACAAGGAAGAATTAGACCTCAGTGGTTCGTTATTTCTTAATCTTCGTTCCTTAAATAGGATCACGTGTGGTTGGTAACTATTGCTTTAACTTATCATGGGTAGAGAATCAACGAGATTCAATGCTTTTTATCTTGGGCAATATTATTGGTCACATGTGATTGCTAAGATTTAATACGGAGAATCGTGTGCAAGTACGCTGGTTTGATTTACCCCTTGGGAGGTTCATAAGCTTTATCATACCAAATCTTGCAAGTGAAATTAGTTTTCTGTATGGATAATAATGTTGAACCGTTCCTTGACCAAGGACAAAAGATATTAATTAATGGAAAGCTATTTCAGTGGCTTGAATTAATTAATGGGCTAGATAATCTTAAACACGGGAAATAATAATCGGGAGCCATATTGACTGTAATATGGGTTAAGATGGATAGTACAATATTAATTATGTAGTGGGATTAATTAATATTTATGGGCTTGAATAATATTGTGGCTCAATATTGATAATTCAAGATCCATTGGAAGGTCCAATCTTAAGTCTCCTAAAGGCCCCCTGAGTAGCCCAACATATAGTCCAATAACTGAAAAAGGTGTTTAAAATAAAATAAATATTGTTGCATATTTTTCCTAATTATTTTCGAAATTTATGGATAAAAGGGGAGAAAGATTTTCTTTGAATTTTGTTATGGAATGTAGATATGTATTCTTGGAATACAAGATTATCTCATTAAATACAAGAAATCTCCCACTTGGTTATTTATAAAGATAATTTCGAAATTTTGAAAGATAAAGGGCAAGAAAGATTTTCTTGATTTTCTTGAAAATATATTATGGAAGATATGTATTTCTTGAAATACAAGAATATCTCATAAGTTCAAGAAGATCCAAATCTTGGAATCTTGCCTATGTTTTTCGAAAATTACTCCATAACAAAGAGTAAGTGAGATTTTGTGGAATATTATAATTATGGAAAAAAGAATATAGGAGATATATTCAAGATTTCTTGGAGATCAAGAAAAGATTTTCCCACATTATTTTTGCCCACAATTTTCGACCACCTATGCTCTATAAATAGGGGATGACTCTTTCATTCCCAAGTACAATTCCATGTGCTGGAAAAATTAGTAAATCCACAAAGGTGGTGCAACATAATTTATTTTCCTTTTTGTTAATTGTTCACAAGTGTCCTTGTTGGTCCCGATTGGAAAACCCATTTTGCGCGTGCGGAAGCAAAACATTTCTATTAAGTGCATATAAAACAGGGGTGAGGGCAGAGTGATTCCAAATTTTTCTCTTTTAAGCTCATGTGTTGTGTTTTGCTTATAATCGAATGCATATAACAATATAAGAACATAAAGCAGTAAACAACACAACAATGTATAGTGGTTCGGAGGCTCAAGCTCCTACATCCACTCTCCCTGTTCTTAGGGAAATTCGTTCCAACTGGACTTATCACCCTCTCGGGTTCGCCTCTAGATATTTAACGAGCTCTCACTCAATCGGGACTTATCACCCTCCACGGGATTGCCTACAGATGTTTACCGAGTTCACACTCCAACGGGACTTATCACCCTCACTCGGGATTGCCTACCCTCCCTTTCAGGATTGCTAGATGTTTACCGAGTTCACACTCACCTACAAACTTAACCGACTGATTTGGGTAAGGTTTGTTTGGTTTTCCAACTATGATGAGATTTTCCCTTACATTTGTTTAGCCTCAATGCTAAGGTTGGGAAAATCTCTCTAAGCTTAGGATACATCGTGAGTTGCTTAGATTGGGTTCTAGAACACTCTTTGAATATATGCGTGTATTTCTTGCTCAGTGTTCTATGGTGGGAATGCTTGATGATTTGGCTTGATGGATGTTTCTCGCATTTTTCCACTCTTGATAATGAAGGAAGATCTTGTATTTATAGTGTGGATTTGAATGTTACCGTTGGAGAGAATCACATTCAAATCCATACTATTCTTGTAAGTACAATAGCTTCTTCAGGCTGGTTGTCTTCTTCTCATTGGTCCACGTCGGCTGATTCTAACGGCTATATTCCTCAGATTCCTCGCCTTGGAATCATTGAGATTCTCTCGAGTCTTGAGTTCTTTCGGGGTTCTTGATTCAGCCGGAGACTTCTCTTGGCCGGACCTTATGCGTCGGGCATACCGACTTTCGGTGAGTTAGGTTCTCCCGAATTGAACATTCGACCTTCGAGTCACTAGCGCTCGGTAAGCGATCATCGGCGGCGTTGCGATTCTCAGTGAATATGACTTCCGATGACTTCTCTTCTGATGACTTCTTTTCCGATCGGTATGCAGATTTACGGTTTTCGATATCGATTTCTTCTCGATCGTCGGCTCACACATGATTAGATCGGTATTGCATCGGTCGACGATATCGGTTTATGCGCATCAGTTAGTACATCGAGTTAGCATATTAGGTTAGCATATCGGTTTTAGCACATCGATCTCAATCGCGTCGATCTTGATCGGTCTCATCTGCATATCGATCTCGATCGGTCTCATCGCTCCTCTTACGATCTGCGGCCTTTTCTTCGATCTTACGGTCGGTTTCTTTACGTCGGTTTATGCGCTCTTCGATCACCAGATCGGCTCGTTCGCTCTTCCGATCATCCGATCAGTCCATTACGTAATTTGATCAAGTTATCCGTCATCCGATCTTTCGATCACCGGCTTAGCTTTTTCTTCTTCCGATTTTTGGCTCATCGGTTAACACGGAACTCATCTAACTTATTCGATCTCGTCGGTCCTCTCGCAATGACCTCGTCGATCTCGATCATCTACTTCGATTTCGTGAGTCCCCCTCAACTTGTTCTTTCGTTCCCCCTCAACTTGTTCTTTCGTTCCCCCTCAACTTGTTATCTGTAGATTAGCTTCAAAACCACAAGTTGATAATGTTTTGGCATAATTCATCAAAACTAAAATATCCCAACAATTTCCCCCTTTTTGATAATGACGCCAAAACATTAGAATATATGCAAATTTTTACAGAGATCGGGTTTTTGTTTAAAAAGATCAGTTCAGGCGATCACTTTGAAAATAGTGATCTGTTGAACTCCTCGCTCTGATACCAATTGTTGGTATCAGATCAGATGTTCACATTGAAAAATAGTGACCCTTTTGAACTACCCGCTCTGATACCACTTGTTGGTATCAGATCAGAGACGGGTTTTAAAAATGGATCAGTTCAGGTGATCACTCTTGAAATCAGTGATCTTTTGAACTCCCCGCTCTGATACCAATTGTTGGTCCCGGTTGGAAAACCCATTTTGCGTGTGCGGAAGCAAAACATTTCTATTCAGTGCATATAAAACAGGGGTGAGGGCAGAGTGATTCCAATTTTTTCTCTTTTAAGCTTATGTGTTGTGTTTTGCTTATAATCGAATGCATATGACAATATAAGAACATAAAGTAGTAAACAACACAACAATGTATAGTGGTTCGGAGGCTCAAGCTCCTACATCCACTCTCCCTGTTCCTAGGGAAATTCCTTCCAACTGGACTTATCACCCTCTCGGGTTCGCCTTCTAGATATTTAACGAGCTCTCACTCAATCGGGACTTATCACCTTCCACGCGGGATTGCTTCTGAGATGTTTATCGAGTTCACAAAGGTCAGCCGGGACTTATCACCTCGCTCGGGATTGCCTACCCTCCTTTCAGGATTGCTAGATGTTTACCGAGTTCACACTCACCTACAAACTTAACCGACTGATTTGGGTAAGGTTTGTTTGGTTTTCCAACTATGGTGAGATTTTCCCTTACATTTGTTTAGCCTCAATGCTAAGGTTGGGAAAATCTCTCTAAGCTTAGGATACATCGCGAGTTGCTTAGATTGGGTTCTAGAACACTCTTTGAATATATCGTGTATTTTTGCTCGGTGTTCTGGGTGGGAATGCTTGATGATTTGGCTTGATGGATGTTTCTCGCATTTTTTCACTCTTGATAATGAAGGAAGATCTTGTATTTATAGTGTAGATTTGAATGTTACCGTTGGAGAGAATCACATTCAAATCCATACTATTCTTGTAAGTCTGGCAGAACTTCTTGGTGGTTGTCTTTCTCTCATTGGTCCACGTCGTGATTCTAATGGCTATATTCCTCGATTCCTAGCCTTTGGAATCATTGAGATTCTTTAGTCTTGGGTTATTTTCGGGGTTCTTGATTCGAGACTTCTCTTGTGGACCTTATGCGATCGAGCATCTGGACACTTTCGCCGAGTTGGAGTTCGATTCTCTGAAATCGGACATTCCGACCTTCAGTCACTAGCTTTTCGAGCTAAGCGATCATCAGCGGCGTTACGATTCTCGGTGAATATGACTTAGATGACTTCTCTTCGATGACTTCTTTCCCGATGCGGTATGCAGATTTACGGTTTCGATATGTCGATTTCTTCGTACTGATCGTCGGCTCATGATTAGATCAAGATGTGCATCAGTCAAAGATATCGGTTTATGCATCAGTTAGTACATCGAGGTTAGCATATTAGGTTAACATATTAGTTTAGCACATATCGATCTCAATCTTATCGATCTTGATCGATCTAAATCTGCATATCGATCTCGATCCGTCGATCTCGATCGGTCTCATCTGCTCCTCTTCGATCGCAACCTTTTCTTCCGATCTTCGGTGGATTTTTTTTTGATCGGTTTATGCGCTCTTACGATCACCGGATCACTCGTCGTTCTTCCGATCATCGATCAGTCCGTTTCCGGTCATTTGATCAATTAAATCCGTCATCGATCTTCTCCGATCACCGGCTTAGCTTTTTTCTTCTCTTCCGATTTTCAGACAAATTCATCGCTTAACTCGGAACTCATCTAACTCATCCGATCTCGATCACTCTCGTCTGCAGCCTCGTCTGATCTCGATCATCTACTTCTGATTTCGTGAGTTCCCCCTCAACTTGTTCTTTCGTTCCCCCTCAACTTGTTCTTTCGTTCCCCCTCAACTTGTTATCTGTAGATTAGCTTCAAAACCACAAGTTGATAATGTTTCGCATAATTCATCAAAACTAAAATATCCCAACAAATCCTACCAACGGATAGCGAACAAGGATTAAGGAATACTTGGGAAGTTCTTTTGGTTAGTCTAATCGGCCGGGACCGTTGCCATCGAAGAGAATGACGTTCACGTAAACTTCGTAGAATTCGCATGCGTAGGATTTACGTGAATTAATTATATGCATGATTTGTTGTTGGATTATTATTTGAATTAATATAGGATTAATTCATGCTAGTAATAATTATAAGAATTAAATTTGTATTTAAATATTCATCCTAATAGATCATGCAACTTATTCCCCAACAATCGGTATTAGAGCCACGGTTTGAGACTCTGAATTTTTAAATTGTAATTTAATTTATTGACATTAAATTTGAAATTGGATAGTAGAATTGCTAGATCTGTTTTGCAGGTATCCAATTATCATGGAATTTAATGTGTTTATTTATGCATGCATATAAATTGTGGTTTTAATTCGATTCATTCGGATTCATTTTGTCTCGTGAGAAAATCCACGAGTAGATTAGGATTTGTTTGATTTGATCAATGTAATAGACTAGTCTAGATCTAGGTTTATTTATTTTTTGTAAATAAATTGTAACCCGATCGAAAAACGAAAACGAGATGAAGAATTAAAGGATAAAATCCAAAACAGGAGTAGGCGCGGCGGCGTCGCTTAAACAAGGGAGGCACGGCAGACGCATATGGGACGCGCGAGTAAGCCGAAGGCAGGGGCGCAGGCCGAGGGCCGAGTGCGTGAGATCAAAGTATAGACAGTACAAGACGCTTCACCGTCTTGTGATGGGAGCGAAGCAAGTGGCCATGAAGGAAGCTTGTGAATGCGAGGCTGCCGAGATCCACGGTCGGCCGAAATTTGGCGAGGGGCGTATGAGATCTTGTAGAGCGCTGGGCGGGTATACAAAGGCGTCTCCGCCGAGGCTGGGACCATGCCGAGGGCGTGCCGAGGCACGAAAGTGGGCAACTGCCGAAAGAAGTCTGAACCGGCTTGGCCAGCGGCCGGCCGGATGCTGCGGCGTGCATCCGTGCGCGAGCTACTTGGGCGTGGCATTTCGAGACGGAGTTCTTTTTAGGCGATCGAGTGGGAGAAATTCAAGGCGACGTTTCTTCAAGATCAAGCGAAAAAATCAAACCATGACAATTGGATAATTTGTGCCCAATATGTTTATTTTTCTGCTTTGCTTGATTTATTATTGTGCTATCTTATGCTTTATTCAATTTGTTTAAATGTATTTGCATGAGAGTTGCCCAATGAAAAATCTAACCGTTCAAAATTACTAAGTATGTTTAAATAATTAATTGACAATTTTATTCCGGATAATAAAATTGAATTAATTTTGACCTCCATGATTTATTTATTTGTGAATTCTTTTGAGAAAGAAATTCCATGCGGGGACGGTCAAAAGTTAGCTTTCACATGAATAAATTCCAAATGGATGATTGTGGATTATTACTAGTGGCGACGATGACCCTCCCCACGAGGCTCGTTCAATACGAAATAATAATCCTGTATTTAATCATGGTTATTACTTAGGTATAAAATTGATATGCATATACTTCCCCGAAGTTCCTGTCAATTTTATATTGGTCAAGTGAGAGCCAACTATTAATCTGGATATTAAAGGTTTGTAACTGTTCTTGTTTGTAACCTGCTTGAATGTGTTTAAATAATGACCCACCCCACGTGGCTTATTTGAACTGTTTTGAGATGTTGGTTGATGCATGTTCATATTTTTTTTGAGATTTTAATATGATGCATGTGATCGAACCTTGTGATATATTTTTTGCTTATGCATATTATTGTTTATTTCAGTTCATCATGTCGCAACCTTTTAATCCACTGTTATATACACTCAAAGAACACCAATTAACTGGCGAAAACTATAATGTTTGGAAACGAAATATGAGTTTTGTCCTACCTGCACAAGAACATTATTGGGTTCTTGATATACCCAAGCCATGTAAGCCTACTGTTGAATCACCTAATGCGGAAAGACATGAGTATAATATTTGGGAGCAGGCCAATGAACCCATTAAACTAGGGATGACAATGGGGCGGGTTTTAACCCGAACCAGGCACGAATCCGCCCCGGATGGGGCGGGTTAAACCCGGTCAAATGGGTTACGGGGCGGGTTAAAACCCGGTCAAACGGAAACCCGCCGGATGCGGGGCGGGTCATGGTATTAGGCAAACCCGCCCCGTTTAAAATCCGCCCCGGGTCATGGTATATATATAGTATATATTAAATGTATTAAGTAATCTATTCTAGGGTTTGTTACTTAATTCAATTGTTTCCAATTCCATTCAATTGCACATCATCATCTTTAATGTGTGATTGATTATGATATTATGTATTTTTTGTTTGTTTTAATTTGAATGGTTCTAGTTTATGTTTTATTTTTAGGAACTATATGTATTTAAAAATGATACTCCCTCAGTCCCAAAGAAACGTGCACGTTTACTGTTTTTACGTGTTTTTGCGAGCGAGTTTTTATTAGTATTTGAAATGATAAAATAATTTTTAAAGATGCATGCAATAAATGAGAGGTAGATCTATAATACCCCTCTTTAAAAATCACTTTATCATTTAAAATACTAATAAACAACTCGCTCACAAAAACTTGAAATAAAGTAGGTCTGCACGCTTTTATGGGACGGAGGTAGTATGTATGAAATTAAGAGTACGAATTAAAAAATAAAAAATAAAGGAAAAATAAAATTAAATATGCGGGGAGGGTTAAACCCGCCGGGTTCATGGGGCGGGGCGGGTTGAGCGGGTTCAAAAAACCTGGCAGGGCGGGGCGGGTTTCGGGTTTAGGAAAAAAATGGCGGGGCGGGTTACGAGTTTGGCCAAACCCGCCCCATTGCCATCCCTACATTAAACGTGTAATCTTGACTTCACTGTCTGATGATTTGAGACACATTCATGAAGGTGTTGAGTCTGCTGCAGAAATTATGCAAAGTCTTGAAGAAATGTTTTTAACAAAAGACCGCATGATCAATCAGTTTAAAAATGACGACGTGGCCAGGCTAAAGATGGTTGAGGGAACACCCGTAAGGGAGCATGTTCTCAGGATTAAACACAATTTTGAAAAACTGGCTTATCTCGGAACTAAGTATTGTGATGAGGACCAAATCGAATTTCTGTTGCTAACTCTACCAAGAAGCTTCGATGGATTTTACTGTAGTTTTGTGATGAGTGATCACATGTTTACTATGGATATCCTACAAGAAGCCTTGGAGAAAATAGAGAAGCATTTAGGAAAGAAAAGGCGAAGCATTGGTGACCAAAAAGTCTTTTCTCGAGATCTAGGCGATTGGAAGGCAAGTCTCAAGAAAAGGAAAGTGGTCGAGAACCAAATCAAACTCATCACTAAGAAAAGTGAGAAAAAGACCGGTTAAATTTGGTTGGGTGTCAAGAAAGGACCAAAAAAGAAAAATGTTTTAATTGCGGTGAGAAAGGACATTGGAGGTCACTGTTCGGACCCAAAGGAATGGAAAGAAAGGTAATTCTCACGCACTAGTTGTTGAAACTTGTTTGGCGTATGCCTCCCATTTATGGGTGGTGGATATGGGATCCATTGATCATGTTTGTTTCACATTACAGGGGGTTCAAAGCGGATCCAGACAACTTAGTGGGAGTGAGATCCTCATCACCTTTGGCGCGTCTTTACGAGAGTGGCGGTGAAAGCGATGGGAGAAATTTTTGTCTTTTGAAGGCGAGTTTTTAGTTTTAAGAGATGTTCTTTACGTTCGAGTTTTAGAAAGAATTTAATTTCGGTTTCTAAACTTTTTCATGATGGATATTCGCCATTACTTTTAATAAAGTTGTTACCATTTCTCTTTTTGATAAATTTATCGGTCATGGAACGTTATCGAATAATCTCTATACAATTAATTTGGCACACCACTCACTTAAATGCATCCTATAACACATCAACTGCATTTCCGAGAAAAGAAAACGTTCATCGGGCGTGAGCGAGACACTTCTTTAGCATCTAAGATTGGGTCATATAAATCCAAAGAGGATCCAAAGGTTGGTGAAAGGCGGTTCACCGGAGTTTCTCCAAGTTGAACCAATTATAACCCTGTGAATCATGTTTGAGGGTAAAATGACCAAGAGGCCATTTGGAGCCAAGGGAATAGAGTCAAAAGAAGTGTTAGAGATCGTTCACACGGATGTATGTGGTCCAATATCAACCAAAGCAAGAGGAGGTTATGAGTATTTTGTCACTTTTATTGATGATTACTCAAAGGTGCGGTTATATTTTTCCTTATGAAGCATAAATCGAGACCTTTGAGAAATTCAAAGAATTTAAGGCTCAAGCGTAAAAATCATAGGAAAAACGTATCAAGTCTCTACGATCCGATCGTGGAGGCGAATACCTCAAATGATGAGTTTTGAACTACTTATCGATGAAGGGATTGCATCCCACCACCACCGCACCCGGAACCCCTCAACAAAAGCGGGGTTGCGAAAGAAGAAACCCGAACTCTTTTGGAAATGGTTAGATCTATGATGAGTTATGCGGATCTTCCCAAGTCGTTTTGGGGTCATGCCTTGGAAACAGGAGCTTACATTCTGAACTTGGTGCCATCCAAATCGATTCCCAAAACTCCCAAAGAATTGTGGACCGGGCGCAAGCCTAGTATGAGACACATGAGAATTTGGGGGTGTCCGGCCTACGTGTTGGACAAGGAAGCCGAAAAATTGGATCCTCGATCAAAATTAAGGTTGTTTGTAGGATACCCCGAGGGAACAAAAGGGTGTATATTCTATGGTCCCGAAGATCAAAAGGTGGTAATAAGCACCCACTTTAGATTTTTGGAAGAAGACTATATGAACGAAAGAAGACCCAGAAGTGAGATTACCTTAAATGAGCTAAGGGGGCAAACCTCAATGCCAACTGTACAAGATGATATACCAAACGACACACTTACACAAGGGAACCTCATCGTAGTGGGAGGGTTGTGAAACACCGAGAGATTCATGGGAATAGGAGAGTCCTCGGACATGATTCCGGACAAGATTTAATCAGACCCATGGACATATGACGAGGCAATCCAAGACAAGGATCATCAGATTCTTGGCAAAACAAAGAATGAAAGCGAAATGGGTTTTATGTTTCATAGCGGAGTGTGGGAGCTAGTCGAACCACTTAATGGGGTCAAACCCATTGGTTGCAAGTGGGTGTATAAGAGAAAAAGAGGACCGGACGGGAAGGTGGAAACCTTCAAAGCAAGACTCGTGGCGAAAGGTTATACTCAGAAAGAATGGATCGATTATGAGGAAACTTTTTCGCCAGAAGCCATCTTAAGTCCATCCAATTCTCTTATCGATTCTTCAAGATCTCGACTTTGAAATCTGGCAAATGGATGTCAAGATAGCTTTCCTTAACGGAAGTCTTGATGAAGAGATTTATATGCAACAACCCCAAAGCTTCATTGAAAAAGGCCAAGAACACCTAGTTTGTAAGCTCATGAAGTCCATTTACGGACTCAAACAGGCATCCAGAGCTTGGAACCAATGTTTTGATCATGTTATAAAGTCTTATGGGTTCGATCAAAACGAGTTCGAAAGTTGTGTGTACAAAAAGCGTGTCGGAACTACATTGGTATTCTTAGTACTATACGTAGACGACATTCTGATCATCGGGAACAATGTAAAGGTGTTATCAGACGTAAGGGCATGGCTTTCAAAACAGTTTGATATGAAGGACTTAGGGGAAGTCGCACACATCCTTGGGATCAAGATCACTCGAGATCGCAAGAAAAAGATGATAGGCTTATCGCAAGCTTCATACATAGACACTGTCTTGAAACGATTCTGCATGCAAGATTCCAAGAAAGGCCGTACCTTTTCGGACATGGAATCCATCTATCCAAGAAAATGTGCCCTAAGACGAAAAGGAGATAGATGACATGAGAGGCATTCCTTATGCTTGTTTTGCCGGAAGCCTTATGTATGCAATCTTTGTGTACGAGACCGGATATCTGCTTTGCCTTTGGCATGGTGGCAAGATATCAAAGTAACCCGGGGAAAGAGCATTGGACGGCAGTTAAAAACATTCTCAAGTATCTGAAAAGAACTCGGAATAGAATGTTGATTTATCGGTCGGATAGTCAATCCCCGCCGGTTACACGGACTCGAATTTCCAATCGGACATAGACTCGGAAAATCTACCTCCGTAGTGTGTGTTTTGCATGGGGAGTCGTGACATGGAGAAAGCGTCAGCGAAATCGTCCGCAGATTCTACCATGGAAGCCGAATATGTAGGCTGCGGGAGGCAGCGAAAAAGCGGTTTGGCTCAAGAACTTCCTAGTGGACTTGGATGTGGTTCAATTTTCCAATGCAGAATCTTTGTTTATTGTGAAAATCTTTGGGAAGCGATTTGCAAATTCAAAGGAACCAAGAGCCCACAAAGCCAGCCAAACACATTGAAAAGGAAATACCATCTTATACGAGATATCGTTAAGAGATGAGATATAGATGTGGCAAAAGATAGCGTCGGAAGACAACCTAATGAGATCCATTCACAAAGGGTGCGCCCTTTGAATACATTCGAGAGACATGTGGAAGAAATGGGTGTCAAGGCCGTTGCCCTAACTGCTTTGAGTATAAGTGGGAGAAATTATTAGGTTAGTGTAAGTGACATTAGATGTCACGAATTAGGAACTACACGAGACATGTTGTAGTATACTTAAAAGCGGACTTTGAGTATAAGTGGGAGATTGTTGGGATTATCTTTGGAAAGTATGCTTTTTACTTTTGTATAATCAAAACTGAATTTCGGACTTATTCTTGAAATAAATTGTTTATCATCGATGCTTTAAATATTATCGAATGTTACATATATTTCTTCGCATAAGCTGTTCAATAAATAAATGCGTGTTACATTGTAGTTAATTTAGTGATACCGGATCACGAAGATTAAATTAACAGTCCCTTGTAACTAAAAGTACGCCATTCACGACCTAGATGGAAATGAACAACCCATCGTGAAAGGTTGAAGTGTAAGGCTCAGATTGGATTGTCTTGACCAAGAGATTACACTAGTGCATGATGGATCGATTTGAATAGGACCTCTGAGGAGGACAAATTCTTGGCCCGAACAAGGAAGAATTAGACCTCAGTGGTTCGTTATTTCTTAATCTTCGTTCCTTAAATAGGATAACGTGTGGTTGGTAACTATTGCTTTGACTTATCATGGATAGAGAATCAACGAGATTCAATACTTTTTATCTTGGGCAATATTATTGGTCACATGTGATTGCTAAGATTTAATACGGAGAATCGTGTGCAAGTACGTTTGTTTGATTTGCCCCCTTGGGAGGTTCATAAGCTTTATCATACCAAATCTTGCAAGTAGAATTAGCTTCCGGTATGGATAATAATGTTGAACCGTTCCTTGACCAAGGACAAAAGATATTAATTAATGGAAAGCTATTTCAGTGGCTTGAATTAATTAATGGGCTAGATAAAACGGGAAATAATAACGGAGCCATATCTGTAATATGGGTTAAGATGGATAGTGCAATATTAATTATATAGTGGGATTAATTAATATTTATGGGCTTGAATAATATTGTGGCTCAATATTGATAATTCAAGATCCATTGGAAGGTCCAATCTTAATTCTCCTAAAGGCCCTCTGAGTAGCCCAACATATAGTCCAATAACTGAAAAAGGTGTTTAAAATAAAATAAATATTGTTGCTTATTTTTCCTAATTATTTTCGAAATTTATGGATAAAAGGGGAGAAAGATTTTCTTTGAATTTTGTTATGGAATGTAGATATGTATTCTTGGAATACAAGATTATCTCATTAAATTCAAGAAATCTCCCACTTGGTTATTTATAAAGATAATTTCTAAATTTTGAAAGATAAAGGTGTTGGGGAATGAGTTGCATAGATCTATTCGGGGAGAATATTTAAATACAAATTTAATTCATTAATTATTACTAATTCTATTCGGGGTGAATGAGTTGCCTGATCCGCCCGTCTCGGCTCGACTTGAGGCGTGCAGACCGTCTTGGCGTGGTTCTTCTCCTCTCAAGGCGGCCGCCGCCCGCCTCGCCCGCCTGCGCCCGTGCGTGCCCGACCGCGCCTACTACTCTCGGATTTCGGATTTTCGTCCTTTAATTCTTCGTCTCTTCGTTCCCGATCCGGTTACAATTTATTTACAAAAAATAAATAAACCTAGATCTAGACTAGTCTATTACATTGATCAAATCAAACAAATCCTAGTCTACTCGTGGATTTTCTCACGAGGCAAAACAAATCCGAATGAATCGAATTAAAAAACCACAGTTTATATGCATGCAAAATTAAACATTAAAATCCATGACAATTTGATACCGCAAAAGCAGATCTAATAAATTTCTACTATCGATTTCAAATTTAATGTCCACGAATTAAATTACAATTTAAAAATTGAGCTAAACAAAATGGCTCGATACCAATTGTTGGGGAATGAGTTGCACAGATCTATTCGAGGTGAATAATTAAATATAAATTTAATTCATTAATTATTACTTGCATTAATTAATCATATATTAATTCAGATAATAATTGCAACAACATATCATGCATATAATAAGCCACGTAAAACCTACGCATGCGGAATCTACGGGTTTACGTGAACGTACCTCTCGGGATGGCAGTGAATTCGGTTGGACGGACTAACCAAAAGGACTTCCCAAGTATTCCCTTAGCCCTTGCTCGACAATCCGATGGAAGGATACTCACGAACAATTAACAAAAGGAAAAAATAAACTTTGTTGCACCACTTTCGTGGATTTGCTAATTTTTCCAGCACATGAAATTGTACTTGGGAATGAACTAATCATCCCCTATTTATAGGAGAGGGGGTGTCGAAATTTTTAGTGAAATATCAATGTGGGAAAAGACTTTTCTTGGTCACCAAGAAATCTTGAATATATCTCCTATATTCTTTTTCCCATAATTAAAATATTCCACAAAAATTCCACCTCCTCATATATATGGATTTTTCGAAAATATGCTTTGCAAGAATCCAAGATTTGGATCTTCTTGAATTTATGAGATATTTTTGTATTTCAAGAAATGCATATCTTCCATAATATCTTTTCAAGAAAATCAAGAAAATCTTTCTTGCCCTATATTTTCATCTTTTTCGAAAATTTCATATGGATAAACCATGTGGGAGATTTCTTGAATTTAATGAAATAATCTTGTATTCCAAGAATACATATCTTCATTCCATAACAAAATTCAAAGAAAATCTTTCTCCCAACTTCATCCATAAATTTTGAAATAATTAGGAAAAATTAAGCAACAATATTTATTTTATTTTAATCACCTTTTCAGTTATTGGACTATATGTTGGGCTACTCAGGGGGCCTTTAGGAGAATTAAGATTGGACCTTCTAATGGATCTTGAATATCTAATATTGAGCCACAATATAATTCAAGCCCATAAATATTAATTAATCCCACTACATAATTAATATTGCACCATCCATCTTAACCCATATTACAGTCAATATGGCTCCCGGTCATTATTTCTCGTGTTTAAGATTATCTAGCACATTAATTAATTCAAGCCACTGAAATAGCTTTCCGTTAATTAATATCTTTTGTCCTTGGTCGATGAACGGTTCAACATTATTATCCATACCGGAAACAAATTCCACTTGCAAGATTTGGTATGATAAAACTTATGAACCTCCCAAGGGGGCAAATCAAACAAGCGTACTTGCACATGATTCTTCGTATTAAATCTTAGCAATCACATGTGACCAATAATATTGCCCAAGATAAAAAGTATTGAATCTCGTTGATTCTCTATCCATGATAAGTCAAAGCAATAGTTACCAACCACACGTTATCCTATTTAAGGAACGAAGATTAAGAAATAACGAACCACTGAGGTCTAATTCTTCCTTGTTCAGTTCTGAAGAATTTGTCCTCCTGTAGGTCCTATTCAGCGCATCAGTCATGCACTAGTGTAATCTCTTGGTTAAGACAAACCAATCTGAGCCTTACATCTCAACCTTTCGCGATGGGTTGTTCATTTCCATCTAGGTCGTGAATGGCGTACTTTTAGTTACAAGGGACTGTTAATTTAATCTTCTGTGATCTGGTATCACTAAATTAACTACAATGTAACACGTACGAATTATTGAACAGTTATGATGTAAATATATGTAACATTCAATCATATTTAAAGCATCAGTGATAAATAATTTATTTCAGTAAATAAGTCTAGAAATTCAGTTTCGATTATACAAAGTCAAAAGCATACTTTTCAGTATAATCCCAACAATCTCCCACTTATACTCAAAGTCTGCTTTTAAGTATACTACAACACGTCTCGCGTAGTCCGTGACATCTAATGTCACCTACACGAACCTAATAATTTCTCCCACTTATACTCAAAGCAGATTGGCAACGGTCTTGACACCCATTCCACTCACATGTCTCTCGAATGTATTCAGAGGCAGACGCTTTGTGAATGGATCTGCTAGGCTGTCCTCAGACGCTATGTTTGCCACATCTATATCTCCTCTCTTAACGATTTCTCGTATAAGATGTCTTTCCTTTAATGTGTTTGTTTGACTCGTGGACTTTTGGTTCTCTTGAATTTGCAACTGCCCCTAGCAGATATTGCTAGACAAATTCAGAACACCATCCAAGTCCACTAAGAAGATCTAGAGCCCAATCGGTTCTTTCACTGCTTCACAAGCAGCTACTTACCCGAGTCCCATGGTTGAGTCAGTGATGCATTTCTGCTTCACACTCGTCCATTTGATGGCTACACTTCCCAAATAGAAACACACTAACTGAGGCAGATAATTTCTGGAATCTATATCTGATTGGAGATCCGAGTCCGTGTATCCGATGGGGATTGGAGTATCTGACTGATAAATCAACATTATATCCCGATTTCTTTTCAGACACTTCAGAATGTTTTTAACTGTCGTCCAATGCGCTTTCCCTGGGTTACTTTGATATCTTGCTACCATGCCTACGACAAAGCAGATATCCAGTCTCGTACACAGCAATGCATACATAAGGTTTCCGACTGCCGAAGCACAAGGAATACCTTTCATGTCATCTATCTCATTTTCATCTTAGGGAACAATTTCTTGGATAGATGGATTCCAAGTCTGAAAGACACGAATCCTTTCTTGGAATCTTGCATGCTGAATCGTTTCAAAACCAGTGTCTATGTATGAAACTTGCGATAACCCGACCATCCTTCTCCGGCGATCTCGAGTTATCTTGATCCCAAGGATATGTCCGGCTTTCCCTAAGTCTTTCACATCAAACTGTTTTGAAAACCATGCCCTTACGTCTGATCACACCTTCACATTGTTCCCGATGATCACAATGTCATCTACGTATAGTACTAAGAATACCAATGCAGTTTCGACACGCTTTTTATACACACAACTTTCAAAATCGTTTTGATCAAACCCATAAGACTTTATAACATGATCAAAACATTAGTTCCAAGCTCTGGATACATGTTTGAGTCCGTAAATGGACTTCTTGAGCTTACAAACAAGATTTTCTTGGCCTGTTTCAATGAAAACTCGGGGTTGTTGCATATAGATCTCTTCATCAAGACTTCCGTTAAGGAAAGCTGTCTTGACATTCATTTGCCAGATTTCAAAGTCGAAAATGCACAGCAATTGATAAGAGAATACGGATGGACTTAAGCATGGCTACGGGCGAAAAAGTTTCCTCATAATCGATCCCTTCTTTCTGAGTATAACCTTTCGCCACTAGTCTTGCTTTAAATGTTTCAACCTTCCCGTCCGGTCCTCTTTTCTTCTTATATACCCACTTGCATCTAATGGGTTTGACCCATTAAGTGGTTCGACTAGCTCCCACACTCTATTATGAAACATAGAACCCATTTCGGTTATCATTGCTGTTTGCCAAGAATCTGCATCCTTATCTTGGAGTGCCTCGTCATATGTCCATGGGTCTGATTCGTCTTGTCCGGGAATCAAATCCGAGGACTCTCCTATTCCCATGAATCTCTCGGGCTGTCAAACAACCCTCCCACTACGACAAGGCTCCGGTTGTGAAAACGTATTGTTTGGTATATCATCTAGTACAGTTGGCACTGAGGTTTGCCCTCTAAGCTCATTTAAGGTAATCTCACTTCTGGGTTTTCTTTGGTTCATATAGTCTTCTTCCAAAAATCTAAAGTGGGTGTTGATGACCACCTTTTGATCTTCGGGACTATAGAACATACACCCTTTTGTTTCGTCGGGGTATCCTACAAACAGCCTTAATTCTAATTGAGGATCCAACTTACCGGCTTCCTTGTCCAACACGTAGGCCGGACACCCCCAAATTCTCATGTGTCTCATACTAGGCTTGCGCCCGGTCCACAATTCTTTGGGAGTTTTGGGAACCGATTTGGATAGCACCAAGTTCAGAATGTAAGTCGTTGTTTCCAAGGTATGACCCCAGAACGACTCGGGAAGATCCGCATAACTCATCATTGATCTAACCATTTCCAAAAGAATTCTGTTGCTTCGCTCTGCAACCCCATTTTGTTGAGGGGTTCCGGGTGCAGTGAGCTGGGATACAATCACTTCATCAGATAAATAGTTCAAAAAACTCATCGCTGAGGTATTCGCCTCCACAATCAGATCGTAGAGACTTGATACGTTTTTCCTTATGATTCTCTATTTGAGCCTTAAATTCTTAGAATTTCTCAAAGGTCTCAGATTCATGCTTCATAAGGGAAATGTAACCGTACCTTGAATAATCATCAATAAAATTACTCATAACCTCCTCTTGCTTTGGTTGACATTGGACTACATACATCTATGTGAACGATCTCTAACACTTCTTTAGCCCCATTCCCCTTGGCTCCAAATGCCATCTTGGTCATATCACCCTCCAAACATGATTCGCAGGTTAGATTCGATTCAACTTGGAGACGCTCCAGTGAACCATCTTTCACCAACCTTTGGATCCTCTTTGAATTTATATGACCTTATCTTAGATGCCAAAGAAGTATTTCGTTCACGCTTTCTTTTGTCGAAAATAGTTGATGTGTTATAGGATGCATTTCGTGAGTGGTGTGCACAGTTAATTGTATAGAGATTTTCTATCAATGTCCCGTAACAGGTACACTCATCATTTCAAAAATGATGTCATTCTTATTAGAAGAAACTTAGTGTCCTTTAATCGAATTTTAGAAACTGAAAGTGTATTCTTTCTAAAACTGGGAACATAAAGATAATCTCAAAAAAAACTTTATCTTCAAAAGATAGGTGCACTTCTCCCACTGCTTCAACTGACACTCATGTAGCATTGCAATGTCTGCTACTTGCGTAGTATTGCAATAATCGTTACTATCGTAGCATTGCAATATCTGCCACTTACGTAGCATTGCAATGTCTTCTACTTTCGTAACGTTGCCCAGTGTGATGAGGATCTCAGTCCCACTAAGTTGTCGGATCATCTAGAACCTGTGAAGCCAATATGATTAGTGGATCTCGTATCAACCACCCACGAATGAGAAGTATACGCCGCTAAACAAGTTTCAACAACTAGTGCGTGAGAATTACCTTTCTTTCCGTCCCTTTTGGGGTTGGAACAGGCAAAACTCCATTGTCCTTTCTCACCGCAGCTTAAGCACTTCCTCTTTGAATTTTCCTTGACACAACAAGCATTCCTCATCTTACCGTTGCCCTTGGCAATAGTTGAGTTTTATTGCTTATGGCCTTTGGTCCTCTTCTTTATCTTGCCTACCCTTTGCCTAGAAGATGAAAACGGACCACTTGCCGTCAAAGCTTGAGTTTGGTACCTTATCATCATTTCTGCCGAGACCAAAAGCTTGCAACAAATTAGCTAGCGAGGCCAAAATGCTCAAAAACTTTTTGGGCAAAGAGTGAAGTACCAAATTCATCTGAGTCTCCAGATCATAATCTGCACTCAGAATCTCAAGTTTGTTCAGATGGGCCATCTATTTTGAGGACGTAATCCCTTACGGGTTTGCCCTCCACCATTTTCAGCGATGACATTTCTCGCAAGGTGATCTGACGAGTCCCTCATGTTTTGACTCGTCAGTTGGCTCATCTGATTTTTGTGTGTCAAAATCCACTTGTGCTTTTGTGCAGTTAGGACAATTATAATTTTTTCAATCAATATAGTTTCCATATAGTATTGACTTTAAGTATAATAACAGTGGATTAAAAGGTAACGACATGCTAAACTGAAATAAACAACTATATACAATAGCACAAGTATATCACAAGGTTCGATCACATGCATCATATTAAAATCTCAAAAAAATATGAACATGCATCAGCAAACACCTCAAAACAGTTTAAATAAGCCAAGTTGGGTGGGTCATTATTTAAACACATTCAAGCAGGTTACAAACAAGAACAGTTACAAACCTTTAATATCCAGATTAATAGTTGGCTCCCACTTGACCAATATAAAATTGACAGGGACTTCGGAGAAGTATATGCATATCAATTTTATACCTAAGTAATAACCATGATTAAATACAGGATTATTATTTTGCTTTGATCGAGCCTCGTTGGGAGGGTCATCGTCACCACTAGTAATAACCCACAATCATCCGTTTGGAATTCATTCATGTGAAACCTATCTTTTGACCGTCCCGTTGGGGGAATTTCTCCAAACGAATTCACAAATAAATAAATCATGGAGGTCAAAATTAATTCAATTTTATTATCCGGAATAAAATTGTCAATTAATTATTTAAACATACTTAGTAATTTTGAAGGTGAGATTTTTCCATTTGGCAACCCTCATGCAAACACATTTAAACAAATTAAATAAAGCATAAGATAACGCAAATTAATCAAGCATAACAGAAAAATAAACATATTGGACACAAATTATCCAATTGTCATGGTTTGATTTTTCTTGGCTTGATCTTGAAGAAACACGTCTCGAATTTCTCCCGCTCGTTCGTCTCGAAAAAATACTTCGTCTCGAACGCCACGCCAAGCGGCTTCGCGGCCGGGATGCACTCTCGCATCCGGCGGCCACTGCCTAGACCGGCACGCCCGTGGCACGCGGCCGGTTTTGCCGGTGCCTGGCTTGCGCCTCGGCGGTGTCGGCCCGAATCTCGGCGGCGGCAGCCAGCGTCCGCCCCCGTCGGCCTTGTAGCCTTCGCCGCCGCCCGACCTCTCCGGCGATATTATCCGCTTCGCCAGCAGCATCCGCCCGTCGGCACAGGCAGCGGCCACGCCCGTCTTGCCCGACCGCTTCTCATCGCCTCGGCCGCCCTGGCCCTGCGCCCATGCGTGCCAGTGGCGCGCGCCTACTCACAGTTACGGATTTTAGATCCTTTAATTAACCCGTCTCTTCGTTCGTCCGGTTACAATTTATTTATAAAAATAAATAAACCTAGATCTAGACTAATTACATTACATTGATCAAATCAAACAAATCCTAAGATACACTTGGATTGGATTTTCTCACTTGGCAAAACAAATCCGAATGAATGGAATTAAAAAACCACGGTTTATATGCATGCAAATTAAACATTAAAATCCATGACAATTGGATACACGCAAAAGCAGATCTATCAAACTTCTACTATCCAATTTCAAATTTAATGTCCATTTAATTAAATTACAATTAAAAAATTCAGAGCCGAAAACAATTGGCTCGATACCAATTGTTGGGGAATGAGTTTACGGATCTATTCGAGGTGAATATTTAAATATAAATTTAATTCATTAATTATTACTAGCATGAATTAATCCTATATTAATTCATAATAATAATTGCAACAACATATCATGCATATAATAAGCCACGTAAAACCCACGACGCGAATCTACGGGTTTCGTGAACGCATACCTCTCGGGGATGGCAAAGTGAATCGGTTGGACGGACTAACCAAAAGGACTTCCCAAGTATTCCTTAGCCCTTGCTTCGACAATCCCGGTGGAAGGATACTTTAATGAACAATTAACAAAAGGAAAAAATAAACTTTTGTTGCACCACTTTCGTGGATTTTAACTTTTCCAAAGACATGGAATTGTACTTGGGAATGAACTAATCATCCCCTATTTATAGGAGAGGGGTGTCGAAATTTTTAGTGAAATATCAATGTGGGAAAAGACTTTTCTTGGTCACCAAGAAATCTTGAATATATCTCCTATATTCTTTTTCCCATAATTAAAATATTCCACAAAAATTCCACCTCCTCATATATATGGATTTTTCGAAAATATGCCTTGCAATAATCCAAGATTTGGATCTTCTTGAATTTATGAGATATTCTTGTATTTCAAGAAATACATATCTTCCATAATATCATTTCAAGAAAATCAAGAAAATCTTTCTTGCCTATATTTTCATCTTTTTGAAAATTTCATATGGATAAACCATGTGGGAGATTTCTTGAATTTAATGAGATAATCTTGTATTCCAAGAATACATATCTTCATTCCATAACAAAATTCAAAGAAAATCTTTCTCCCAACTTCATCCATAAATTTCGAAATAATTAGGAAAAATTAAGCAACAATATTTATTTTATTTTAATCACATTTTAGGTTATTGACTATTTGTTTCGCTTTTCGGGGGGCCTTTAGGAGAATTAAGATTGGACCTTCTAATGGATCTTGAATATCTAATATTGAGCCACAATATAATTCAAGCCCATAAATATTAATTAATCCCACTACATAATTAATATTGCACCATCCATCTTAACCCATATTACAAATAATATGGCTCGGTCATTATTTTTCCGTGTTTAAGATTATCTAGCCCATTAATTAATTCAAGCCACTAAAATAGCTTTCCGTTAATTAATATCTTTTGTCCTTGGTCGAGGAACGGTTCAACATTATTATCCATACCGGAAACAAATTCCACTTGCAAAATTTGGTATGATAGAGCTTATGAACCTCGAGGGGCAAATCAAACAAAGCGATTACTTGCACCACGATTCTTCGTATTAAATCTTAGCAATCACATGTGACCAATAATATTGCCAAAGATAAAAAGTATTGAATCTCTTTGATTCGCTACCCATGATAAGTCAAAGCAATAGTTATCATTCCCACGTGATCCTATTTAAGGGACGAAGGTTAAGAAATAACGAACCACTGAGGTCTAATTCAACGCATCAGTCATGCACTAGTGTAATCTCTTGGTCAAGACAAACCAATCTGAGCCTTACACCTCAACCTTTCGCGATGGGTTGTTCATTTCCATCTAGGTCGTGAATGGCGTACTTTTAGTTACAAGGGACTGTTAATTTAATCTTATGTGATCTGGTATCACTAAACTAACTACAATGTAACACGTACGAATTATTGAACAGTTATGCAGTAAATATATGTAACATTCAATCATATTTAAAGCATCAGTGATAAACAATTTATTTCAGTAAATAAGTCTAGAAATTCAGTTTCGATTATACAAAGTAAAAAGCATACTTTTCAGTATAATCCCAACAAAAGAAAGATTTTCTTGAAAAGATATTATGGAAGATATGTATTTCTTGAAATACAAGAATATCTCATAAGTTCAAGAAGATCCAAATCTTGGAATCTTGCCTATGTTTTTCGAAAATTACTCCATAACAAAGAGTAAGTGGGATTTTGTGGAATATTATAATAATGGGAAAAAGAATATAGGAGATATATTCAAGATTTCTTGGAGATCAAGAAAAGATTTTCCCACATTATTTTTGCCCACAATTTTCGACCACCTATGCTCTATAAATAGGGGATGACTCTTTCATTCACAAGTACAATTCCATGTGCTGGAAAAATTAGTAAATCCACAAAGGTGGTGCAACATAATTTATTTTCCTTTTTGTTAATTGTTCACAAGTGTCCTACCACCGGATAGTCGAACAAGGATTAAGGGAATACTTGGGAAGTTCTTTTGGTTAGTCTAATCAGCCAGACCGTTGCCATCCCAAGAGGTACGTTCACGTAAACTAGTAGAATTCCGCATGCGTAGGATTTACGTGAATTAATTATATGCATGATTTGTTGTTGGATTATTATTTGAATTAATATAGGATTAATTCATGCTAGTAATAATTATAAGAATTAAATTTGTATTTAAATATTCATCCCGAATAGATCTGTGCAACTTATTCCCCAACAACATGTAGGTCCATCATTGAGTCCAATTACTATGAATTAGTTGCATGTACAATTGACATTAGATATTTGATTGTAAAACGATACTGAGTTGGTTGTGATGAATCTCGGTACCCACATTTTTAAAAGAAAATACTACTCGAGATTAACTTAGGACAAAGAGTGTTGATTTCGGGAATGACACCGACTTCATCAGATAGTAGACTATCTTTAACATCTTAGAAAGACAATTTTGTTTAATGATATCTTATGGTGTGACCATTAATAAATATTATAGACACTTATTAAAAACCTTGGACTTTCTTAAGGAGGTAAATTTAAATCATGAGTAGTTATATGTTATCATGTTCAGGGTAATCAGAGGGGACAATTTAAAATTTTTGACATGCGATAGGAATTGAGAAGACGATAATAGGTGACAATTAAAGTGGTTTAGAAGGAATAATTCAAAAATGTAAGAAAAAAATACCCTTAAAATTGCATTATTTAACAATGTAAATTTTTTAAGCAGTTGAAGTGTCACCCATTTCCCATATCTGATTGCAAAAGTAAAATATGTTCATAAATCGTGCGTTGCATCGAAATGAAAAAAAAAAGATAAAAAAATATATTAAAAAAAAAAATTCTTATTTTTATTATAAGTAAAAAAAAATTTTTATATAATTTATTTAACACAAATAAATACATTTCATATCATGTTCATTTTATACTCATAAACCGTGCATCGCACGGGTGATATACTAGTATGAATAAAACAAACCTACATGTTCAGATTTATATTGAAATACAAGACAATTTTTCCAAGAGGTGGTTAGACGAAGCATAACACGGCATAATACATACTCCCCCCTATTCAAGATATAAAAAGTTTTGGCTCCTTGCACGTTTATTAATAAAAAAAAATTATAACAAAATTGTTCTAATTTAATGATAATTTATCTTTAATGACACGTCTTAATTATTAAAAAGCTTACCAAAAATATAAAGAAAGAGTAATAAAATAAGGGAACATCAAATAATAGATAAACAATTAAAAAATCAAAACATCTTATATTTTGAATAGACAAAAATACTTATTAATTATTAAAAACCAGATTTCTTGTGTTGTATAATTATTATAAACCAGATTTCGTGTGTTGTAATAAGTTGAATAGTCATGTAATCTCAATGTATAACTATCACATTTATGAAAATACGAACGTAAAAGAAGTGGAAGAACCAAGAATGCAACGACAGATTCACGGCTTTCTATTCTTTATGCTTTAACTCGTTTCGTTTTGTACCACTAAACAACCTAATAAGAAAACCTCGAACTACAATTTAATTACATCCGAGAGCTAAAAAAGATACCATCATAAAAGCATCGAATATCATATCAGTAATAATATAATAAGATCATAAGATATAAAAACATCAAATATCACAACACTAACAACATAAGAAGAAAACATCCAAAAGAACAATGGTAATAGATGTTCAACCACAAAGCTAAAGTTTATAAAGACTGAGGAACAGAGAAAAATCCACAAAACAACATGTCCAAATGTCTGGGAAAAAAGGGATTCGCAACCAAAAATTTATGTTGGCAAATGACGGTGCCTTCTTAACGATTGGCCTTGGCCACCCTCTCGATTTCATCCTTCTTCTTGATCGGCAGAACTGCACATTCATTTGAGACCAGTATTAAATCGTGAGGATACAAGACATGATAACAGCATATTCTTTGAAGCGTTAGTGTGAGTTCGTACCTGTTAGATGACCCTTTTGCAGCGTTGATTAGTTCATCAGCAAGGCATTCAGCTATGGTCTTGATATTCCTGAACGCACTCTCTCGTGCGCCAGTTGTCAAGAGATATATCGCCTGATTCACACGACGAAGAGGTGAGATATCAACAGCTTGACGTCTCACAACACCAGCTGATCCAATTCTGGTAGCATCTTCTCTTGGCCCACTGCATAAAACGAGAAACCACAAATGTTTAACCATATCCAGCCTACTTATATGCCCGTAGTTCGTAAACACAAGACCAGACAATCTCAAAGTAATATTTTGGACCATAGTAATGCAGGCATTTCCAGTACAAGCTCAAGATTACAAGTAATGCATAAACACGAAGGAACGAATGCTATGATTGCCTTGTTTTAAAATTGCAGGGAAAAGTAAAGATGACTTGTATAATACCTGTTGATGACAGCATCAACAATGACTTGGATTGGGTTGAGGTCAGTTAGCAAATGAATGATCTCCATTGCGTGCTTGATAATTCGGACAGCCATCAACTTCTTTCCGTTGTTTCTACCGTGCATCATGAGGGAGTTGGTCAACCTTTCAACAATCGGGCACTGCGCCTTCCTGAACCTCTTCGCTTGGTACCTTCCAGCAGTGTGGGGCATGAAGATGGGGTGCTTTGAAGCAGTTGCAGTGATGTAATCCTCAACAGAAATGTCACTCACCTATAATCAACCAAGTATTCATTAACAATTAAATCATTATATATACAAACACACACTGATAACCAATCAGATATCCTATAATTCAGATGAATTCATACAGGCTACAATTCACTAAGATAAAAACATTCACTGGGAGGAGCCCCAGGCACAGCCCCTTGATTGTTCAATTCAGCAGAATAACAGAAAACAAAAGTATGAAAAGTAATGAAAGCATATATATATATATATATATATATATATATATATATATATATATATATATATATATATATATATATATGTGTGTGTGTGTGTGGTATTAGACTGTATTCACACTGATTAAATCAAAGCCTCGTGAGTTTGTAACAAATAATTAAAGATGAACATAAAGCATAAAGGAAAACAATGTATTTTTCCCAACATTTTCAAACATAACATAAACAGGAAAACAAGCAGGATGTTAAACAACGCCATCAACAAGTACATGAACAAATTGAAGCTAATAAATTTCAAATTTTATACAAGAACATGAACAAATCTAAATCAAAACACGAACAGATAGAAACGAAAAACACAAAACAAATCCTAATTAAAGCTTAGAACGAAAATAAAAGGAAACAAACAGGAACATTTACAGATCGCAGATTCACAAATCACCTTACGCCTAAAAAAAGAATAAATTTATGGAGTGGGAAGAAATTCTGTACCTCAACTCCGTCGTAGGTCCAACGATTGAAGAGCATAACATCGCTATGAGCCTTTTCCTGCGCTTCGGGGTTGGCGGGTGCAGGGACGACGGCGGGCGCAACTTCTACAGCTCCCTCCATTGCTGTTACTCTAGGGTTTTTGCAGGCAGAGATGCGCAATTCACAACAAGCTTTGTAAAACTGCGGAGGAGATGTGAGCTAGAAGCAGAAGAAGAAAATAAATATGTGCAAAAACCCTAGGGCCAATTTGGGCCGAGTTGGGCCAAATGACTTGGGCTTTAGTTTATTTCAGAAATAGGCTGAAAAGTAAATTACGGTGAGCTGGGCCTTTTTTTTTTTGCTGGATTTGATGGAGGGGAAGTTGAGAGCATTTGTTGGGTTCTTTACGGCCCACGATTAACCCTCTTAGATAAATCATTGGAAATTTTGGTTGAGATCAGATCAGTATAATTAATAATTTTGTCTTTTAAAAAAAAAACACGAAATTCGATTCTAATAAATGAAAATTCCAATAATGTGTTTGTTTTCAATTTTTTTAGGGATCTCATGAATTGTAGTTGTACAGTTCAGAGTAAACAAGATATATCGTTCAATATAATAAGTTGCATGGTTGTAAAATGTATCTATAAATACACGGTGCATCTGAATTCATACAAAACTTAATCCAATACTTTTAGGTGGATGGGCAAATTTGGAGGCGAAAAAAAGGTGGGCAGGGCAAATTATATGAATAATAATCTCTATTTGTTCTGGGTAAGAGATGTTATTTTATATTAAATCAGTACTTTTTAATGATGATAATATATTGTTTTATTATTGTTAGTTAGTGGGTAATGATTATATGAAAGAAAAGTATAAAAAAAAGCGAACTTCATAATGAATTATTGTAAAAAAAGTATGATAGATGATGAGTTGGTGTAAGAAAAATAATGATATAATAGTTTTAGGAATGTAGGTGTACAAGAGAAACACACTTGTGAACCAAGTCTATACATAATCCATATCCACTACAAAAAAAGGGTTTTAATGACGGATATTAGCGACGGCTACAAAAACTGTCGCTACTAGCGACAGTTTTAGTTACATATTAAGTCAGACGGTCAAAGTCACCGTATTGACGGTTTTGGTAACCGCCGCTATTAGCGATGGAATAACGGCGGTTTAGCGATGACATATTCGAACCGGGTCAAATCGGGTCGTTTAGCGACAGTTATCTCGATCGCTAAAGTCGGACCCGGAGCACGAAGCATTTTGGCATTTGGACCACCGCCCAGGCCAAGTTTAGCGACGATTTTTTGAACATAGCGACGATTTCTGACCGCGCTAGTAGCGGCGGAAATTAAGTATCCATCGTTAATCCGTCGCTAAATTACAATTATATAACCTGCAAGTTCAGCATTCAGACGCAGATTTTCCGCATATAGATCGTCATCCACCGTCGTTGTACGTCGTTAGATTTAATAAATAAATCTGGCGAGTTATTGCCATAGATCGTCGTATTCTTCCTTTTGATGGTATTTTTTTTAATTTTTAACTGTTTATTTTCTCGTTATATATACGTGTGTTTATATATATATATTATATATATAATTTTATAATATATATAATTCAAAATTATATATATAATTCGAAATTATATATTTTCGATATTATATATATGTATTTTAGTTTAATTAGACATGCATTTTAGATTAGTTTGGTTAGATTAGTTTGGTTGATTAAGGTATTTTATAATTGTGTGATATATATATATATATATATATATATATATATATATATATATATATATATATATGGAGCCTACTAAGGGGGGTCCTTATGGAGCCTAATATAAATTTTACAGTGCCTCGAACCAACTAAACCGGCCAAAGCGGTTCATGGTTCCCGCCCGAATGGTTGATGGTTTTAGTTTTACGGTTCATAGTTTAGGGTTTAGTTTATGAATGTCACATAAAATTTATTTAGGTTTTCATAAGGAGCCCACTAGTAGGCTCCATATCGGAAATATATATATATATATATATGTGTGTGTGTGTGTGTGTGTGTGTGGGAAATGAATTTAATAAAGAGGATTTTGATTAGATCCCAAAACCCCGAGTATGACATGTTAGGGATAATCTTGATAGATGAGTCGATTCGGTTTTAGAGTGTTAGGGATAAAATGCACCGTGTATAGTCGCAGATATAGAACAACGGTTAGAATCAAGACTTCAAGATGAAACCGAGAATCAAGACGAAGACTCGAGACCGAGAAACCTCAAGGCTCGAGAAACCCAAGGCTCGAGAGAATTTCGAAAGCTCAGAGAAACCTGAAGGCTCAGAGAAGCGCGAAGACTCGAGAATATCAAGGCACAAGATCATCAAGACTCGAGAATATCTTGAATGCTCAAGATATCCTGAATGTTCCGAGGCATCAAGAAAGGAATATAGCCGATTGGAATCCGGTGACGTGGACCAACGAGAGGAAGACAACCACTGGAAAAGGCAGTAGAACTTATAGAGAATAGTATGGATTTGAATGTGATTCTCTCCAATCGGTAACATTCAAATCCACACTATAAATACAAGATCTTCCATCAAATTAAGTGTGGAGATAATGCACAAAAGGCCACAGAGCCAAGAGCGTTATAAGTCAAAGCATTCCCCTAGAACACAAGTCGTAGATATACAAATATGTCAAAAAAGTGTTCTAGAACTCAACCTAAGCAACCCACGATGTATCATAAGCTTAGAGAGATTTTCCCAACCCAAGATTGAGGCTAAACCATTGTAAGGGAAAATCTCACCATAGTTGGAGACAACACCAAACCCAAACCCCATTCCCCAAGAGATAAGTAGTGGTGAAGAGAGGTAGTTGTTAGGCAATCCCGAGTGAGGGTGATAAGTCCCGGAAGGAGTGTGAACTCGTTAAACATCTAAGAGGCGAGGCAGAGAGGGTGATAAGTCCGGTTTGAGTTAGTAAACTACAGAGGTAGTCGAAAAGCTCTGTGGTCGGGTTGAGTAAGTAAACCACGCGGAGTAGTCAGAAAACTCAGGGCCGAGTTGAGTTAGTAAACTACAGAGGTAGTCAGAAAGCTCAGGAAGTGTTTGAAGGAATTTCCTTAGAAACAGGGAGAGTGGATGTAGGAGCTTGAGTCTCCAACCACTATACATTGTTGTGTTTTTTATCGCTTTACGTTTTATCTTGTCATACGACTCGATTATAAGCAAGACACAACACATGAGCTTGAAAGAGAAAAACAACGGAATCACCATTCCTTCACCCTCGCTTTTTATATGCACCAAGAATGAAATGTTTTGCTTCCAAGACGCCAGAAATGGGTTTTCCTAAGGGACCAACAAGTGGTATCAGAGCAGGTGCTCAAAAGATTACCTTTTCAAAGTGATCGCCTGAGCAGATCTATTTTAAAACCTGTCTCTGATCTGATACCAACAAGTGGTATCAGAGCGGGAGTTCAAAAGGTTCACTAATTTCGGAGTGACCACCTGAACAGATCATTTTAAAGAAAAACCCGTTTCTTTAAAAAATGCATATATTCTGATATTTTGGCGTCATTATCAATTGAGAAATTGTTGGGATATTTTAGTTCTATGCCAAAATATTATCAACTTGTGTTATTCAAGATAATTTACAGATAACAAGTTGAGGGGGAACGAGAGAACAAATTGAGGGGGAACTCACGAAATCAGACGAGACGTGATCGAGATCAGATGAGTAAAGATGAGTTCGAGTTAATCGATGAGAAAGGCAAAAATCGTAAGAGAAGAAAAGCTAAGCCACCGGTCGATCGAAGATCGATGATCAAGATCACCGAAGCCGATCGTAAAGAACTCACCGTAAGATCGTAAGAGAAGGTCAGCAGATCGAAAAGCGAGTTAGGATGAGGTCGACGAGATCGACGGATCGAGATCGATATAAAGATGAAAGGTAAGATCAAGATCGGGACGCGATTGAGATCGATATGATAAACCCTCGATATGCTAACCCGAGGCTATTCGAGCATGTTGATCTGAAGATGGTTGATCTAATCACGAACCGACCGACGTATAAAGAATAAACCGAGCAAGCCCGAGTAAAAAAGAACTCGAGACTCAAGATAGTCAAAAGACCGAGGGTCGATGTCTGGTCAAGAAATCAACTCACTCAAAGATGAGTGTCAAGATTCCCGACGATAAGGTCCGGTTGAATCAAGAGACCTGAGACTCAGTATGTTATTAGAGACACTGAGAGCTCAGATAGACTGGAGGCCGTGAGTCGAAGTGTACATGTAAGATCAAGACTTGTAATTTTTATGTTTTGTTTTTACTTTTTATAAGTTCATTGTAATCAGTGGTGATAACATACAATCAATGAAACTTTATCTTTATGCTCAAAGATAATACCTCATTATCTTTTTTTACATGTCTTTTATTTGATATGCACGATTATTGTTGTTTGGTGATGAAATTGTTGGGTGATTCATTCTTTGAATTGATTATTAAGAGATATACCATTCTTGTAATAGGAAAAACTGGAACCTGAGTATAGGTTAAGAGTTTTTGTAAACAAGATGGTTTTGGCATCATCAAAAATGGGAAAATTGTTGGGAAATGAATTTAATAAAGAGGATTTTGATTAGATCCCAAAACCCCGAGAGTATGACATGTTCGGGATAATCTTGATAGATGAGTCGATTGATTTTAGAGTGTTGAGGATAAAATCTGACCGTGTATAGTCAGCAGATATAGAACGGGGTTAGAATCAAGACTCAAAAGATGAAACCGAGAATCAAGACTCTTCGATATGAGCCGAGAAACTCAAGACTCGAGAAACCAAGGCTCGAGAATTTCAAAGCTCAGAGAAACTCAAGGCTCAGAGAAATCAAGACTCGAGAATATGAAGGCACAAGAATCATCAAGACTCAAGAATGCATAAATGCCGAGATATCCCTAATGTTCCGGAGAAATCAAGCCGAGGAATATACCGCTGAATCCAAACCGACGTGGACCAACGAGAGGAAGACAACCACCGAAAAGTCTGTAGAACCATAGAGAATAAGATGGATTTGAATGTGATTCTCTCCAACCAGAATATTCAAATCCACACTATAAATACAAGATCTTCCATCAAATTAAGTGTGGAGATAATGCACAAAAGGCCACAGAGCCAAGAGCGTTATAACAAAGCATTCCCACCCTAGAACACAAGTCCAGAGATATACAAATATGTCAAAGAGTGTTCTAGAACCCAACCTAAGCAACCCACGACATGTATCATAGTTTAGAGAGATTTTTCCCAACCTTAGCATTGAGGCTAAACCATTGTAAGGGAAAATCTCACCATAGTTGGAGACAACACCAAACCCCAAACCCCATTACCGGAAGAGATAAGTAGTGGTGAAGAGAGGTAGTTGTTAGCAATCCCGAGTGAGGTGATAAGTCCCGAAGGAGTGTGAACTAGATTAAACATCTAAGAGGCGAGAGCCCGAGAGGGTGATAAGTCCAGTTTGAGTTAGTAAACTTCTGAGGTAGTCGTAAAGCTCGTGGTCGGGTTGAGTAAGTAAACCACGCGGAGTAGTCGTAAAACTCGAGTACGAAGTTGAGTTAGTAAACTTCTGAGAGGTAGTAAAAGCTCGGGAAGTGTTTGAAGGAATTTCCCTAGATAAAGGGAGAGTGGATGTAGGAGCTTGAGTCTCCGAACCACTATACATTGTTGTGTTATTTACTGATTTACGTTCTTATCTTGTCATACGCACTCGATTATAAGCTAGACACAACACATGAGCTAAAAAGGTGAAAAATCTGGAATCACCATTCCTTCACCCTCGCTTTTATACACACCGAATGCAATGAATGTTTTTGCTTCCGACGCATAAAATGGGTTTTCCCACCGGGACCAACAGTGTGTGTGTGTGTGTGTGTGTGTGTGTGTGATAGAATGGTTAGAATGATGGTTGACTAGAATGGTTAGAATTATTTTATAATTATGTGATATATATATATATATATGTGTGTGTGTGTGTGTGTGTTAATTTGGTTAGAATTGTTAGATTGATGGTTGACTAGGATGAATATATAATAATACAAATAAATTTACTTTAAATTTAGGCGTGATTTTAATTAATTATTTAAATTAATTAACTTATGTAAATTATTTGATTGGTTAGATTGTTAGTCGATGAGTGGGGAATTAATTCGAATTGAATTTGTTGGTTGACTAGAAGATGAGTATATATAATACAGTCGAGACTCTGTCGAAATTTGTTGGTTGTTTAATTAAATTGTTATTAAAAAATATAATGAATTTGTTTAATATAATGCAGATGAGTACTAGTCAAGGTGGGCGTGGCAGTACAGCGGTGGACGCGGTAGCGGGAATGGTCGAGGTAGAGGTGGTGGTTGGGGCGACGGGTCCATTCCTTCGAGCACCAGGAAGAAGAGGTCCTTAGGATGGAATGTGAACCCAACAATATCCGGGCAGAAGGCCGTCCAGGGTCCGGCAGCTGCCGCCCTGGCGGTCATCTCGTGGTGAGTCAGCTCGCCTCGGCTCATCATGGCTCAAATCGGCCCAACGCCGACATGCATCGATTTTAGTCGGGGAAAGTAATTCATGAATGAATGACCCGCTTTTATCTAAGTCAACCACACCTAGTCCACATAGACCTCATTATTTCATCAAGGCTCTTTCTTTCTTTTTCATTGACATTGGGAACTCCACCTCGCTTTTTCAAATGATGGCTCGATACAACCAAGTATTTGTTATGCCTTGGGAAAGGGCCCCATCTCCCAGATTATAGCCAGGAGATTGTTGGATTTTTGAGCCCGATTCACTTTTGTTTGCTTCCCAAGAGATTAATCATTTGAAAGATATTTTACTTGGGGCTAAGTTGTTGCGTTATTAATAATCATAATTTCTTAAGTTTAAATGACCCTCTAACTCCCCATCAGATTCTTGCACTATTTTTGTATGATCATCACAAGAAAAATAGTAGATCCTTGGCTCGATAAATATAGTCAATTTGATGAACTTGATCAACAATCACGTGACTTTATATATTATCGTTCTTATTATTTCTCAATAATTGCATATTAATTCCTAACAGACCTTCCAAGCAGAAAGCAAAAATGGCACCGGACACACTAAGATAAATCATTTTATGTAGCTATTCTTACAATGTCTTGTTTCCTTGAAAGTTGCAATACATATTCATTTCAATATTGTTACCTAAGCACTAAATAGTAATCGATCCATATATATATTATAAATAGAAGCAGTACCTTACACATATTTGCTAATCACAAATATTACACCAAACTTAAAAAAGAAAAGGAAAAAAAAATCATCAACATATGCACCCAAAAAAATTGAATTAGTGCAACCAATTATGAGAAAAAGAAAGTGGAAAGCAAATTTAGTGAGAGTTTTAACTTAGATACGATGGATGAGGTCGGTTGTTCTTACATTCATTTCTTTCTTTATTTTTTCCAACACTGTCGGTTAAGAAAAAGATTATATAAAATTATATTTGGCATTAATAGTACATAATTAAGCCTTTAATTAAACATAATTAAAAAAAATTAAAGACATAAAGTACTTTGGGGGATTGGATAAATGACTATGACCACCTTTGAAAGACGAAACCGCGTCTCCAAACAGTATCAGAATCTAACCTACTCATTTACCCCATTTTTGTCTGAATCTTAATTTAATTTCATTTTTATTTATTTCAGACAAGAACGTGATACATTAACACTTGTACATTATGAAAGTAATTAATGCTTTATTTGAAAGTAATACCGTTTTATAATAAGTAGCGCATTTTTACCGTCAGGGATGATGTTCGCACTTCCTAACGTTAGGAAATCAATAAAATATTGACATATCATTTAATTTCGTCATGAGCGATATATATTTCGTCGTGAATAAATTATTAATTTTTTTATATATATAAAATTATTAGATTGCATATATAAATTTTTTTGATGCAAATTATTAATAGATACAAATAAAATCAGATATCGTACAAATATATCTATATATATTCATCAATTTTATACATATTAGTAAATTATAATTTTAAAAATATATCTATTGATAAGTATCTTGAAATAAAACACCATTTAAAATATGAATCTCACGTGCTTGCTGCTTGCATTTTCGGTTATTTGAATGCTTTTTTAAACTTGTAAATAAAAATGAAATTAATGTAAGTAAGAATATCAAATTCCTCAATTTCTATTCACAGATAATTTGCTCGATTAAAACTTATGCAGATCTGCATCATCGATCTTTTGTGGAAAGCTCATAAAGCTATCATCTTTCGGAATGGAAAATTTGAAAGCAAAGAGATTGCGGACGATATCAAGCTAAGAACATGGAGTTGGTTAAATGCAAGAAAAATTTAGAGACAAATAATAACTTTTGGTGTAATAATTCTAGTGTTATTCTTGATTAGATCGTGGAATATGTACTTTAGAATTTGGGGATATTGTTGATTTCTTTCTTGGGTAAAAATGCTAGATTCGTTTTGTATTCTATAGGTACTTCTCATGCCCATTTTATTTAATGATAATTACTTTTTCTAATAATTTTTTTTATTTAGGACTCTATTAAATTTATAATTAAAATAATCTCAAATTTTATTTTTTAGGGGTGACAATTCGTGT
Organism: Stenogyne calaminthoides; assembly: GCA_037126765.1. NCBI lineage: Eukaryota > Viridiplantae > Streptophyta > Magnoliopsida > Lamiales > Lamiaceae > Stenogyne > Stenogyne calaminthoides. Next base: position 713,914 of record JBBCBC010000029.1, on the reverse strand, counting down.
TATCGTGTCGACACAATAAGGTCAAAAACGAATGCGACATGATAAGAATGCGTGCTGACACGACACAAACATAAAAATTTTGTTTCAAACAATTACGACATGACACTATAAATAAATTTTAAAATAGTATTTATATTAAAATTTTGACATGATATGATGATATGACACAACACAATACGATATAATAATAATACACGTTAACACGTTAAAAAGTTACAAAATCTCTAATAAAATTACAAAATATTAAGTTATGAACAATCAATTTTTTTTTTCAAACTTATCAGGGTGACACGAACACGACAGTACACGTAAATTTGGTGTCCTTATCGTGTTTACACGATAATAACACAAATACAATAAAATTAAACACTAACTCGCAATTTTTATATAATTTCATATCATGCTATCGTGTCGTGTCCGAAGTTTCCTATTATTTCTAAACATACCAACAAGTACAGTCCAGAGGACATAACAGTAACGTTTAAGAAAATATAAGTTAGAAAAAGATCTAAAAGTAATTAATTAAAGGATGAATGGGTGACAGATAAAGAGACAATTAAGCTTTGTTAGATACAGCTGTTAGTCATGTCTTTCTAATATCTGGGAATAAATAAATAAACACAACCAAAACGTCTTTGTTATGGACCAATGTTATTTTTCCAATGGTTAATCATGAAGATTTTATAACACCTTAAGTATACACTTAAGTTATAAGGTTGAAATTACATCAAATTACTTTATATTCAAAAAATAAAACAATGACTAGCAAATAAAGGTGAATGAAATTCGAATAAGCAATTTAATTGTAGAGCTATAAACGAGCATTCAAGTGATGGAAAAAAATGTGTTACAAATAAAATAATAGATATGATAGAAATGATAAAGTGAAAAACAAAAATTAGTACCTATTATTTGATAAATACCACTCGTATGTATACGCACTACTACTATCATGCATCAAATGCATTACTATTATGCATAAACACTATTACTGTAGAGTTTGTGCATGAAAGTGATAGTATTCGTGTATATATATGGTTCACACGAATGTTACTCCTATCTGACGTAATAAGTGTCTGTTTATAAACACACGTGTAAGAGTAAACACTTATTTTTTTTCAAAAAAAAACTTGAGTGATTGTTTGCAAACTCTAAAAAGTGGTTGAAAAACACTTATTTTAAAGCTGTTAGACAAATGTAGTGTTTTGAACCTAATCTTGCACTATAAAAACACTTATTTTTAGAAAAAATTGGATCTCACTGACTTAAAAAAATAAGTGTTTCTAACTATTCTAGTTGTGTTCTGAAACAAGCACAAAGTTTTTTTAAAAAAATAAGCGCTTCTACTCATTGAATAAAGTTTGCAAACAAGTACTGAATCTAACAACTTTTTAAAAAAGTGCTTCTACCCAATCTTTTTGAGTTTGCAAACACGCTCTAAAAAGAAAGTCAGAAATTGATTAAAAAGGTGAAATTTATCCACCTCCCAACAAGAAAAATGAACTGGACAATGGACATGGATCAGGTTTCAACTGAGTTGAAAATCAAGAATTCTCTCCTTCAGTGTGAAACGTTCTTTTTTTTTCTAATCAGATGAAAACAACACAAATCATTTTTAATCTCATCCTAATATTTTGGATATTCAAACCTCTTAATCTTGAAATATTTACTAAAAAATTATGAAGCACACCAAGTGTCATTTGACTACAGCTGCTTGCAAAATCTCAAATAAACACAGATGTCCACTTTCATGCAACTACGTGGAAGTTCCCTCCCGACATTTTTGCCTCAAAATCTTTGCTTCCATTCTGAAAATGATCATGCACACTTACCCCACTCATTCATCTCTGCAAATACTAAACTCCAATAGCCATTCAAGCTCACTTTTCACCTTCAAAGCTCACCAAAAACTTAAAAGGAAAGAAAAAAAAAACATAAGCATGAGAAAACAAGAATCGAGCGAATGCTCGTTGCCCACGATATAGGGGTACGGAAGCGTAAATGGGGCCGATGGGTGTCGAAATTCGTGAACCGGGTAAAAGCGAGGATTTGGTTGGGAAGTTTGACACACCTGAGATGGCGGCTGCAGCGCATGCAGCGTGGCTGCATGGGTTTGAAAGGCTCGGACGCGACGCATCAATTTCCCGGGTGGTGGAGAGTCTTCCGAAGCCGGCTAGTGCTGATGCGAAGACGCCCGTCCGTCCGTCGGCTCAAGAGGCGGCCCTGCAGTTGAGTGTCGGGCGGCAGGACAATGGTGGTGCTGACTCCGGGCGGGGGAGTATCCTGGCACGGGTGCAGTTATCATCGAGTGATATCCAAGCGATAAACGAGGTGCCACTTGACTCGCCTAAAATGTGGATGGAGCTGGGTGGTCCGTCTATGGGGAAGTAACCTGTCAATTTTGGCGAGATTGAGATGGACGAATGGGATGACATGGAAACTTATCCCATTTGGGACTAATATATACACACACGCCAGCAAAAATATATATACGGTTTTGATATGGAGCAACAGGTGTGTTTCTTATGGAGCACACATCAGCATAAACTACTTGTACCATGCTATAACGCATACACATGTTTTATGCTGGTGTTGGGTTCCAAAAGAAATTCATCATCGAGCTCTATATCATTTACTCTCTCTATATATATATGCGTTCACATTCTATTTCTAGCTAACATGGTGATATCCTATTTCTAGCAAGGGAAGAATTTAAAAAAAAAAAAACAACTACGGTTCTAATTAGAATAATTTTTTTTTTTTTTTTATATTGAAGGGCACATATGCTGAGGCCCTTCATCATTTGTTTCTGTGGCAAGTTTTTTGGGCCATGCTTCTAACAAGAATTTGTTGTATCTCTATCATTGCAAGAATTAATATGTATGCTTACATTTTTAAGACATTTTATTCTCCTTTTAGCACAAGTTCAGTTTGAAAAAAGAAGATCACTTTTATTGTTTGCTCTGTTTTTCCTTATTCTTTCTTCTCAATATAAATTCTTCCGTACCTCCTACGTGTCTTGTACAAGAACAAAACGGCAGCCAAAACTAGAAATCTGAACATTCTATAATGTTTATCGGAAGCAAAACTCCCAATCAGAAAGGCAACTTCAACTAGCTTCATCTAAAAGAAAAGTGAAAATTTAAGGTTGGAAAAAATATAACAACGCTAGTGAACTTAACACTACAAGTGCAATTTCTGGTCCTCTGAATTACAGATCCAATATTTCTGAGACAGAGGACTAAATTAGACATTTTATGTGTATCTACATTGCATCTCTAACTAATTCAAATTAATGAGCCAAAGTAATTTAGAAATCCTAAACTGCAGGACATAAATCAAGAAGGCGGCCCGTTCATATACTGACATTTCAATAAAGCACCAAATTCATGATGAAGTTGACACTAGAAAGCATTCGACTGGTCAAAAAGAAGAATAGTATTACTACCATCTTTTTTTTATAATTATAGGCCACATGTAAAACTTCAACTTAGTCAGTTGACTAGATATATTTAAAGAAAGAAAACGACAGAAAGAAAAGTAAAAGAGACTTGGAAATGCAAGAAACAACAGAACCAACGTGGAAGCATTTAGTTACCTTTAATCCATGGCCCTGGTGCAACTTCTGGGGAGGAACTATTGACCTTTGTGGTAACATTTGCTTTCAATGTGTGGTTACAACAGTAAATCCAGAGAGTATGAGATCGAACCTGATAAAAGAGCAACTCATAGCATCCAAAGTTAGCTTTATAACTTCAATCAAGCAGGAAAAAAAAAAAAAAAAAAATTATTAACATGTTTAAAAAGCTTACATCTAGAGCTTGGAAGTATAAAGAAGTGTATACACAAGTTTTTGTTCTCTTCTCTGTTACAATTATCTTTTTCTATGTAGCGATTTCACATCATATGTAAAATTCATAAATGTTAAAACACTACAAGTAGTTCTGTGAAGCATTTTTGTGCACCAACTGCATAATAATGGAAAGACAAGAGATGAACCAGTCTTTATTGAACAATATTCTCATTTTTCAAAACTGTGACGCTGGACAAAGACGGACAAAACTATTGTGGTGGACACACCAAAAATAATCAAAAGAAAATTCGAAACATGATTAGAACTAAGATCCTCAATTAGAAATATAATAAAAAGCTAACTACAGAATTTGAAGGCTCCTGTAATGAATCATGAAACTCCTGCACCAGACTTGATTACAAATTTGGAGTGCCTGATTTCCAAATCCCTTGCCAGCTTCTGGGCCCTCCCAGTTCTTCTAAGTTGTTTGACAACTTTAATGTAAATGCTGAAATCTGGCTTCAGATTCTTCTCCATCATTTCGACAAGAGTGTTTCCAGCACTCATCATATCACCTTTTCTCCGATAAAGACTTGCTAATAAACTGTACATCATATTGCTAGAGGTCTTATAAATGACATTCGAATCAACAACATACTTGTATGCTGCCTCATATTTTTCTGCAGCAAACAAAGTCTTTATAATGTAAGCATAAGTTGATGTTCGAGGTTCAAGTCCCTGAGTCAACATTTGATCGAGCAGCTGGCGACAACATCCATAGCACCTAAACTACATGCGGAATTGATAAGAATCTCGAAGCTTATGGCATCTGAAGGGATACCATTTTTTTTTCATTTCATCAAGAAGTGAAGAAGCTTCATCCATCCTACCATTCTTCCATAAGCTGCCAAGAATATAGTTATACACTGTGGTATTAGGGGCACAGTGGGCATTTCTCATCTCTTTGATTATACTATATGCATCTTCTATAAGACCACTTCTGCATTTTTCACGAATCAAAAGGCAATAATACGAGATGTTACTGTCTGTAATTTTGATGACATGACTAGCCATTTCGAACATGTGCAATTTACAGAACATCTCAATCAATGCACAAAATGCAGAATTCACGTACATGATCCCCCAACTCCATTCAACAAACTCACTACTCTTTTAGTGGATTCTTAAGCGAAGAATCCTCACAACCCCAAACGGGTAAAAATCTGAAGGCCCGTAACTGAGACAAATCTTTTTTCGGCTGAGAACATCCTAAACCATGTATTCATGGTTTCATAATCACCCAATCTTCCAATGTTATCAATAATCAAACTACAAATGTATGCATTCTTGTGCAGCTGAGGATTATTACCCCGAATCCATTCGAAGAACCTCAAACCAGATATTCTCTGACAATTCAAACCTCAAAAAATCTCTGTAACTAAGTGTTTGGACAATCTTGAATGCAGTATATTTAACCTAGACTCAACATCCTCCCCATTGTTCCTAAGGATATCAACAATTTCAAGAACTAAATTCTCGCGAAAAATCATTCCCTCCACAACAGGAACATAACTAAAATATTTAACCAAGTTTCCCCAATCAGGCAACACAGAACCTGAACATACATTGCAAGAATTGGGAGTCAATGAACTCACATAATGTAAAACTAAACGCGTGAAACATATTTTTGAAGGAGGCCCAGATGAGAAATAGCATAAAGAGGCCTCTGTAGCGTGAATGATTCTTGATAGGTAAATATGGTTTAAAAACGGAGAACCGAAGAAGACCCAGAAGAGGAAATACCCAAGATCGGATTTTTTTGAAGTGGAAAGAAAAATAAAGATGACCCAGATGAAGAATAGCGTACAAAAGGCACAGCAGCCTTGGGGTTTAGGGTTTTGGGAGAGAGTGACGAAAGAAGAGTGCAGTTTACGGAGTACCTGAAGAGGTTTTGATTTATATAAGATTTAATTGAGTTTTTCATAATAGCTCAGTTCTCATCTCTGCAATCTTTCTCGGTTGTTCTTCAGAATATCAGTTGAATTCGAGAGAGTGAGCAACAACTGACGAAGGGTTGAATGGGTTTGAATTGTACTAGGGAGGGTTTTACAGGGGGCAAACATGGAATATATCAATTTGATAGGTTTACTTTTCGGTAATTTGTGTTTAAGGTTTTTTTCCTTATTTCTTTTTTAAATAGTTTTCTTTCTTAAGAAATTTTGCACATACAAGAAATTTTTATTAAGAATTTTATGCCAAAGAAATGAGAAGGAAAATAATAAAAAGGGACTAATTTTATTAGTCTAATAACTTTGCATCGTTTTAAAATTAATTCAGATTGTTTGGACTTTTAAATTTTGGTAGTGTAAATTTTTAAATTTTTTGTAATTGATCGTTTAACTCGGCTTTGCGAAGAAAGTTACCCTCTACCTAGGTTGCATTGGGACGTGTCGACAACGCATTAATACTACAATAATAGTGCGGATACTAGACACAAATTTTTAAAAATAATTGGGTAAGATATTTAATTATCGACGGTTGTAATTTTTCAAATTACTTTATATTTTTATTGTATATATAAATATTTCCACAAATATTTTAAAAATATGTGTCAGAATTCCATGCAATTTTTTTTAACACTTAAACAAATATAAAATCAAAACAAAATGAATATCATAGTAAAACATGTGAACGCACAAATAATTGATGACAAGTGCATGAAAGAATAGAGAAATAATATCTTTTTACTCTTTTGTGAGCTAATTTGAGTTAAATAATTTTATTTCAAGACAAAAAACAAAATAAATTTTGCAAATTTGACTCCACGTGTACCCAGTCCACATTCGACACGTTGATCACCGGTATTAATTTATACCCAAAATTATTATTAATATTTTTTAATCGAGACACGCTACGTGCTTTATGATTCGTATCCATTCCAGATAAGATAATTAAGAATGAAGATCCCACACCCATTATTAAAAAATTAAGTACCCACGCATCCCAAATTTCACGCTTTATGTAATTATTATTATTATTATTAATTTTGAAGTCGTTACTGCGTTTTTTAATCCTAATACCATTGGTCGATTTTAGGTCGTGTTTAAAAATAATTTGTATATTAAAAGACAAAGCGAATCTAGTTGGTTTACTGTGTCTAAACTATCCGATAAATTTAAAAATAAACCAGAATACACCAAAAATCACCTCCCTAAAAAGTACATAGAAAAAATTCGGCCAAAAATTATGTGGATTAAAAAGTTTAAGTGACATTTCCAAATTAAAAAATAATAATTGGGTAAAAGTTCTACATTTTGTGACTTTATTACAACAGTTAAAGGATCAAATTCAAATTTTAATAATTTATAGGACCAAAATAAAAAATTAAAATAATTGAGACTAATTTCAAACGAAAGAAAAGTTAATGGACTAATCCCTATAAAAACCAAATTGGTTTCTGTTTTATGGCTTCGCGTTTCATCCGGTGTTTAAATATTGGATTCTTGTGGCATGTTTATGGGTAGAATTGAACTATTTATACCCTAAACACTAAATAATAAACCCTAAATCACGACCTATTCGAAGCCGGGTGAGCCACGAACCACGGCCGGGTGATTTTGACAGTGTGGGCTGAAATGGACCATTAAGCACAAATCGAAAAGTATTTAAACATCGGATGAAACACACACGTGAATAAAGAATCCGAAATGAATAAAAACAAGCCCAAGTCGGCAAATCTTTTATTAATGATAAGCCACAAAATAATGACACGCCGCCATTAGAGAAACCCAAGGGGCTTGAGCACACCACTTCTTACGCCATTCATTCGTTCATCTTATACCCTCGCTTTCCCCCGTTTCCCAAAAATACCAATACTTTTCTCCTCCTAAAATCTCCGATCTTCCGATCCATAAACTAAATCAGAACAAGATTTTCAAGTCTGAATCTTTAAACTGAAATGGCTTCGTTTTGATGAAGCACCGCCTGGAAACAGAGCCACCGGAGAGAAGATATTCAAGACCAAGTGCGCTCAGTGTCACACCGTTGATAAAGGGGCTGGTCATAAACAAGGTATGAATATGATGAAGCTGAATTAGGTGTACTCTTGTTTTCTCATGTTTTAGATCTGATCTGTTTCTGAAGTTTGTGTATGTTGATCTTTTCTTATTTTTGCTGTCAAGATTCTAGTTTCTTTTGGTTGAATTTATTGAGATCTTGTGTATAAGTCTTGAGATCTTATCTTTGTTGTACTAAAGTTGAAGTTAGGGTTTGCTATATGGATTTTTCAATGGGGATTGATGATGGATGTGCATTTTTTGGTATAGCCTGTGAAAATTTGGACTTAAAGTATTTAAAGAATTGATGTGAGATGCTGAACAATTTTACCTAGAGTTCATGCTTCAACTCAAGAAAATTAAGAGGCATAATTGGGAATAAATTTTACTAGTTCGATTTATATATGTGACTATTTACTGTCCTAGTAATTGATAGATCGAATCTGTAGGTTAAGGATGTTAGGATTTTTAATTGTAATTATATTTAAATTGATAGGAACAAAGTTAAATAACACTGATTAGGTGACCCGGTTATTATAAAAATGACTATGTTTTGGGGCACTACTAAGCCAGGAGATTTATCGATACTTTTCGGTGATAACAAATACAATGAATCGGATGGATATTTAGTTTAAATTGGGTCAAAACCCTAAAGACCATTCTGGGACGTGAAGCAGTCGATCAGGCTCAATAACCAAACAAAAGAGATTGAGAAATGGACTTAACTATTCGTGATTGATATTACTCATGTATCAAAGCAGAAAAACAAGAGGCTAAATGTTATGTGTCTTCTATATGCTCTTATTGCTTTTTATGTATGCAAATGGTCTTTTTAGTTTCTGTGTCGTTGAACACTTTGACATGAGGCTTTTGGTGTTTACTTTACATTGGGAAGCTAGTAGTACATGTTGATTTTTTTATCTTTTGTGGGAGTTGAGAATTGCTATTTAATAGGACCGAACCTGAATGGCCTCTTCGGAAGGCAGTCTGGAACTACGGCTGGATATTCATACTCTGCTGCTAACAAGAGCATGGCTGTCATATGGGAAGAAAAAACCCTCTATGATTACTTGCTGAACCCCAAGAAGGTAAATTTGTTTGTTTCATCTAGGAATTCCATACCTTTTAGATGTTCTCGGAGATTTTATCTACCAAAAGAATGTGTAAATCATGTATCTCATGGTCGGTTTCTTCATCAAGTTAATCCCGGTAGTATATATTTCAGATGAAGATTGTTTCACTATTTCCTTGATTGATTGTTGCCCTTGTCTCAATGTAATGGCACAAAAAAAAAAAAAAAAAATTTCGAATTCTAAGCAGTATTTGCCTCAGATGTCCAACGCACATTGCATCAATGTATGTGATGGTCTACTTTTGGATATAAGATTCGTCTGTGTGGAGTTGCCTTGATTGTTTAAGGAAACCTGTAATGACAATCTCCTCAGCCTTTTGTGCTTAGTTTGATTTGTGAATAAAAAATTAAAAACTTGTCTTGTTATCTGACTGAATTCTTTCGCATGTCATGATATATACCTGGAACAAAAGATGGTTTTCCCGGGACTGAAGAAGCCTCAAGACCGTGCGACCTCATTGCATACCTCAAAGAGTCCACATCATAATTGAGTGTGTTATGTTTATTTCCATCTTTTCCTGATTTTTGCAGTTCAGGACTTAAGTTTTCCTTTTTTGGAGAAAGAACACATGATTCTTTGTAATAAGCTGTAGGGGTAAAAGAAGTTCTACTGGAATCCCCTTTCCATTTCCTCTTTTTGAGAGTCAATTTCGTGAGAAATGGAAATAAATACCAAGTTAAACTTGATACATTTTGTTATATGCATGAATTATTAATTTGGAAATTATTCAAGTTATATACATGAATTCTAATGTCCAGACAGATTATTAAACTTGATACATCTTGAGAAATATGCATGAGTTATATACATCAATTATTCAAGTTCCTCGTTATGAATTCTAATGTCCAGACAGACAGTAATTGGAAATTCTGTTTGCATTTAATTTTTCATAAGTAGAATGCATACTTGTAGTGGAAGAGGTTACTGATATTAAAGGCATGGAAGCAGTAGCATGTTTTCGGAGGGCATATAGTGATGTTAATAAAGTAGAAGATTTTGAGACGATCGATTTAACACTACACTAGTACATCTGAAAGATCAAGTAGTACAATAGAAGAAGAAACACAAATCTAGCTACACCCTCGTTTCTTTGCTTCAATGGCCAACGTTTGGTTGTGACTCATGGGACCTGGAATCTGCAACAAAAGTTTCTTTCATTATATCTGAGCCATTGGATGGTGAAGTGTTAATATTCAACTACAATTTTCCAATTCATTTTATTACAAGTGCTGTGCTGAATCTTGACAATGTACGTGCGTTCGATAAAAAACTGAGAACAAAAAAGATGGTAATTTGCAACAAAAACAGTAATCCGTTACAACAAGAAAAGCTGTGAAACTATGATATACCAACCTCAACTCCATTAGGGCCAACTCTATTGTGAGCTATAAGTGAGAATCAGATTGGCTAATTCATGGGTACATCCTCCTGCAATTTTCTAATAACTCAGTATTCATGCAATCTGAATTAAGCCAAAAAATAAATTAAAACCAGACCCTGTGGCATGTCCCTGTATGTCTCACAACCACCATTTGGAACTTACCTTGTATTTGACCTATCGTGAGAGTTCTGGGACAAGTAAATAAACGTCAAACTTACTACCTTGCTCCATAGCAAAGTCAACACTAAGCATAGGCTCAATTATCTTGATCCGTGAATCGACAAAGTCTTTAGTCAGTTATTCAATAATCAATGTGATTATAAAGCAATACTGCATCAGATTTATTCATGTAACATTTGGTTGGTCTCATAGGGACTGTAGAGTAAACTTTCTGATCCTAAGAGAAAGGAAGAAGACTGGACGGGTGCTAGAATTTTTTAGGAACCTGTTTCAAGCTCATTATTTTCAAAATCACCTATAGTATAAAGGGGCATATTATGGTAATCATATTAATTTACTGTATTGCCTACAAGAGACAAGGATCATGCATTTTTAAAAAAGATTATTTACAAACTAGAAGATTTGATTAATTAGTTAGAATAAATTCGAAGGAGGAACCTGTCCAGTCTGTCGTCCCTGCCAGAAGCAAGGAGTTTTGGTGCAGGACTAGACAAAAAACTTTTATGAAAGACCTTCATACCTGGAAATAAATAATAATACCATATTTGATGTGCTTCTGAGGAAATAAATAGAATTTTTCAATCGCCAACCCCAAACATCCCAAAAAAAAAAAAAAAATTATGAAGGCAAAAACAAAGTTCAATAAAATGAGTCCTCGACCATTCCACACATTGAAAACTAGTACAGACAGAAGAGAATGATTTATGCCTCAGCCTCTCAATATTGCTCAGTTTTTACAAGTTTAGCTTCGGTGGGTATAACTGCAGGTTCAGCATGAGGCCATGCGTCAGTTGAGTCAAATCAAAAGACATAAGGGCCAATATAATTGATTCATAAAAAAGTCTTCTCATAATGTTTACTAAGTCAGAGAACCAAATAAAGAGAAAAATTTCATGATGATAAGGAAATCTAGCAATGGTGCCTAGCCTACTCACCACTTTTTTGAATCATCATAAAACTAATGTGCTGGGGATAGAGACACGAGCAGATTCAATGTTCCTCAGAGCCTCCTTCGACACTTCATTCAATCTGTCACACATATATATGCACATTTACTGTTAGCTTAACTTTGAGAAACTCATAACTTCACAGAGAAACAGAAACTAGCCCCCACGCAGCTAAACCTTCAATAGTACATTTGTTCACAGGAAAGATGAGACAGTTATCTATTAGGGATCATTCCCATTGGGCATGGAACTTGCCTATGGGTTTCGATAAGATCTGTTGCATAGATTAGAA